>JAILYA010000034.1:2531144-3080496 GCA_021437795.1 Rhodamnia rubescens
CGATCCATCATCACTTTTACCCATGAAAGATTCATAGGGATCCTCTCTGGACTTCACACGACCAACAGGTCACCTTATCGGACCCAAAACTCACACTCTTCACACTTATATACAATGATTGTTTCCCTTAGGTCATGCCTTCGTGATCTCAACGAGTTCGACCATCGTCTTTAAAGATGTAACAATTAATTCAATTATTCCTGATCGCAATCCGACTATTGCTCGCCCCTCTGTTAGAATTGGCCGATTCGTTTAAACTATCATTCGTACATCATCCACTGAGAGCTTATGCTTCGGCCCTCTGTCTTTTTATAGATTTCTATTTTACCATGCCGCATTTTGTTCATTTTGTCACTCTCTCCCTCGTGAAAGGCACTGCCTCAATCCTCTTGGTTCCATAACCAGTTAATGCGATCTTATCCATTTCATTCATTCAAATGAACATCGACATTTTTTGAATTCAACATTGTCTACAAGATAATCTTTAGAATAATTTTAAGAGATCATTTGAGTTCTGCATTTTCTTTCTCGGCCTAGATGTTCAATCCTAATGCCACGATAATTAGAACTTTCTCTTCCTCCACACTACGGTCTCTTACCCTATGAAGGAAATGATACACCGGTGGCATTCTTCTCGCCGAATCCACTTGTCCTTGAGCTTACGCCAATAGCGGTGTTTTACCTCGGGATTCGATGCGCTCCACACTTGACATTCTCTTCTAATAGCCTCACTATCTTTAGTGACAAGGTTCAAAGGAGTCCAGGTTCTTCTCCATCTCCTCACATCCACACCTTGGATATCTTAATTGATTAAATTAATTCACCTTGCGGTTCTAATCCAAGTACCCTTTTTGCTTACTCATCCATCTACGAACACTGTGAGTGGTCGGGACTATCAAGTCCATTTACTTTCCTTTCCATTAATGACCATCTCATGATCCAATCGCTATTTCAAAAATGATGCCCTATCCTTTAGATGATAACTCACAATACCACTTTCCTGGTCCCGATTCAACCTTACTCAATCGCATACAAATCAACAAAGTCGCACAACCGATATAACTTTTCCATAATTTTTCCCAGTGACAAAAGAGAAGAAACTTCAATCTTTCATTATAGGCTCTAGCGCTAAGGTAATAGCCCATTCCTCAAGTGCACAATTCTGTGACTCCACAAGGGAAAATTCCCTTTACTCGAATTCATGAACGAAAATTCTCTTGCTTATTCCCTCTCCGATCATCCACTTCATTCATTACGACCCATTACCATTCCTCGTAATCGGAGTAACAACTAGCCATAAGGTTTTCGATTCCAATCCACTTAGGAACCCCACGTCTCATTAATAGGATCATTAACCACCTAGTACACCTAAACAACCTTGAGAACTCTATCTCGCATTGGTGGATCGCCTCAAATCTTTGCAAAGCTATTAAAGTTCGACAATCCTTGTTCTTGAGTAATCTTAGAAAGATACTTTCTATTAAACAACTTGCAGAAGACAATCCAGGCGAGATATCATGCCTTCAAGGAAAACTCTTCCTTTAGCGATCTTTCACCAATCATCGACGGCCTCTTAAGGCTAGAAATCGCTGTGGTCACTTCTTTCTTTGTGTACCCAAAACCTCTAAGGTTTTCTTACACAATCTCCAATCCAAATAAAGGCAGTTTTAAATTCACTCTCTCCATCGAACTTAGTCAATCTCACTCTTATACATCCTTCCACAAGCTTTCTTTCAAACGATTTTGTTTCCATTCTCTATCGTCTTTCCCACGATCTCTACCATTTACTTTGCTAACAACACAATTAACAAAGAGTCTTTATCCTGCTTTGGGCAACAACGGCAACTCCTTCTCGAGTCCGCTTTACCCATCGAATTTCAAATTCTCTCTCAAGGTTCTTAATTCCATTAACTCTTGGTCTCGCACAATTTACAAGCTCGGGCTGACCGCTCTTCAAATGCTCATACTCTGTAGTTTATCTTTACTTACTTATCATGATTCCTTTCAATTCTTGAATCTTCTCTTAGCTTGCATACTGAGCCAAATGCTTCTCGTGACCATACTCTAGTCGTTCACTCATTAGGTCCTTATGGCACTTGAACCACCACAATTCCCTCTAGGAATTAAAGACTTAAATCATCTACTCGAGTCTATAGCAGTTTTCGTGTTCATCTCATTATCTATCACCCAATCAACCATCCGGGGTTCTTGGCAACTCTCAACTACTTTGCCAATTATCCAAGGATTCTAAATCACTCTTAACTCCTGTGTCTACTTATCGCCCGTGCCTCAACGAGACAATTTCTCAATTAATCACCAATTACTATGCAAAGCATCAACCGAGGCCAAAACGCAACTAGGCCAACATCAAGCAACCATTCAAGCGCATCAATTCGGTGAGTCAATAGCTCAAACTTTAAGTATAAAAGCACATGTTCCTCTAATAATAACACGACAGCTATCTCACTTTTTAAAGATATCGCTTCAACGGGGGTATTAACCCCATACGCCTGTCTAATCTCTCGGTTGGACCTTCGTCATAACAATCACATGATGCCAACTACAAAACACGTCCAACAGGCTAATCACAAACATAAATATATATATATATATTTTAACGGCATCCATCGCTAAAAGCGATGCTTTTAATCATGCCACTACACAGCGCCATCACAAATGCCGGCAAATTTTGAAAGTTCACCTTGAGGATCAACTCGATGCAACACGTCTCTTAATCAAGATCGACTTAACTTGGACACATAAACTCACTTTCAATTCATGATTTGGGTCATTCCCCGCTCCTTGCTATTTTAAAGCTTGCCGGGAGCCGCTCCTTGTCCGAATCCTCTTTGTCCAGGCGATCACTCCCGCCCCTCATCGACCTGGTTAGCCATATTTCTACGGAGAGAGTCCCATTCCACACGACCCATATCATATTTCATTACGGTTTATAAGTATCCCGCCACTTGTCCCATACCAAGCGACGGTTTATTAGGTCCGATAGTGATAAGCTCATGCATACGCATTCCTCGACTTTCATTTTAATGCCACCAAAATACAAGCATCGCATGATAGTCCTCATTACTCATCATACCATAGTCGTTTTGGATCAATTCTTATCCTTTGAAGATCTCTAATTCCACCAATGACTGTCACGTCTCATAGATCCATTGCCTTTGTTCTAGCATAAAACTCAAGTTGGGTCATTGGCAAGTCATAATCATAACCGTATATCCATCTCGACCTCTATTCATAAGCAATTCTCTATTAAACTCAAGCACATTTTCAACTTGTCCAGGCTTATGACGACTCAATCTCCGCTTGCTTCCTTATGAACCTCGGTCGTAACATCCCCCAAGTTCATCCATTACAATCATTACTAGAAGCATTAGAGTACCAACGAAGTTCAAGCCTATAATCCTCAAGATTCGAAATCAATGCGTAATCCTAAGGGTCTCACTATCAAATCGTCCCCAAGTCATCACTCCCGATCACCCAAGTCGATTTAGATCGAGGCGACCGTGCTCGATACCAATAAAACGGGGATGTCACGACCCGAACCCTGCGAGCTCATCGACATCCCACCCGGCCACGCTACGTAAAGTTCTCCAGGATCCAAAGGCCAACAAATTTCTTGCGGAAGAAAAAACCATTCCCAATACATAAACAAATAACATCACGATGACTTAAGACGGTAAAACAAACTTATGTACATATATACATAATTGTCACAACCTTCAAACCTAGGGCTTCGGAGACCACCGTAGAAGCCTGTAACCACTTATAACAAAAGATTACGTCGTCGAAGCCTGCTATGCTTCCAAAAGAAAATACTCTACATAAGCTCCAGAGGCCAACTACCCTAGGCCTCGTCCTCTCTATCCTAGTACTATATCATCTCTCGCCTCCAACTCATCCTCAATCAAGCCTGGTGGGCTGTTCGCATCCGATGGCTCTACAACCTCCCCATCTTCTCTTGATACCACGACCTCGGGGAATACCGAATCTCTTAGGCGGATCATTCATTGTTGAGGCGAGTGTTCAAAAATGAAAGCTTACGACTGGGGTGAGATAAAATCTCAGTAGAAGAAAGCTCCCTAACCCTAGGTTAGGCTCTAGTGTCTCCAAACACGTCCTAGGCGAGCAATTTCCAACAAATCCTCCGACAATGAAAAAAATTCCACAAATAAATTCCCGAATATTCAATTCTTTCTCAAACAATTACCACACCTTCACAAATATTCAATGTTACACCCATATCAATATTTCACGCCTGGGACCGGAATAAAAATATTTCACGTTGCTCCAAAGCCCACGTTCCACGCGTAGGCTATCATATAAAATTCCACGTTGGTCCAAGGCCCGTGTTTAACGTATCAGCTATATTATAATCGACAGACTGCGTAATAACGCTTCGAGCCATTATAAATATTCCACGTTGATCCGTAACCCGTTTAACGCATAGGCTATCATATAAAATTCCACATTGGTCCAGAGCCGCGTTTAAAGCATCATCATGCTATATTATAATCGATGTAGACCGCGTGATAACGCATCGTCACGATAACCCAGCGTAATAACGCATCGTGGTCAAATATCCTGCGTATAACGCATCAGGATCAAATAGTATCTTGAACCCCGCGTTTAACGCCTCAAGTTTATTATAATAATAACGGGGCGCGCGTCATAACGCCTCCAGGCAATTTATGGTCTTACAAAATGTGAACCCCACATCATTACGCCTCGGGGTAAAATCCCACACTTCCTCTCAATTAATCCACATAAAGACCATATACCACAATAATTCCTTGATCGCTCATCCGATACCACACGATCACTTAAATCCTTCCAATCGATCAATCTTCGTCACGTGATCTTGCTAAATTTCTGATTAGCGGATCGGGACCATCCGGTCTCACCAATTCCCCTCCGACGAAAGATCGGAACCACACGATCTTCTCAATTTTTTTCAATTGCCCAATCGAGACCACTCGATCAAATTATCTTAGGGATACTCGATCGGAACCACATGATTCACTCACGTTAGAGAATTAATAAATCGGAACCAGGTCGATAAGATCACAATAGACCAATGGCCAATCGGACCACACGATTAATTTTTGTCGCTACAAAAATTAATCTACGCCACACGATCGAAATTATACTAATGTAGCAATTAATAATTACCGTACGATCGGAATTTCACTAACATACAATTAATACGTACCATAGAAATAAACTATAGTAACGTAGCAATTAATCCGAGCCGTCGATAAAAATATCATCACGTGCGATTATTTTCCACCACTCAATTAATCTTCACTAAGCGGAAATAATCTTGGTCGTCCGATCAAGCTTCCTCAACAAGATTCATCCTAGGCCGTTGGATTAAAGCAAGATACGCTAGATCAAATCCTAGCCATCCAAAATCAATCATGCATTTTCACTATTCATGCAAGAACACATTTCTCTCGCCTCCTTTCATTTGCATTTTCGGCCAACTCTATGAACTAGCACAAAACCAACCCATTTTTCACCAAAATCACTCAATCTATAATCTATTAGCAACCTAGATACCTAATCTAAGGTTAGGGACCAACTTACCACAATTTTAGCAAGTTTCTCGACAAGAAATCGAGAGAAATTTTTACCCCAATCCTGCAGCCTTCGGCGGCTCCCTTTGCTCGGCTAAAAACCCACAAGATCCGACGGTTCCCCGGTAGTTGATGGCGGTAGTTGTGCTCCGGCGGTTCAAGGCGACACCGGCTGTTGTTTGGAGAATTTTCGGTGGCGAGAGAGAGGGACAATGGAGTTCGGCCAAGGGCTAGAGAAAATGAGCTAGAGAGAGAAAAGTGTCTTGAAATATTTTGGGGAAGAAGACTAAAAATTTAATTAATAAGGGTTAGGATATTTTTGGGGTCTTGAAAGTCAAAAAGACTAGTCAAATTCGGCCATGGGGTTAATTGACCAAAATACCCCTTGGCCAAAGTGAAAAATTGGATATTTTCCAAGGGTAAATTGGTCTTTGCCCATACCAGTCTAAATTTTATTTTTTTCGAACCTTTTGGGGCAAATCGCGAAGTAATCGTACTCTGGATGAGGAAATGTCCAAAATTTAATTATTGGAACCCCTGAAGGTCCCACGTCAAATTCCGAAGCTCGATTCGCGATCAATCTCGATCAATTGAAATTTCAGCATATCTCAAACTAATGGGCGGCTTTTAGGAGTTACGCGTATTGACCCTTGATTAATATCACGTTTAAGAATTACTCAAGCCCTAGCGACTTTGGTTGTCATTTAATTGCAAGAGTCAATCACTAGTCCCGATGGACACGATCGTTAGAAAATAATTTAGGGACGTTCGGAACCCATACGAGGTCAAACGAAACCACCCGTGATCCAAGCGTAGGGTATTACCCAAATCGTTCCTTAATTACTCTAGGATCGGCCTATATTGGTTCAAAATATTCACTCGACAATTTTCATGGCCAAAGAGTCAATCCAGGGATCAAGTTTCTTGAGGTCCACGTACTTGATTTTCCTAGCTAGTCATTCCCCATTGGTTAGTCTTCTCAAGAATGATCAAATCTGAGTGAGATTTAGTCAAATACATCTATGAGATATTTCATTGATTCATAGCTCGAAAGTGAGTCGAAATTCGGGGATGTCACAAGATCATTGATTAGAACGAGCATATCACGAGGACATACCGTAATTGTCAAAGGTTAGATGTCCCCCTTGCAATCTCGAGAGTACCTTACGTGTCGAACGCAATTCAACAATGAAAGAGGAGAGAATTTCGTCAGTTGCTTCTCTTGAGTGCGTCCGGCTATAATCGAACGATAGGGAGAGCGCCGATTTGACGTATATCAATAGACGTGACTTTTCGCATTTAAAAAAAATTAACCGATAACCGCTTCAGTGCTTATCTCGATGGGTAGGTGTGATTGCTGCGTGGGCGCACATCATAAGTCCCATGTACCAACACTATCAAATTCCTTTTGCTTCCCGCAAATATAATTGGCATGGCTTTCTCATGAATCGACTAATGATTCTCACCACATAAGTAATATTTGGCCTAGTAAAAGCTAAATATCTTAAATTGCCAACAATGCTTTTAAAATAAATGGTGTTTACTAGTTTATCGTTCTTTTCTTTTTTCAGCTCCAACTGTTCTTCTTCCGGAAGCGGGATTGTTTAAGCAATCAACGCTTCAAAATATCATCGCGAATGTAATTTCTATTGCTCATATTAAGAATTATTGTTAAAAAACTAGTTTTTTTTACTAGCACCTTCATCAAAAACGAGAAAAGGTGAGGCGAGCAAAACTAGTTTTTTTTAATAGTTGTTAAAAATTGATTCCAAAATCAATTCGTTTCCTATATATTTGGAACCGAGAACCGGCCCAATTCCAATAGATTCCCAAAATTTAGAATCGATTTCCGGATTGATTTGAATCGAAACCTATTCCCGAACCTATTTTTCGGGTGGTCCGATATGAGTTCCGAGTAAACCCGGTCCAGTTGCACACCCCTACTAAGTATATATTGTTGAGATTAGTTATTTATTAACTTAATCTTTGGAATCACGGTTTGAGTTTTGAATTAGGACTTTCATCTTTATATTAACACCAAATGTTAAAATAGAAAAACACAATGAAGACAACTTCTTAGCTTGATATAGAAGTCTAGAACAAACAATAGCCCTTAAATGAAAAAAAAAACCATGTGTTGTTAAAGTTATTTATGAAAGTGAAATGGGATCCTAAAATTTGTAAAAAGTGTAATCACGTCTTGAAAATTTTATTTCGTTAACTTTGTCCATCTTAGCTAATGGAACCTGTCCTTCCAACTTAGCTAATGAAAAATGGTGATGTGGTTTTTTTTCTAATATCTTCTCTCCTTGTCAGTGACATAGCTAAAAACAACATCGTTTTTGGTCGAAAATCCCATTATATATATAAATTAATTTAAAAAAATAAAATTAACAAAAGTAAAAACGATTAGAAAAAAACGCCGTGGATGGCAGACGATGGTGGTGAAGTGGTTGACGAAGATACTTTCTTGAATAGTCCCATCTCATTAGATGCTATTCTTGGCATTTTCTTATTTTGATTCCATCTTATATGAGTCGAATGCTCGGCTTAGTTGGATGGAATTTTTTTCAACCAAGAAAATTAGTAATTAAACATTAGCGATACAGATCTTGCAATACCCAATACCAACTATAAATCTTTTTATCCGTCATTTATAACAGAATCTTCACTTACACGGGTTTTTTCAAAGAATGACTCTGGTTATCAAATGATTCTCTTGAAGCTCTTCCTTTTCAAAAATGGCAAACGAAATTTTCCCCCAAATTCCCTGAACTAATTACCTTAAAAAGGCAAGAGATCCAGAAAATGAACGTGTACCAATGACAAAATCACAAAAATAAGGGAAAGAATCGCAAATATCAGTTGAAAATAAAATTTTGGGGAAGAAGATGAAGGTGCTCAGCGAAATGAATGAATGGATAGAGAGATTGTCCTCACAGAGAACCATCGGATTAACGAGATCATAATGTGAATCTCATCCTCATCGCACCTCCTCTTCCCCAAATCAAACTCCCACGCAGAAGAAAACGGGGCTCGTGCTCTCATCTCGGAGTCTCAGCCTATGACTGAGCACGAATGAGTCGTCGCCCTTTCGCCTCGCAAAGCTCTTGCCTGCGAAATCGCGGAATTAGGGTTTCTGGTTCTCGCCTTCCTCGCCCTTATATAGCCACAGAGTGGGACGAAGCTGGTTTTTCTGTGTGGTCACAATTCCGAGAATAATTTGCCTCCCCGTCCACGCGAAAAGATGATATTACACTGTCAGTCCCCGTGCTATTTTGTGTGTCTAGTTATACCGCCATTTAATTTATTTCTCTCTAGTTCTAATCATTTTTCTTTCGCGAAATAAACAGATAGTGTCCTTCAACCAAGTCTCTTCTAAAGTTTGTCAGAAATTGGGTAGTCAGCGCCGAAATGTTGCCCATGTCATAGCTTGTAAATCCTTTTAGGCTCCATTCGTTTCGTGGAAACAATTTTCGGAAAAAACAGTTTCCTCATTTTCTGGTTTTTGGTTTGCTTAGAATGTTTTTCAAGTCAAAAATCGAAAATCATTTTCTAAAATTTGATTAGATATCATCATTTGAACCCGAAACTCTACACTTGAGTATGGAAACCCCAACATTCGCTCCCGGGTCCACAAGATCTAGGACCGGGTCTTTGGCACCGGGCCCGGGTCCACCGAGGCCAAAATAAGGTATTCGTGCTCGGATCCCGGCACCCTTGCTCGAGTCCAATGAGGCAGAGCGCGAGACCCCAAAGTGCCGAAACCCAAGCCCTGGCACCCTCCCTTTGGTCCATTAAGGCTGGGGCTGCAGCCTTGGTGCCCATGCCCAATGGCCTAACACCCAGGCTTGTCCACAAAGGCCGAGCTTAGGATCCCGATTTCCGAGCTCGGATCCACAATACCCAAGTATGAGTCCACAAGCATCGGGCTAGAGTCAACAAAGCTGTGCCCGGGTTCGCCAATGACGAGCTCGAGACCCCAATGCCCATGCTCAAATCCATTGAGGTCTGGCTCGAGACCCACGTGCCTTTGCCTTGATCCACGTGCTTAGGTCGAGGTCCACTGGGGCCAGATTCGAGACTCTATCGCCCGTGGCTGCCAATGAAAAAGTTACTAGTACCCGAACAGTGTATATCTATTTAGGATTTTCATACCAAACAACATAAAATAATTTCCAGTTAATTGTCAAATTTCAGCCAAATGACTGAAAAATTATATCAATTTTCAGAAAGTTACATTTTTTGCGAAATAATCGGAGCCTAAAAAAAAATCATGCTTTTCGTGTCCTTATCCTGTTGGCATTGCTCAATTTTAGTACGCCCACCGTATTTTTTTTCTAATTGATAATATTGGTCCTTACACGGTTGTAATATTTTCGGACCATAATTGAACGCTGTATATCTTTCC
The DNA here is from genome assembly GCA_021437795.1 of Rhodamnia rubescens. Taxonomy (NCBI): domain Eukaryota; kingdom Viridiplantae; phylum Streptophyta; class Magnoliopsida; order Myrtales; family Myrtaceae; genus Rhodamnia; species Rhodamnia rubescens. The sequence continues at coordinate 2,541,150 of JAILYA010000034.1, forward strand.
CAGACCCAAAGAAAATGCTTTTGTCCACACGGATTGTTAAATGTCCCGTGTGGATGCCTATATGCACGGTTTTTTTTTTTAAATAAATGAAATCCTACTAATGTTCCTATAGATCTTCATGGGGTTCATTTGCCCGCAATCAAAGATAAAGATGCCGACGTTGCATATGTGTAGAAATAACTATCGATAAGATACTGAATTTCATCTGTGTACAAATGTTATGTTCAGCGAATTAATATAATCGATTTTCACGCGTTTGGTTTGCTAAAAATAATCGGTCGACGAGAAAACCATTTATTGTAAAATATATATATGCTTAAATTTAGGAAAATGAAAAACCTAACCTGAAAAAGAGAAAAGATATTTTTCTTTATTATGAAGTTTTCTCCGAAATAAACACACTCTAAATTTTGAATGAACATGTTCTGGAGTACTTAAATCATCACCAAAGAAATATCACGTGAATTAGTATTAGTTATCGCAAACACAAAGTGGACCTAGAACTTTATATTTGGCTATATAGTTCGGGTAGATAGAAAATTACCAAGAAAATCATAAATATATTGTAATTATGCCAATTCAATCTTCAATATATTTTTTTACCAATTGATTATTAAACATTATGCATTTGTGCCTATTCAATCAGTGATTTTTTCACCAAATTAACATGGATATTTTTAATAATATTTTAAATTTTTTTCATATTTTTATTAATTTATATTTTTTTCTCTTTTTCCTTCCCTTCCTTCTTTCTCTAGAAGGTCACCGGACCTCGGCGATCGGCCAAACGCGAGGGTCGGTGAGGTCGAGCCTCGTTAGGGGCGGGCGAGCTTCACCAAAGCCCGGCGAGGTCCTCACCTTTGGCGGTCGCGAGGTTCGGAGATCGCCAGGAGGAAAAAGGAAGAAAATAAATAAAAAGAAAGAAAATAAATAAATAACTTAGAAAAAATATTATTAAAATACTCCTCGTCAACTCCAATCGCACCAAGTAGGATTCGGTCAAAAAGGCCGAATATACTTCGAATCGACATGACTACAAAAGGTTCATGACCCAATTAGTATAATTGCAATAGGTTTATGACACTTTTTTTTGTAATTCGCTCCTTAAATGGTTACTGAAAATTAATAGTCTATAGATTTGAATTGGCAAATGAGCCAAATTAAGCACCCAAAAATCCGAGGGATCAAAGAGTAATTTTCAGTAAACTCTAAATGCTGCCAATTTCATAAATTTTCTTGATTTTTTCTTCTCCTCGTCGACTTTCACCAAGGAAACTCTTGAGATTGTACTGTGACTTACTTAGATGATCAATATTGTAAAATCAAAATAGCTTATTCCGTTCCATCCCAACTGTATCTTCTTTTGATAGACAACTTTCCAATATCCTTCCTTCCTTTCCTGGTTTACTAATTCTAATGAAAATACCGAAAATGCTCCTCAATTTTCACGTAAATTTCATTTTGGATCCTTCATTTTTTTAGGATCGCTAGTTCGGTTTAGACTTTATCAATGGGCGAGCCTGAACGGACAGGACTGAAAAATATTAACTTGCTCTTATATAGCGTACGGGCTTGGGTGGGCCCAAGAGGGCTTATGTGGGAGGGCTTGAGCCCAAGGAAGAGATTGCTTGCATTGTTCTCTACTATTGCGGTTACAGGTTGACTACATTGGCAAAATAAAAACTTTTAGAGTTAATATCATGAAAAACCCTAAACTAGTGCACTTATGATAAATTTACCCCAAACTATTTTTTGGCCATAAAAAATTCCAAACTGAAACATTTGTGGTAGAATTTACTCCCAAACTTAGTACTCTGTGACATATTTACCCTCTGTTAGTTTTTATTAAGTTTAAATGTAAAATTGCAAAGTTGCATAACACGTGGCAGTTGATGGATATACCAGGTTTGGGGTTTTTACCCTCTGTTTATCACAGGTTTATCAATTTGAGATTTTTCGTAATATTAACTCAATTTATCGAAAGGTAAATTTGTCACAAGTGTACCATTTTAGAGTATTTTGTGGTCAAAAAAATTATTTTAGGGTAAATTTGTCACATATATACCAGTTTAGGATTTTTTGTAGTAAAAAAAAATGGTTTGGGTTAAATTTATTACATGTATATCGTTTTGGGTTTTTCGTGGTCACATAATAGTTTTGGGCAAATTTATCATAAGTGTACCAGTTTATGATTTTTTATGGTATAAATCCAAAATTTTAGGATCGAATTGGCATCCGTAGACTAAATTAAGGACCGCTTTGTAATTATCCCATTTATAAATAATGAAACGAGTGTTCAAATGGGCGGACATCAAAACCGCAGGTTTGAATTGAGATGGTTGTTGGCTTCTGATCTCAAGTCGCATTGAGTCATAGCTTATCCTGTACACGACCCTACTCCTTTTTGGTAAATGGTCGCAAATGGAAGGGTTATATATTCTGCGGTGTAACACTTTAATGCATTATTGACCTTCGAAAATAGCAGCCTAACGACGTATTTCTGAATTTAAGATTCCTCTCAAATCCAAGGCAATCTTCATGCCTAGCAACCTCAAATCAACGACGAGGTCACTGTGGTTCGCGCGCGCGCACACAAAGAGACAGAGAATGCCATTGTATTTCTTGTTGGCGGCGTAGACAAAACCCACTATGGGGCCCTAGGTGTGTAGAGCCCAACATTGAGGAACCAAGAATTTAGGGCCCAGGCTAACGAAATGAGAACTCCTGGGCCTCAATCTCGACAAATATTCCATGAAATATCACGAAACGGCCCAAAAGACCATTCCTACTTCTTCTTCATTTTTTTTTCGGGTCTAAACCATCCCTACTTAATTGTCGACCTTATCATTGCTCGGGAAAGTTCCCCAGATGGAGGATGAGCAGAATGGTAATTCGGTGGAGGTGGATGCATGGCCATTGCCCATTGGCCTATTCGAGAACTGGATTGGGCTGGTCCGGTTCCCAATATTTGGGTGAAAACAGGGCCACCCGAAAACTGATCATCCTTACGGGAAACATAAAGCAAACGACAATTTCTTGTTTCCCTTGAGCCATGCATCACCTTCCTTTTCCATCGCCAGATCGTCGCCACCTGCCCATCATTGCCTCTCTCCGACGGACGGAGGTCGCGACCTACATCAATTCGCTGAGCTCAAGGGGGTCTCCCGCCTTATGCAACCTTGGGCCTATGGTCGAATGAAGTCAACGACTTCCATTTCTCTTTGTTCAGCCCGATTCAAAATTGAAAGCATATTGGTTTCTCGAGTGCTCCCGGGTTCAAATCAAATAATAAATCACTAACTACTACTCTTTTAAGTCCATCTTTGACTGCGATTATCTAGATAAGAAAGTCAAGTGAACTCGATTATCAGGCAATATTTGATAAGCAATTAGAAAGTTATTATTTAAAATATTATTCAAAATTATCACGTCGGCGTACCGATGAAAGTTGGCAGGAAGATTTGAATTGGCATAAATACAAAATATTTAAGATGAATTGATACAATTCCAATAGGTTATGACTTGTTTTCGTAATTTCTCCTAGGTATGACTTATATGATCATGAACAGAGGCAAAAGCGTGTATTTGATTCGACCCCGCTATAAACAGATTTTAAACTGACTTATAACATACCATTTTTAATGAATCTTAAATGAAAAATAATCCAATACTAAATTTAGGTATATTTTCAAAGGGAAAAAAATTGTCCAAATAGCTATAAATCTATTGCATTTTGGCCAATTCAAACCTAATTTTTTTAATTTTTTCAATCGAGTTCCAAATCTTTTGACACTTTACGAATTAAGTACATGCGGCCAATTTTAACCAAAAATCGTTGATGTGGATAATTTTTTTTTTTTTTATTTAAACTTTTTGAGTTTTTTTCTTTCTTTCTTTTCCTTTTTTCTACTAAGCCCATTGAGGGCTAGCTGACCCTCATGGGTCATCAGCCCTGGCCGGCCTTGATTTGAAAAAAAAGGATAAGATAGGATGAAAAAGAGAAAAATTTAAAAAAATCATAAAAATCCAAATTTTTCTTCTTTTAAAAAAATTATGAAAATTGTTCGCGTCGATCGCAATCCTAAATGGCACAACCGGCATTGAAGTCAACGATTTTTTATTAAAATTAATCGGATAACTCAATTGACAAAGTCTTAAAAGATTGAGAACTCAATTGGCAAAATTGAAAAGTCTAGAAATGAATTAGCCAAAGTGCAACATATTTATGATTTTTTGGACAATTCCCCTTCATAATGATCTAGATAACTAGATTTCCATTCTTTGAATAATCTGTTTCCATTGGAGAGTGTTTGTTTTTGGTGGGCAGATCTCCCTTCACTTGCGTACGGAATATGAACAAATTACGCAATCGCGACCTCTAGTCTTTGAGCAAAAACACTTGTTTATCATGGAGTCGCCAGCTTTAATGGATCCAGGTCTTCTGCTTCTTTGGACAACAACCGAGCAACCAACCCCTTGTGGGGGCAAACATTGAAGTCAGAACATCTGTCTTTTGACTTCTTGCCCAAGCCCTCGTCTACCAAACATTGCATGCTTCATGGTTTCTGCTAACATGCCATTTTGATCACACTAGTACTTCCGGTTGAATGTTTGACGTCACCTCCATCTGTAGGTAATTGCATACTTGATGACAAGAAAATCTATCAACCTTTTGGCTCCAACATCAAGAATCAGATCAAATTTAAGACAAAACCGAGGCGGGTAGCCAAAACATGAGACTGATTTTTTGTACTTTGTAGCACAGGGGAACCCATGTTGAAGATCTCGTTTAGAATACCTAAGTCTAAATCAAAATCAAGCGTCTGGTTTTAGCGGGTCACCATATTTGAACCGATCAATGTGGACAAAGTTGCATGTGAAGTTGCCACTAGGTCTTCCTCTCCTTCTCTTCCCTTAGATGTGCTTGATGGATTAACCTGATTGTATTTGGAATAAGCAGGCGAGAGGAGACCAAAGCGTATCTATTGTGTGCATTCTAACATACATATTCATCACGTCTCGCAGTAAAAAATAATTATCCGCACTAGCCGTTCAACCACAAGCTATTATCAAACCGAGACGTGCTCGTCCTATGAATTGATAATACAACAGTGTTTGGGCCATCAAGCATTGTCTCATATATTTCATTCACTTTGTAATGGTATGTTTTTCACTATCTATGGTACATTAAGTGATAAATATTAGCCCACCCCTCATCTACATGCATGTATCCGTCCCTTAACCGCTAAATCAATCAGTCCCATACGAGATCGTACATAATCCTTCCAACATGCACCGAATAGTCAAAGATGAATTATCATAATACCATTCCGCTCCTGGACAAGTTTTATTGTCAAAGAACGAACTCCCTTTTTGGCAAAGTGTAGTAACTAATGAGAATTTGACAATTTTGGCATTTCTCAACTATAGGCTTGAGAAATACTAAGGCTCCGTTTGTTTCATGGAAAACATTTTTTTGGAAAACATTTTCTCCAATTTCCGGTGTTTGGGGGGCGGAAAATGAGCGGTCAATGGAAAAGGTTTTCCGGTCAACAAAAAAACTTCTAAAACTAAGGAAAATGATTTCCTCATTTTGAGAAGAGGAAAATATTTTCCACACTTTTCATTCATCCTCTCTTTTAACTATTTTTCCTTTTTAATTAGTTTTTTCTTTCTTTTCATTATTTATTTATTTTTTCAAAATTCGAAAATTTTATTTTTATTTTTCTAATAAATTTTTGCTACTTTTTTTTTTTTTTCTTTTCCGTCTTTTTTCTTTATTTGTTTTTAGTATTCCTTCTTCTCCCTCGACTAGTTCTTGGCCATAGCCGCATTGACCAGGTGACTCCGGCCTTGAGCAAGGAAAGCTATAGCGAGGAACAGAGCCGTGATATCCATCCCGAACTCCTCGTGCTCCACGCGAGCTCGGCGACGGACTCGTCGCGCGCGGGATGACGTTGGCCTGCCTGGTCTTGAGGCTCATCGCCCCGACGTAGTTGACGTTGACGAGAGGGTCGGCGAGGCATTCGACCGCCGATTTCGAGTCGCCGCCAAGGGTGGCCTCCGGGGATGCGTTTGCGAGACCTCCGCGGGGCAATCGACGGGGGCCACCTATTTTCCCGGTGAACGCCGGCAGCATCGCGGGCCGGAGCGGCGCCCGAGCTCGAGCACCATTGCCTCATGATTCCTCTGCCGGCATCGGTGGCATTTTTCGCGTGCGCTCCGAAATCAAAATATCTATCGCTCGGTGCGGAGATTATATTATAAAGGCGCCTCTCTCCTTCGGATTTCTCTCTCTATCTCTAGAAAGCGAAATGAGAGGGAGAGAGAGAGAGAGGAGACTTCAAAAGAAATGAGCGCCAAAGACTATTTTGAAGAAGAAAAATGAGAAGAATTTTCCTTACCAAACGAGAAAACATTTTCCGGAACTTTTTCAAGTTTTTGCCAAACATGGGAAAAGGAAGTCATTTTCCTGGAAAATGACTTTCCGGAAACCATTTTTCGAAAATGTCATATTTTTCGCGAAACAAACGGAGCGTAAGAATACAAAAGTGATCTTTCTTACCATCTCCAACATGTTTAGTAAATGATTAACAACATGCATCATACTAATTGATTGAACAAACCAATCACTTGATGCATATGTCGCAATTGCTTGGAATACCTAATGTAACAACCCTCATAAACATATTTTAGTGAAAAAATGCGTCCCTCACGCTCACGTAACCCTACAGCTTCTGCACTACCAAGCCAATTCCCCCCAACAATGCATAGCTAGGAATCAAATTTCAAACATATAGTTTGGCGGGTAGAGTAATCATTAAGCTTTACGTAATTCCAAAACCGATGTTGATCAATCAAGAGCAACGAGACCATTGCATTAAATTATTAACGTAAGATACGGTAACGCATGCATGCAATTTGCAATTGAAAATAGATGGCGATAGACGGTCGCTAGAAGTTAAACCGCTCGAACTTCCTCTCCGCAGATCACTATTGCATGAAGACGATGGCATTGGCACTGATTTTAGAAACTTTGATTTAGAGAGAGATCATCTGCGACGGGTCACCTATTCGTTGAACTTTGGAGGGGGCAGGAAGTTGTTACTCGCAACACGACCATATGACGCAGGTTTGGTCCACCCGGTTTTAATTTTCCAAGCGGTTGGTTTGATATAAAAACCCACCGTGGCTTCTTCAACTCTTTCTATCGCCACACCTAGTCCGCCGGAGTGGTCGTAGCTTGCCCCGAGAATGCAGATACGCGAGGGTTTCATGGTTGTGTTAGTGGGGCTAGCCATCCTTCTTTGTCCGTGGATATGCAGAGCCAACGATGGTTCGACGGGGAGTGATGTGTCGGAAGCGACTCACGTGGTGGTGGACCAGTCAGGGAACGGAGATTTTTGGAGGATACAGGACGCGATCAATGCCGTTCCTTCCGGCAATGCTCGGCAGGTCATCGTATCGATCAAGCCCGGGACATACAGGTCGGTTCAATACTTGCCTTAGGAGGTTGTCCACAATTTCTCATGTTGATGTGAATCTTGGGGAATAATAAGAAAAGGGGATAAGAATGAAAAGGCGTACCATATCTTGCATGACGGGGAACGCAAAAATTGTACCTAATGTAATGGGAATTGCTCGACACAAATTGAAGTTTCTTATTTATTCGGATTCTTATAATTAAGCTTCACAATTACGATGTTGCAGAGAGAAGATAGTTGTGCCAGAGAACAAGCCCTTCATCACCTTAAGCGGCACGAAATCTTCGAACACCATAATCACATGGAGCGACAGTGGAGAGATATTCGACTCCCCACGGTTTCGATCTTGGCTTCTGATTTCGTCGGAAGAGATCTTACGATTCAGGTTCATTCCATCTATATATCCCCTTTTAAGGCCTTAAAAAGAATGACATAGACATAGATTTGATAACATTTACATTGTTCTATTATTTCGTAATTTAGTCATTGATGCGACCGTTCCATGTGATTTGAGAATTTCAAACACGCAAGCCAAACTTTTGACCATTTCTCGTAATAAGCAAACTGTTCATTCAAGTTGAGCTCATGAATTTGTCGAACCATACAGAACACGTTCGGGGTGGGTGAGAGAGCAGTTGCGCTAAGGGTCGCCGGAGACCAGGTTGCGTTCTACAGGTGCCAATTCCTGTCTTACCAGGACACTCTCCTGGATGACGCCGGGCGACACTACTACAGGAACTGCTACATCGAAGGCGGGACCGACTTCATCTGCGGGGACGCGGCTTCGCTGTTCGAAGTGAGTGCGATTTAATAAGTGCAGTTACTAATCACTAGCATATTAATTAACATCGTTGGATGTGGCTCATACTCTCCGTCGATAGAAAGTAAAAGTACGAGGTCCTGCTTCCCGGTGGGCGCGGGGCGCCTGGGAGGGTTGCGGGGGCAGCCCCTCCCGGCTGCCAAAGGAATTTTATAGATTGGGTCCGTATTCTATAAGTAGTTTAAGTTTCTCCTATGTATAGCTATTGAATGGCCGAGGGCTTTCTCAGCCCTTAGGATATGGAAGTGGAATTGAGAATTACGATACAGAAATGTGATGTACAAATTATAATAAAATCATCCGATGGATATAACTCTAGTTTAAGATAGAACCATGATAGATCTTGTTTCTCGATTTCTCTGCCTCGCTTTTACTCTCTATTTCGTTGTATTTATACGCCTAACCTAACACTGATGCATGGAATTGAAATTGACGATGGATGGTGTGACGATTATGTGGTCGATCACGTAGAAATGCCACGTGCACTCGATTTCACAAGAGAACGGGGCGATCACGGCACAGCACCGGCAATCTGGGACGGACGACACGGGCTACGTGTTCCTGGGATGCAAGATCACAGGAGTGAATGGTTCGTTTCTGGGAAGGCCATGGGGTGAGTACTCACGGGTTGTGTTTGCCCTCTCCTACTTGTCTAGTGCCATATTGCCCCAAGGCTGGGAGGATTGGGATGACCAGAAAAAGCACAGGTTCCTATTTATATCTCTACATATCCATATACTTTTTGGAGTGCATATTATTAAATTGCTGGGTTGTGATCTTGGATGTCATACAACCCAAATCAATTGAATTAGTGGTCTCGGTAATGGGAGGATTACAAAAAAAAAGTCCTAAATCTATTGTAATTATACCAATTTAGTCATAAACATTTTGGATTAGTGCCAATTCAGTTCATTCTACCAAATTGGTCTCACATAAACTCTTTTTTTCTAAATAACATTTCAATAATTTTTTAATTGTTTTTTCATTTTTTATTTTTTTTATGGACTTAGGGTTGGTGAGGTCTAGGATGCTCTTTCTAGCACTAGGCAAGGGTACGTCAATGTCGGCGTTGACTTAGCATCTCACGTCAAGCACCGATCGGCCAAAATTGACCAGATTAACTAAATTAGCATAAATGTAAAATGTTTAGAATTGAGCTGGCACAATTATAATAGATTTAAAAAATTTTGTGGTAATTTTTCCTCTCTGTAATAGTAGGAAAATTTGATGTCTTTGCACAATATGTAGTCTATCTCTTCAATTGGCTTGACCAACAGCGAAAAAATTCAACAAAAGATGTTTTAAAATCTCGCAATTTAGCGCTTTTTTCCAGCCCCAAATTCATTTTTTTCACATGTCTGATTACCTCTTTTGCTTTTGTTGGGTGACTGTGACATTGTGCAGGAATGTGTACTATGGAGAATACAACTGTTTTGGCCCTGGAGCTAACAGGTCGGAGAGAGTTGACTGGTCAAGGAGCCTATCGGACAGCGAAGCGGCTCCTTTCTTGACAAAGGCTTTGATTGGAGGACAAGGGTGGCTGAGAAGAAAACGTACTCCTTAATTGAATCTCATCCATTAGAATGACAAAAAAAAAAGGGGGAACTAAATTCTCTTTATTGGTCAAATTAGAAGTTTAAGAGTACTACATTTCAATTTGTTAATGCCCTCCAATTCGTACACGCATATTGCATAGGTGGCAGATTAGGAGCTTCCAATTCGTGAAGATGTAGCGTCATAACTGGAAATAGATATGGTGTTGTTTTGAATCAAGTGTGTAATACAAGATTAATCTCTTACTTCGAGTTTGCTTTGAACTGAAATTGCAAGCACGTTAAAATTTACACATGCCATCTATGAATCATGCAACTATAAGTGGTCATTTACTTGTAAGCAATGTTCTGTATTTCAAAAATCAGAAGGCAATACAAGTAAAAATGCAATAATACCACAAAAAATACACTTATTTAGGGTTCCACACGCATTTTTTATACCTTTAAAAAGTATCAAATATGTGATACAAATATAATACAATATAGAGCATGAAAATATGACGGTACCAAGTACGCCCCTATCGGAGCTCACATGCACTACGCACCACGCCCGCAATGAACGCACGGACGTCCAATCTACCGGGAAACCTGGTCCAACCCAATCGATCAACGGTCAATAGTTGAATAGGTCAAATAATCGGGTCGAGTCTTGGGTAGGGTCAAACCCCGTGATGACCCGAAAATTTGAGTTTGTTTATCTAGAAACATTATTGGATAATTATGGGGTGAAAACCAAGTGACGAGACGACACAATATAATTTATTTTGGGCACGACGGGACTATGTACATGTAAAATTGGAACCGAACGAGGAGGGAGTGGCGACCTGGCATGACAAAGTGCGCCTGGCCGCCTAAGGACACGCTGCCAAGGCCACGTATTGACATGGCGCGAAGGTGGCTGCTACGCATCCCCGTAGAGTGACACGTGGCCGGCGGTGAAGGGCAGTGGGGACACGTGTCCCCTCACGGGAAGCGCTACACGCCGCTAACCGGATTGCAAGCTGCTGATTACAAGATCGTTGGCCAGCCGGGCGGTCTTCACCTGCTTCCATTATAAATAGAAATTGATGTCGGTTTATTGAGCGGCTCTTGTTAGAAACCTCTGTCGTTACCTTGCTAGTACATCACCATCCCACGACGGCCGCCACCGTCCCTCGCCGTCATCCACCGTGCGCCGTCCATATGCCCTCTCGCCATTTACGCCCCGGCCTTCCGCTAGCCATTCTGTCTGTCATCATCGTTCATCTCCTTTAGAAATCAAGGCGAGTGGATTTCTAACTTTTATGATTTGTTTTGATTGGCATTTGAATTATTCGTCAATAGTTTGAAATCTAGATTGTATTCTTGAATTTTCGCTTGATATGCTTGATTCCTGCATTGATGGATTTCCTAAAAATAATATGATTATGGAAACGAATGATACATTCATTTTATTGATTTTCCGAACGCCAATGATAGAGGATTGCATTGTGTATGCATAGCATGGCATTTCATGATGAAACATGTGAAACACTCATTGTGAGTCGATTCGACATTATACCGCCATGAGATTTATCCAGCGATGCCTCGTGGCGCCGGAGGGAAATTCGGGATGCCTTCGATGTACTTTAATCGAAAAATGCCTCTACCTTTGAGCGTGAGATGCCTCGGAGCGAGATGCCGCATGAGTCTATTCGCGAGGATGGCACACTTGCATAAGGTTTATCTGCGAAGGAGCTGGAGTGCAATGCATATAAACTCATGAATTTTTGAACGAAATCTTACTTGAATCGCTTGAGATGCATGCATTGGACTCTTGAATTGTTGATGTAGCTCTAATTTCAATGCTTACAATCTATTGAGTTAAATGTTCATTCGTGGGGTATTAGCTCACTATTGTTGGTTTGTAAGAATGCCACAGGTTAGTCCTGCTATACTGAATTTATGTTATGGAGTCCCTCGAGAATGTATCTCACCCTTGAAGGACTATGTCAATACGGACCATCCCGATGTAAAGTTTAAGAAATTAAGAGTACCCCGTCGATCGAGGAAGGACCGATGTCCGCCCTAGTCCGTATCGTTTCGTTGCATTGTACGTGGTTGGTGAGGATGACATATTTCTAGGTCCTCTTCCGTTTCATGAGGATGATGATGCTGGCAAGGGGTAGTGGTGAAACGTCGTAGTTTGTGGGAAACGGGATAGTTTGCTTATGTATAGCGGAGTTATAGTTGTGAGCCGTTAACCATTTTTGGATGTACATAGCCGTTGACCGGCTTGGGCGGCTGTCTTTTGATCCTACTTCCCGGATGTTTGATTGTGGTTGTGAATTAAATCAAACGCCTGTAAATATGTTTGATGAAATAAAGGGTTGAATTCTAACATATATTCAAAGTCTAGTGAGTATTTGATTGTTGTTGCATGTGTGGTTTGGTTAGTAAAATCATGAAAGGCCATACCCTTTGATAAATGTTGATACCTTTGGTGTTTGAAGTTTATTATGCACTTGTTATGTGTAGCCGACTATTTATTTTGAATAGAGTTGCCGCATGTGCCGATGTATAACGAAAGATTAAAGTAGAGAACGTAAGCCAAGGGTGTGGCGCAACTAGGACGTTACAAGCTATTTTGGTATCGGAGCGGGATTTTGGAGTGATAAGGTGCACTAGAGGACAAAGTGTTTGGTAGGCGCGTACATTTAAAACTACAAGTGCATGTAGCCGTGATTGCTTTTGATTGGCGTAGCAAATGCTACTTATTCTAATAGTTAGGAATTGAGATTATTTCTCGGAAAAAGGTGACACATTGAATTCTCGCTAACCATTATGACAAAGAGTCGAATTATGGTGAAACCAAGTAGAACCCAAAGGACAAGCGATGAGGTCGCAGGTAATGATCCTCGAGTGGAGGGAATCCGGCAAGCACTCACTACCGTAAGAGTGTCGCGACCTAAAAATCGGGTTCCAATTTTAGGTTAATGGATTACTAGATTAATTAATTAAATTAACTAATCTAGCTCAAACTCTCCCAAGTTCTACCAAATCATGACTTATGGTTCAAGTGATTATTCTACAAAAGATTTTTTAATTTTTTTGGAGCCGCCACTAATCATTTTTTGGTAGGTTGATTAAAAACCTAAATAACATAGTGGGAGAAAACTATTTTATTTTTTACGAACCGGAGATTTTAAGTTCGGGACTTGGTTACATTAATCTTTTAAATTAATGCCCTTTCGGTACCAATTTCATGAAAAATGCTCGGTTTGTCAATTTTGATGAATTCGACTTGAAGTTCAAAGGTGCAATTTTTGGGTTTTCTTTTTATGATTTTTTTTGTATTTTCGAAATTAAAAATTAATAAAAAATAAGGATGAATCGGTTCAAGATTATCTTAAAGTTCTCGGATTTAATTTGCATTAAGCCCCAAAATTTTTAAGAAAATCCTTCAACCCTAAGTCTACAACTTTTAAAATCTATTCTAGTGGATGCAAAGATTTTGTTTATTGAGTGTAATCCATGAGATAGGATTTCTAGAAAATCCTATCTTTCTAACAAAACCGATAAGACGTGGTTTTTAAGAAACCATATCTTCCAAATCATTTTTTTATTTTCTGAGATTTTCGGGATGAAAATTAAACATGAGACATGAATGATTTGTTTTTTTTTATTGAATTTTTCTGATTTTTTTTTTGTGATTTTAAGTTTTTATGAATGAATTTAAATTCAAGTTGCAAATCTTTTAATGAAAAAGATAATTACCACGGATTTTTTCGAATTAAGTTTCGATCTCAAGCCGACAAATCGACCCTAAAATTCGAAATTGGAAATAATTCCATCTAAAGCCCGATAGATAGACTCATTTCCACGTATGCGGTTGCGGAATTAGGAGATTTTCCTGATCGATCACATTTTGAAAGATTTTTCATATCTTGAGTATATTCAAGGATTTTCAAAATTTTCAGATTTACACAAATTAAGCAAACGAATATCCAAGATATGCAATTATGTTCACAATCTATGCAAAATAGGCAATATTTCACAATATGTTCAGAATATGCAAAATATTCAATGAGATATGCGAAATCACTAATCAATCAATTGGATATCTAGTTTCAAGATAGAAACTATACCTTGAAAAATTGCCTTTCCTAATCAAATTTTGCGCGAAGCTTGACGACCAAGTTTCGACTCTTCGGACAAGCTCGGATGGGGACTTGTGGGTGAACTCTTCGTGGCTCTCGAGTTAGTTGGATTTCTCGATCAGTGGAGGCAAAAGGGTTCGGTGGACTAATTGAACTCCTAACAATTCCCTATCTTGGATGATGAGTTGGGATCAACTTTGAAGAATTGATGATGAGAAAAAGACAATCTTGTGGGTGTTCTCAAACACCAATGGATTTGCATGATAAGTTTCCTGTATAGCACAAGTTGTGAGAGGGTCATCAAAAGAGACATACGTGTACTGCTTGGGAGATTATTATCACCAATAAGGAGCCATGATACTATTGGATATGCACAGGACATTGAGGACAACACTGGGAACTCTGCAAAGACAAACGCATGAAAACAAAACCCGGAAACAACATCATCTGCGCGAGACTCGGAGTGTAGGAACGGATCGCTTTTGAAGTGCGAAACTTAGAACGGCGGCATCGTCTCGGTTGACGGTAGAGGTTGTCTTGTGGATGTTGTCTCAACTGGTGTGTCCAACTAGCGATGGAAATGTTGAAGTTTTGATCGGACGTTCATCGAGGAACCTGTAAATAATATCAAAAGAGCGCCAGATTCCACGAAGGACTTTTGGACTACTGCGGTCAATGGAGAATTGGATCACAATGAGGACCGTAGCTCGCTGATGTGAAATTTAGAACTCGCGATTTCCCTGCTAAAAAAAATATTTTGCCTGCATGAAGCCAAATCATAAAATCTCCAATGTTATTCAGTATCAAAGCAAAATCTAAAAGAAGACCAATTCACCATTTAGAACATATTGTCCTTTTTTGCTCCCTCAATTCTTGCTAAAGTTAGAGCTTCATGGCTATTTCTCGGTGAAGAGCACTCGGTGAGAGGCTGTTGTGAGGACATCGGGCTGAGCAACAACAGTAAAAGTTTCACGGATCCTATTGCCTTTCTTTGTAAAATGGAAGAATAAGTCCAGAAACCCCCTTATGCATGAATCCTGCAAAAAGAATAAATCAGTGAAATATAAAGAGAGATTTCCATAAAAATTTACTCTTTCCTAAGCATCAATATCGTCATCGCATCCCCCTCCCTTGTGAAGCTCATGTCCTCAGATATATCGATGCTTTTGTGGATGTCTGCGAAGTGTTACAACTCCAGGAACCAAAATAGCTCGTTGTGGTCGTGAGAGGTCCGTGGATCAAGGCAACGAGGATTGATGACTATAGGCGAACGGCGATACCGGGATCGAGGGGCTGCCTCAATGCGGATGGCGGACGGTCGCCACGATGCAAGTGAGAGCAGAAAGTTATACTTCGATGCTCAAGGTGACCACAGGGAGTAGTAACACCGTCGGGAATAATATGTGAAATCCTTCTCCAGCAATAAACGGTGGTCAAAATAAAACAGAAGCAGAAACCAATAACTTCAGAATAGGAACACCCCTTTTGTCTTTTCCTCCTCAAGACTATGTCGCTTTCTTCATCAAAAACTGTGATCTCCTCTGAAAGCTGGGTCAAAATTCTCCACCCACCGAAGAGCCAAATACCGCAGCTTTATTCTCTCCTTTCAACCCATTCTGGCGGTGCATTCAATAAAGTGGCCTCCCTCAAACGTGAACCCTACGTGTGTATTTATAATGGTGAGCTAGGGTTTACGTTTTATTTTCATTATTTGCATAATTGTCCCTCAACTTGTGATAATTGTAATTTGATCCAGAGACAAATATTTGTCCATGAAGCCTTTTTTCTCAATTAATGGATTTTTTTAATCAAAAGGCTTTTTCCCAAATTAAGCATTAAATGGGCTGATTTAAGCTCAAAATTATCCCAATAGCCTTGTTAATTTTCGCACACACTCCCTCATGATTGCTGAAAAATCCAAACTAAGCCCTAGTCCAGTCCCTCCGTCAAATTGAGCTCAATTGCTTCGCCTATGTTCGAATGCAATGATATGCATGACTCACAAAAAGAAAATATGCAGTCCATGAGAAATTAATTTTTTGTGAAAACTATGATAATTCTCATTTTATACTTAAATGAATTATTTAATAAAAATCAAAATTTAGGTGTCAACAAGGATGCTCGACGCAAGAACAAACTAAGCAACAAGCTGCTGCAAATATTGAGAATCATGGATCTTATATTCAAGAACTACTAGAAAGATTCCTGAAGTTGAAACCAAGTAAGTTTGTTTGGTCGGGAAGACTAGATGAGGCCAAAGAATAGGTCAAAGGTATGGAAAGAATTTTTAAAGTGTTAAATTGTTGTGAGGCTAAAAAGGTCACTTTAGTTTAATATCAATTAGAAGGAAATGCTGAACATTGGTGAGGAGCAATGAGGGCAACAATATTTTCCTCTCGATGTAGAAATTACTTGGAATAGGTTTGTGGAAGCATTTAATGGGAAATATTGCTCAAATACTGCTCAAAATCAGAAAATGAAAGAATTTATAAAGTTAATTCAAGGAAGTATGTGTGTGGATGAATATGAGGCTAAGTTTTCAAAACTATCTAGGTATACACCTAGATTAGTTGAGAATGGGGAAGATAAGGCAAGACGATTCATTGATGGAATGAGAAATGATATCAAGAGACAACTAGTACCTCGTGATATCAAAGATTTTATCATCCTATATGAGACGAGCTCAATTGGTTAAGCAGGCATTGGCAAAAGAAAGAAAAGAAATAAAGCCACAAGGTAGGATGAATCATTATATTCCTCCGAATAATTTTCGTAATGACAAGAGACCCAACCCATTTTGGAATTGTTCGTTTACTCCAAATAAAGAAGTACTAATGGAAGTCCGAAATGGATGAACTCTAGATAGTTTGGGGGAAAGAAGGCAATACCCGAACCAACCTTGTCGAGATGTGGTAAGGAATATGGGAGTGCACCATGTCCAAGGTGACAAAAATATTTTATGTGGACAAACCGGTCACGATTTCAAGAATGTTCCCTAAATGTCCAATCGCAAAGAAATAGTCAACCACAACAGACTAATGTTGTATCTTCTTCTCAAGTAAGTGTTAATCACCGACTACCAAAGACAAGCAAGGGTTTATGCAGCTACTTAGGAAGAGGCAAAGATCTCTAAGGCTATAATTACATGTACGATCTCCGTAAATAATCGCAAAGAATATGCATTGTTTGATACAGATGCCAGCATTCATTTATTTTGTTAATACTAGTACAAATGAATAACTTAACTACTAGACCCATGGAAGTATCTCTTAATGTTGTTACATCCGTGAAGGACGTTGTTTTATCCACAATGATGTGTGAGAATGTCGGGATAGAAATAATTGGACAAGAATTGACCGTAGATCTAGTGATCTTGGCTATGTATGACTTTGACATCATCCTAGGTATAGATTGGCTTCATAAGAAAAGAGCTAAAGTGGTTTGTTATGGGAGGACAATACAATTTAATCCACCGGACCAACCTAGTTTTGAATTTATTGGAAACCGTGCAAGTTGCACGAAAATGCTAATCTCGGCTTTAGAAGCCTATCAATTACTTGAGGTGGATGTATGAGTTATTTGGCAATTGTAAAGGATGATGGAAAAGAAAGTACCAAATTTGATGAGATACCCATAGTAAGAGAATTCCCTAATAAATTTCCATATGAATTACCAGGATTACTTCCTAAACGTGAGATTGAGTTTGTGATTGAACTAACCCTTGGAATAGAACCAATTTCAAAAGCCTCTTATAAAATGGCATTGGCGAGCTAAAGGAATTAAAAGTTCAATTACAAGAATTGTTGGATAGAGGGTTTATCGGACCAATTGTGTCACCATGGAGTGCACCAAGATTACTCATACGGAAAAAGGATGGATCCTTACGAATGTGCATTGATTATAGATAGTTAAATGGAGTGACAATTAAAAATAAGTACCCACTCCCTAGAATTGATGATTTGTTTGATCGGTTGCAAGGAGCGTCGGTATTTTCAAAGTTTGACTTGAGATCAAGGTATCATTAGTTGAGGATTAAGGATGTGGATGTGTTGAAAATGGCTTTTTGAACTCAAGTTATGGACACTACGAGTTTTTAGTCATGCCATTTGGATTAACGAATGCACCTGCAACATTCATGGACTTGATGAACAAGGTGTTTAAAACATTCTTAGATCAATTTATGATAGTATTTATTGATGATATCCTGGTTTACTTAAAGGAACCCATGGAACATGAGGAACATCTCGAGAATAGTTTTGCAAATTTTGAGAGAAAACGAACCGTATGCCAAATTTAGTAAATGCGAATTCTAGTTAAATGAGGTTACACTATTAGGGAATGTTGTGTCTAGCCAAGGAATATTAGTTGACCCATCTAATATTAAGGCTGTGATTGATTGGCCAACTCCAACGATATTAACCGAAGTTCGAAGTTTTATAGGACCGGCAGTGTTATTATAGGAGATTTGTGGATGGATTCTCGAGTATTGTAGGTCACTTGACTAAGGTAACAAGGAAGAACACTAAATTCATATGGGGTGAAGAATGGGAAAAGAGTTTCCAAAAACTTAAGGAAAGATTGACATCAGCACTGGGCCCGATTATACCCTCGGGATCCGGAGGATATGAAGTGTATAGTGATGCTTCCCTAAAGGGATTGGGTTGTATTTTAATGCAACACCGAAGGGTTGTTGCATATGCTTCTAGGCAACCGAAACCATATGAGTTGAATTATCCAACTCATGATTTAGAATTGACTACAATCATTTTTGCATTGAAAATATGGAGACATTACCTTTATGGAGAAAAGTTTGAAATATATACAGATCATAAGAGTCTCAAGTATCTGTTCTCGCAAAAAGAATTGAATATGAGACAAAGGAGATGGATGGAGTTATTGAAGGGTTATGAATGCAAGATATTGTACCACCTAGGGAAAGCAAATAAAGTGGCAGATGCTTTTAGTCGGAAATCAGCACAAATGGCAAACCCGATGATTCAAGAATAGGATTTATTAGAGAAAGCATCATGTTTAGAATTCAAATTGGAAATGGAAAATCTTACTTGTGTTTTAGCAACTGTGAGAATAGAACCCGATGTTGTTCAAAGGATCAAAGTGTTGCAACAAAAGAATCTTGAAATTTTAGAGATTAAGGAAGAAATGTTAAAAGAAAAGAGATCTTACTTCCATATTACTGATGATGGAATAGTAAGATTCCAAGGAAGATTGTGTATACCGGACGATAAAAAATTAAGAGAGGAAATTTTGTTTGAAGCACATCGAAGTCAATACAGGTGTTCATCCCGAAAATACGAGGATATATCGTAATCTTCACTAACACTATTGGTGGAATGGAATGAAAATCGATGTCGCTAAACATGTTGAGAAATGTCTAACCCGTCGCCAAGTAAAAGCGGAACATCGAAAACCAGCGGGAGTGTTGAAACCCTTAGAACTTCCTAAGTGGAAATGAGAACACATAACAATGGATTTAGTGCAAAGACTTCCAAGAACACCACGAAGTCATGATTCTATTAGGGTAATAGTGGATCAATTGACCAAGAGCGCTCACTTCTTAGCAAAGAAGAAGGGATCGTAGTTTAGATTATCTTGCAAATCCGTATGTTAAAGAGATAATACGGTTACATGATGTACTGGTTACGATAATGTCATATCGAGATTCAAGGTTTTGACCCAACTTCGGAAAAGTTTGCAAGATGCTTTAGGAATGAGGTTACAATATAGTTCGCCTTTCACTCGCATAAACGGATGGGCAATCTAAAAGAGTAATTCAGATTTTATAGGACATACGGCGAGCATGTGTTATTGATTTTAAAGACAGTTGGAAGGACAATTTGCATTTAGTGAAATTTACCTATAACAATAGTATCCAACAAAGTATAGGCATGATCTGTTTGAGGCTTTATATGGTAGAGCCTCGTAGAACTTCCATATGTTGGAACGAAGTTTAACGTAACTAGAATTGATTCAAATCACCATTGGTATGGTGAAAATTATACGAGAAAGATTCAAGGTTGCTCAAAGTCGGCAGAAAAGTTATGTCAACAAATGACAAAGACCATTAGGATTTGAAGTAGGCGAATATGTATTTCTAAAAATATCGCTATGAAAGAAATCTCAAGATTTGGGGAAAAAGGGAAATTGAGGCCAAGATATGTTAGACCTTTCGAGATACTTAAGAAAGTGGGTGATTTGGTTACTACGATTGGCATTACCGCCAAAGTTTGCACAAATACATGACTTTTTCATGTATCAATGTTGAGAAACCATAATCCGGACCGTAATCATGTGTTAGACTATGAAACTATTGATATTGATGAAAGGATAAGGTATATTAAGGAACTTGTACGGATATTAGGTTGGAAGGAGCAAGTTCCTCGAATTAAAACTATACCGTTAGTTAAAGTACTATGGAGATGTCATGATACTTGAAGAAATGACTTGGGAAAGTTATGAAACAGAAATATCCCCAATTATTTGAAGAATGGAACAAAAGTTAAATTTTGAGGACAAAATTTCCTAAGGTGGATAGGATTGTAATGACCCGAAAATTTGAGTTTGTTTATCCGAAAACATTATTGGCCCCCCTAAGGACACGCGGCCAAAGCCAAGAGTCGACGTGACGAAGGCGCGACCGCTACGTGTCACCGTAGAGTGAAACATAGCCAACGGTGAAGCGCAGGTGGGGATACGTGTCCCCACTACAAGCGACTACAAGCTTCGACCCAACTACAAGCTACTAACAAAGCAAGCTCGCCGGCCAAGTTGATCGGTCTTCACCTACTTCCACTATAAATAACAATTGACGTAGATTTATTCATCAGCTCTTGTCGAAACCTCCGTCATTACTCGCTAGTACATCGTCGTTTCCATGATCGCCGCCACTGTCCCTCGTCATCGCCCACCATGCTCCGTCCGTATGCCCTCCTCCGTTTACGCCCGAGCTATCCGCCGTCCTTCATCCGTTGTCGTCGTCGTTCAACTCATTCAGAAATCAAGGTGAGTAGATTTCTAACTTTTATAGTTTGTTTGGATTGGCATTTGAATTGTTCGTCAATAGTTTGAAATCTAGATCGTATTCTTAAATTTTCGCTTGATATGCTTGATTCCCGCATTGATGGATTTTCGTAAAAGAATATGATCACGGAAATAAATGATTCATTCATCTTATTGAATTTCTAAATGCAAGTGGTAGTGAGATTACATTGTGTATGCATGGCATGGCATTTCATGATGAAACAAGTGAAATACTCGTCATGAGTCTATCCGACATTACACCGCCATGAGGTTTATCTCGACGATGCCCCTGTGGCACCAGAGGGAAATTCGGGATGCCTTGGATGTACTTTAATAGGAGAATGCCTCCACCTTTGAGGTTGAGATGCCTCATAGTGAGATGCCGCGCGAGTGTATTCGCGATGACGGCACACCCGCGTGAGGTTTATCCGCGAAGGAGGCGGAGTACATTGCATACAAACTCACGAGTTTTTGAAAGAAATCTTACTTGAATCGCTTGAGATACATGCACCGGACTCATGAATTGTTGATGTGGCATTCGATTTCAATGCTTACATTCTATTGAGTTAGACGTTCACTCGTGGGGCATTAGCTCACCGTTGTTGGTTTGTGATTTTTAGATAATAAGAATGCCAAAAGTTAGTCCCGCTACACTAGCTTTATGTTATGGAGTCCCCTAGGAATGTATCTCATCCTGGGAGGACTTTGTGGATGCGATCCATCATGATGTGAAGTTTCGGAAATTAAGTAGTACCATATTGATCGAGGTAGAACCGATGTCTACCTCGGTCCCGTATCGTTTCATTGCATTATACATGGTTGGTGAGGGGATGATGTACTTATGGGTCCTCTTCCATTTCTTGAGGATGATGATGCTAGCAAAGGGTAGTGGTGAAACGTGGTAGTTTATGGGAAACGGGATAGTTTGCTCATGTATAGCGGAGTTGTGGTTGTGAGCCGTTAACCATTTTTGCATGTACATAGCCGTTGACTAGCTTGGGTGGTTGTCTTTTCATCCCGCTTCCTAGATGTTTGACTTTAGTTGTGAACTTAATCAAACCCCCGTAAATATGTTTGATGAAATAAAAAGTTGAATTTTGACCTATATTCATAGTCGGTGAGTATTTGATTGATGTTGTACGTGTAGTTTGGTTAGTGAAATCATGAAAGGCCAAACCCTTTGATAGGCGTGTCTACCGTTGGTGTTTGCAATTTATTATACACTTGTTGTGTATGGCCGACTATTTGTTTTGGATAGAGCTTCGCATGCGCCAATGTATAACGAAAGATTAAAGGAGATAATGTAAGCCAAGGGTATGGCAAGACCGGACGTCACAAACCCGGATCATGGATCGCTAATGTGAGTGTGAAGTCAATGTGGTTGCACGCGCTAGTGTCGCTCGCGTAGTGGCGCATTTGGCCATCACGTGCCATTGCCATCCAGGCTTGTGAGGCCGTTTTCGGCGTCGTCCGAAGGCGGGCTACCACTCCATATGCTCGTATCAACGAGACAAGTCCATCTATATGGTCATAAAATAATTTTCACTGGACAAAAACAAACGCGCGAGCAACGTTTCGCCGCAGGTGTTGGGCGGCCATCAAGGTGCATGAGGGTGCATCCGGCGTCCTCGGGAGGCAATCGACAATTCAATATTCTCGTCTAGATGAGACGAATCTATTTAGGTGATAAAAAATATTTTTTTACTATATAAAAAAAATTCGAGAACAATGCCGAACAATAAGGTCGTCTTTAACTTTTAGGCGGGTCTACCGACTAGATCCGTTTACAAACATCCGTGCAGCAATATCGGACAACAAGTCAAAACTCGACACAAAACGAGACACGGATCTTAGCAAGGCTTTGATACCAATGTTGGAAGAACTTCGGAAGAATTCCACTAATATGTTTGATGCGCGACTACAAAATTACCCAGGAATGTATATTGAATCACCAGTGCGTCCTCAGCAAATTACAACCCTTGATGGTTCGAATATAATCATAAAAGAAAATATTCAAGTACTACAATGTGGTGTGTTATATGAACAGGTGCGTTTATGAGACTTTTGTAGCTAAAGTATATCTATTTGTTTGAATAAAAATTGATTGCATGAGAA
The DNA here is from genome assembly GCA_021437795.1 of Rhodamnia rubescens. Lineage (NCBI taxonomy): Eukaryota > Viridiplantae > Streptophyta > Magnoliopsida > Myrtales > Myrtaceae > Rhodamnia > Rhodamnia rubescens. The sequence goes on from JAILYA010000034.1 coordinate 2,564,278, forward strand.
ACCAAACAAGTCAAGATCACTTATATTGGACAACATAGGGTAAGAAGCACAAGAGATCACATTGCTCCTCAAATTATTCGACATACAAAACTTCTCAAGAATGCTTCATGTGACCATGATAGATTATTGCTCAATTTTGAATATACTCTTATGCATATTTATATACAACATAATTTCCACTTTATGAACACGCACAACTTAACCTTCATTGAATTGATAATCCTCAAATCTAATTCTACAGTCTTAAAGTTGAAGTTAAGCGCCAACACTCCCATGAGCATAGTCCAGTATTAATGTCTTGGCATCGCGTAAGCACGTGTCACAATCCTCTTGAATGAGAATCCCATGGCATGCTCCATGGCCGAAGTAGGGAGGACCCAATAATGCAGGCCGTGTATAATAATTGAAGTTGGAGATTGATGCATGGTCGATTACATTTCGTTTAGAGCCGTTGGACTGTTTCCGAATCAGCTTCTTCCAAAGATACATTTGTTTACCCATTGAAGCTGAATTCAGATTTGAGATATATATCCTAATAGTTTTTCCTTCATTTTGGGCGATTATAATTGCACGACATGCAAGTATACAATCTTAAGGCTCTTCCTCTTCTGAATAAAGAGTAATGAAACGCAGGTGGCTAGAGAGAGCTCCATAATAGGTTAGGTTTTTTTGGGAGTGGTTGATGGGGGAAGATAAACAACATCCTACCAAAAGAAAAAAAAAGGAAAAAAAACAAGGACAACATCTTTTATTCAAAAACTTATAACAAGGTCAAAATTTTCTTGCAAGCTCAATATGCTAGTAAATTTAAGGTTTAGTCTGTTTCATGAAAAATAAATAATTTGAAAATATTTTCTTAAAAGTAATTGTTTATATCACTTAAATGAATAAGTCAATTAAAAAAATTCATTGTTGAAAACAAATAATGTCTAAACATTTTCTTGAATGATCAAATTTACTTTTCGGTCATTCATTTTTTAGGTGGTACAATCGATCATTTTTAAGAAAATATTTTTCAAATAATTTTTTTTTTTTTTCATGAAATAAATGAAGCTTAAAAAGTCATCTTTGATCTTGTGGATCCAAAAAAAAATTGTCACAATTGGTGCTTTCACTTCAATAGGTTGTGTTTGCTTTTCCTGCACGAGTGATTAAAATCTTTGCTAACGATGAGATCGGTTTGTGTTAACACCAATAATCGCAACCCATTTAATTGTTCATTACATAAAAGATGAGAGATGGATCCCAACCCCTAAAAAAATTATTAGTTAAATTGCATATAGATTTTAGCGACATTTTTCCCATTTAATAACATCAAGCCCATAAAAATTGCATTTTAACTGGATGGGAGCTAATGAATTTAATAAAAAAAATTGGGATATATTCACTAGAAGTCCTAAAACTTATCACAAAAGTGTAATTGAGTTTTAAAACTTGTAAAAAGTGCAATCGAGTCTTGATCTTGGCAAATTAGTAAAATCAAGTCATCACGTTAACATCGCCAATTTGATTAATGAAAATGTTGATGTGGCATTTTTAAATTAATTTTATATCCCAAGTGGCATTCTTTATTTTTTTTATTCAAATTTGTTTTATATTATATTAAAAATGAGCGAGAAAATGCTGACAAGTAAGGCTCGTTGGTAGGAGGCTACCGCCCATCACCAGCCCTAGTGAAGGCACCCAAGTCCCAGCGACACCGGTCCTCGCCGGGGTTGAGCAATTACCGGCGACCCTTGCTAGGGCCGGAAAGGCCGGCTCAAATCGGGCGCCTAAGCCTAAGCTTCGGCGAGGATCGTTGGTAAGGCCATGCCCTGGCCGGCAAGGGGCGGCCTCCCTCGCTTAGGGCGAATGCGACAAGCACCTTGGGCTCGGCCATTTTTATTTTATTTCTTCAATTCTTTTAAATAAAATGTTAACTTTTCTTTTTAGTTTTTTAATATATTTTGAAAATGTTATGAATAAATAACAACAATTAATGCCAAGTAGGAGAGAGATATTAATTTAAAAATACCACATCAATATTTTTCGTTAATCAAATTAACAATGTTAATGGAAGGACTTGATTTTATCAATTTAACAAGTTTTAGGGCTTTATTTCACCTTTTGTAAGTTTTAGAATTTAATTGCACTTGCGTAAATTTAGGACTTCTAGCAAACATATTGAGAGTAAACCCACAAGGTTAGTAAAATTGGGACAAGCCCATTATTCGTTATGGTGGCCAAAATTTCATGTGCAATGTTAAATTGGGAAAGCAATGAAGCTTTATTGATGAGATAAATGGAAAAAAAATGTTTCCGTAGCAGGAAAGGGGAATTCGGTTATTAGTAGGCACATGTTAAAAGACAGTATAAGAATATATAGGAAGATGCGGCCAGTGAGGGCCTTCATGAAGTCAAGCAAATATTATCAAGGCCATTATTTTCGAAGAAATGACACTAAAACAATAGATTATTTTCCCAAAAGAAAAACATAAGATGAAAGAATTTTCGAGCACAATTTATTAACACATAACATTCGACATTGTTGGGTGGAGTCACGGCAATGTAAGTAGCAAAATAAACATTTGATCCAAATCTCAACCGCATGAGATCCTGTAAATGCAAAAAAATTAAAATTAAAATCGATCGGTTCGGTCCTGTACCTACGAAATCGGGAACCAAACCACCTATTCGTTTCGATCCGGGCGGTTCCCGGTTCGGTCGATTCAATTTGCTCACCCTTAACTAGCGAATGCGGAAGCTCTAAAATTAGAAAATCGAGCGGGGCGGCTGTGACGTCCTGGAATTTCAACGTCTGTAAGAAAAATAAATTTGACGAATTTTAGTCGTGAATTTCGACCCGGTAATTAAATTTAGATTCTTGAGAATTTAAGAGACAATAATTGGATCGTCTTGAGACATCGATTAAAGAAAGTCAAGTCTAGGTAGTTGAGTCATCACGTCATAGAACCAAGATCCTTCGCACTCGAGCCTAGCTACGACCGAACCCTAGTTGTGAGATTTTCAATAATGCCCTCGGTTTTAGTACCGGTAGCTTAATTTATCTCCGGTGAGCCAAATTATCATTTTGCCCCTAGATATTATCCATATAAGACGAAAGCCATTAATGCCGACTTGACCGTGGGCCACACCCTATTTATTACCCATCACCTCACCATCAATTCTCTTCTTTCTCTTTTCACTCTCTCACTCTTCTCTTTTCCCTTATCCATGACCGATCGGCCCTCTTTTCTCTCTCTCTCTCATTTTCTTTTGTGACAACATCCCACCACCACTATCTCCACTCCCTCCACCCGCCATAGTTGTCGGCCCCTAAAGCTCGTCGGCCACCCGCCTTCGTGCTCGGCCCGGTCACCCCAAACCGGGCCATCCCTCGTCACCTCATGGAGACGCCGCGAACCAAGCACCTCCCAATGACCTTTTACCAGCCCGCGAGCAATCGACCCACGTACCCTCCACCCGAGTGCATCGCCACCGTCGTAGCCTCCTCGAGTCGGGAGCCACACGCGCCCCTCATGGTCATTGTCATGTTTCACCCGTCCATTGAGCCACCGAGCACCCACCGGCCGAGACACCTCCCCCTCACCCGTAGACCACCCCACACTGAGCCGTAGCCTCACCTCCGTTCGTGAACAGCCGCTTGCGAGCCCTCGACCATGACCCCATTGTACCGTGCCGCCGACCCGGACCCACGAACCCCGAAGTCGCCGTGATTCGTACCCTTCAACGCCACCGTAAACCACCCGTGACTGTCGAGGATCACCGTCACCGCCGCTATCGTCTCGGATAGCTAGGATTGTGAGTTAACCCCTAACTCTCAATTAAGTCATTAATTACATTTAGGGATAGTGTAATTAGTGTTAATTACGGTTTCGATAGTTAATTGTGGTCGGATTTAGCTAGGGTCTCGAATTAGGTTAAATGGCTATAATTAATTAGGTAGTCTTCATAGTTAGGTGGATTGTGGTTACTTGATGAGTAATTGTGTTTGATGATTGATTGTGATTGTTTGATCGCGAGCGAGCGATAGGCTAGAGTGAGTGAACGATAAATTGCTTTGGAGTGATTGAAGTAGATAATTGTAGTTAGATCAAAGAGTTGGTTGACTAATTTCTTTATCGATCGCTTGATTGGGTGATTAATGTCGAACTGGTGGTTGCCTTGATTGATCTTACGTGGGTCGTATGAGGATTAATCACTCAATATTAGATATAAATTTTGGTTGAAAAGTGTGTTTATGTGGCCATGTGTAGACGAAATTTTAAGCATGAAAAGTGACCTTGAACCGAATTTTTAGCACGACCATGTATGCATTGAAACATAATTCAAAGATAAGAATTGATTTGATTGTCTAGTGTGCTTGTGTGGTCGCATAATGGATGCTTGATATGTTCGTGCCGATGAGAGCTCGAAATTACACGACTTATTAGATACTTGATATGATCGTGCCGATAGGGGTTCGGAATCACACGATTTATTGGATGCCCGATATGATTGTGCCGGTGGGAATTCGAAATCACACGACCTATCGGTCCCACGACGATCCGCTGCCGGAGGGAGTTCGGAGTCACATGGCTAGTTGGATGCCGATCGCGGCAAGTTGCGGACCGACGCTCCCTAGAGGAATGTCTTATATGTCCATGCCGACGAGAGTTCGGAACAACATGGTTTATCGGTCGCTTTCGCCGAAGGATTTGGGACGAAGTTCGGTTATGCCGAAAGAAAACCAACTACCTAATGCACTATGATTGAGTGGCCTTTAATGACCGGAACACGTGTGGTACTATATGTATGCAAGCTGTTATGACATTTTGGTTATTTGCCTTGGTTGGTATGATTGTTGAGTCGTGTCGAGTATTGCAATATGTGTGAACCAAGGCGTGGTAAGCCTCGCATGTGATTGAGAATATACTATTGGGTTGTGCCTACTCTTGTGATAGCTAAAGCGTTGCGTATATCGCACGCTATTGATCTATTATCGACTATTGCTTGTATGTTTAGGCCGCCCTGAGCTAATCAACGCCCTAATTGGGCTTAGGCATTGACTCATTGGGATTTTATATCCCACCCCATTGTTGTTAACCCTTTTTTAGGCCCTTAGCTATGGAGAACCGAAAGTGGACGTGAGTTTTTTTGGGGTAGTTTGGGAGCTACGTGAACCCCAATCGATATTTTGTGAAGTTGTAGGAAGTGGCCCTAAAGTGGGGCCTGTGTATATAAATGTACTTCCCAGGGTTAACAAATAACTCTAACTAGAATAAACTCTTGTTGTTGATTGATGTGTATCCTGCTTAGTGTTGGTTGTTCGGGAGTTAATCGTTATCTCTTATACTTAATAAAAAGAATAAAAAGAATGGATCGATGACGTGCCGGGACATCGTCCTTAATGACCCGAGGCGTATTGGTAGGGATATTGCGTAATCGAGGACCAAGGCGTGACATCCTAGCTTAAAGTGGTATTAGAGCAAGGTCGGTCGGATCCATCCAATCATGACTTGGAGTAATAAGGAGCGTCGGGATTTAGGATAGTAAGTAGGATTGAAAATTTTGTGCATATATTTGCTACTTAAGTTTTAAGGCTATATGTCTAAGTTCTCATTATTGTTGCTTTGAGGTAAGCGGGGCCCCATAAGGTACCTACTTTGGGAGTGTAGCTTGTTAAACTTGTTGGAATGAGTTTGGAACCGCTGGAAACGATCGTAGGATCTCTACACCGCTAAAGGGTAGGATAGTGTCGCTGTAAGATGTTCTAAGTGTAAGTCGATTATAAGGAATCACGAGGAAATGACAGATTTGAATGCACCGGCAATGGATGACTTGGAGGTCATTATTAGTATGGATTATCTTAGTGCTCCGGTGGATGATTGTCACAAGAGGATGCGGTTTAACCCATTGGATGGAGTTAGTTTTGAGTTTGATGGTAATCAAGGAGGAACCTCGAGTCTTTTGGTTTCGTCAAAAGAGGCAACTTGTCTACTAGAGAGTGGTTGTCAAGGTTACCCGACGTATGTGGTCGATAAGTCGGTTGAGAAACCTAGGATGGAGTATGTCGCGGTTGTGTGTGAATTTCTGGATATCTTTCCATAGGAATTGCAAAAGTTGTCGCCATAAAGGAAAATAGAATTTGTAATTGATTTAGCTCTTGGGACGAAGCCGGTCTCTAAGGCGCCGTATAGGATGGCGTTGTCGAAGCTTGAAGAGCTCAAGTGCGGATGCATGAGTAGTTGGATAAAGGATTTATCCGCCCTAGTGCGTCACTATGAGGAGCACTTGTGTTGTTCATGAGGAAAAAGGAGGGATCGTTGAGGTTATGCATCGATTATAAGCGGTTGAATCAAGTGACGATCAAGAACAAGTACCCGTTGCCAAAGATAAATGATTTGTTCGACCAGTGCAAGGAACTTCGGTATTTTTCAAGATCAATCTACGAATGAGATATCATCAGTTGAGGATTAAGAATGAGGAAATACTGAAAATGGCATTTATGACGTGTTGTGGACATCATGAGTTTGCGATGATGGCATCTAGTTTAACAAATGCCCCTACCGCTTTTATGAATCGATGAATAGGGCATTCGAGGAGTATCTGGATCGATTGGTAATAGTCTTCATAAACGATATCCTAGTGTACTTGGGGCATTATGGGAATCATGAGCTGCATTTAAGGACTATATCGAGAACCCTTAGGGAGCATAAGTTGTTTGCTAAGTCTAGCAAGTGCGAGTTTTGGTTTACTAGGGTAGCATTCCTGGGTCATGTAGTTTTGGTGAAGAGATATCTATGGATCCGACCAAGGTCGAAGCAATCATCGATTGGCCAAGCCCACGATAGTAACGGAGATTCGAAGTTTCTTTTATTTGGCGGACTATTATAGGCATCTTGTGGAAAGGCTATCTGCAGTAGGTGTGCCTTGGACGCGATACCGAATTAGGACGATAAGTTAAAATGGAAAAGACTTGTCAATAGGCTTAACTTGCGAATATGGATTTGTAATGAGACAGTTGGCATTAGTGGATTATATAGGCTTAAATTATGTTGTATTCTAATAGTTTTAATTATCGACTTTTATTATTGATCCTGAATGGTGATATGATTAAGATACGCAAGGAAGCTAACGAGGATCGGGATGTTTTAAGCATAAATTTAAGTGGTGAACATGTTTACGGTTCAAGGATTTACTTTTGGACACAGAACCAGCTAGAGTATATGATTATGATTTTGGATTGTCAACGACCAAACTCGAGGGTGTAATATAGTGATTAACGAGGTGGATTGGACGATAAGTTCGGAAGATGAAGATTTAGCTTTGAATCATTGGAGTATGGTGATTAGCCTGTTTCGGAATGATTGTAGATTATAGGCCAGAATTTGTGTGGTACTTTAACTGTTTAAGTTATTAATTTTTATTGACAGCTACGATCGATGAGAAAAGGATCGCAACGCTGATGAATGATGAACGTTTGGACTAAAGGTCAATGTGATTAAATGCATATGAGAATTGTCTAGACCGCGATCAAGCATGAGGTTATAAAATTGATCTTAGGAAATGGATCTACGAGGTGTAATGGTTGCTTGTGGAATCAGAAAGTTCGAAATAATAAAGATTAAAGTAAAAGCGAGTGGTGTATGAAAAGTGGTAAGGAGGATCATACACTTGCACATGTTCATGGTAGTGAAGTTGGTTCTCAAAGTGAAAATACTTTCGGGAGTGCATAGCATTGCATCTCGAGGGGCATATGAAAGATTGTAAGTAGATCGAGATGCCACGGTTAAGTGATACCTTTACGTTTCGTGGTATTGGCAAAGATCTGTTTGTCCCTATGAAAGTGGGTCGGAGAGAGCTACGTGGTGTGATTAGGATAAACTTGAAATGATTTGAGGCCCCTACGAGCTAGTTGACCAGCAACCCAACAATGTCGTGGGGAAGTGCATACCATTCGAGGACTATAACCAATGGAACCACATGCAGACATGTAGGATGAAGAATTGTGGAAAAACGAACCAGGATAGTTTGTAATGGCAAGTTTTGAGTGGATAGTATAGTGAGGTTCGCCAGAAAATATATAAGCAACTAAGGTTGGTAATGACCTAGAATAAGGTTAAGATGACAAGATGTGGCAATTAAGGAAAACTAGTGATCGAGTGCGAATCGAAAGCATAATAAGGCCACATAGTTTCTTGAGATGATGACTATATGGGTCTTGCTTTGGTTAAGGGGAAATCTTATCGAAAGCTCATCGCAGTAGCTATAGTATTAGTCCGGATAGCGCGAGGATGTACCAGAATTTGGAACAGTTTTACTAGTGGAATGGTGGAAAGGTGGCATAGCCAAATACGTGGTGAAGTGTTAGATGTAACGGCGAGGTCAAGGTGTAGCATTGTAAGCCTGGTGGATCGCTGCAGCCCTTGGAAACTCCAGAGTGAAGGTGGAAGCATCTCACAATGAAATTTGTGATGAGATTGCCAAAAAGTTAAAGGGGAAATGGTTCGATTTGGATTGTAGTGGGCGGGTTAACGAAATCTGCTCATTTTATAGCAGTGAGAAAGGATTTTGCTTTGTACGGATATGCAGAGCCATTTATGTGGCACATAGTACGACTTCGGGAGTGTCATCGATGATCACTTCGAATCGTGATCCCAAGTTCACCACCACGTTTTGAAAGAGTTGGCGGACTACGTTGGGAACGAAGCTACGGTTTAGTACGGCGTGCCATCCGCATTGAGATGGCCGGTCTGTAAGCATAGTTCGGACGCTAGGCGTTATGTTGTAGAATGTGATTGTGTTCGTAAGGGAAATAGTAACAATTCATGTCTGTTTGTTAGTTAAGAGATTATCACTCGATAAGTAAGGATGGTTGATTCCTGTGGTTAATTATGGATATAGTATGGCAATCGACAGGTTGGATTGGACAGCAAATTCAAATTGTGACGATTTAGGTTTGTATTTTTGGAGTTAAACGATTTAATCTGTCAATATGGATTGTGGATACGAAATTGTGACGGTGAATAATTGAGGATCGTAAGCTTGAATCGGCTCGTGTATTGATGGTCGCATTGTGATTTTAGTGTATTGAGTTGAGATGAGGATTAACATGAAACGAGTATTGTACGACGAGCAATGAGAATGCTATGAGGGGTCGAGTATCCTTTTCGTTTGAGGAGTTATAGTGGCCTAATTTCAAGGATGAAATTTCCTAAGGAATGAAGAGTTGGGACATCCTGGAATTTCGACGTCTATAAGAAAAAGAGATTTGATGAATTTTGTTGACACCTAAATTTTATTTTTCTTTAAATCAATCATATTTCAAAAAAATGAGAATTAACTTTAGTTCTCGAGAAAAATAATTTTCATGCATAATATATTTAATGTTTCTCATTTTTTTTGTTCATACATTTACATTGCATTAGCGTTGATCCGCCATGGTAATGTGAGATTGATTTGGTTTGACGGGCTATTTGGCATTAGATTGACGGGCAAATTTGTAGCAATCCATGAATGCATGTGCCGAAATTTTTACGTGGGATTAAACCTATTCTTAATTTCAAATCGGCCCATTTTTGGCACATTAAAATTTTAATGCTTTTTATTAATTATTTATTTAGTTAATTAGAGCCCGATTTGAGCCCGGTCAAGAATGATTGAACCCGCATGACAATAAAATTCGGCCAGCTCATACTCTATTTTTCTAGCCGAAATTTTTAAGAATTTTAAAGGGATAGGACTCTTAATTATCAGAATTTTTAAATCCTACGGCTAAGAGTTGATCTTATTAGGATTCCTAATCTAACAGCCTAGATTGAGTCCTAGTCGTATTAGGTTTAGGAGACCCTAAGTTTTATAAATATAATACTATGCCTAAGGTTGCAGGGGTCCAGATTTTTTTAGAGCAAAAGAGAGAGGCGGAGCTTGGTTTTTCTTCTCAGTGGAAAACCTTTATCTATACCGGTCCTCACTTTTTCCTCGTGCATAGGCCCCTACAACTTCCTCTTGTGCTTGCATCCGCTGTTCCTGCGAGCTCCGGGTCCCGTCCCTAATTGTTAGTGCCTTGCCTAGTTCGAGAGTCGCTGTCGCCATCACCACTGTGCCTAGATTACTGCTGAATTGAGAGGCTTGTTTTTCTTTGCGACGGTGCTACTTCAATCCAGGTCAAGCCAGCGAACATCTAACAACGTCGGAGGAAGACACGAAGTGAGAAAAGAAGAAAAATTACTTTTTTTGTGTTTCTTGGCAAGCAAAACAAAGTCCAATCGGTGGATATAGACGACTTTGGTTGAAGTTTGACCAAAAGAAAATTCCACTTGGAGGTCTGCTCCTAGAAAAACGCATACTAGAGTGCTTCTTCACAGCACACTGAGTTGCCTAGGACACCCCCGCAAGTCCATAAATTGCCATCGGGATCCATCGTCCGGCCAATTCCGCACCAATCTCTCCTCAAATCGCGAGCTTGGTCGCCAAAATTTCTGTGAATACAAATTCGGAAAGCAATCAACAGTGAGTTTCCTGTTTTGATTGTCAAATATCTTGCTTACTTTGGTTTGTTTGCAAAGATGTAGACTTTATGTTTCAAAGGATAGCATATGTTTATAGATCTTGTAGAATTCACACGTATTTGCAATCAAGTCAAAGGAAAAATGTGAACTTTTGATCGACAAGCTTTTGCTTCTTAGAATATTTGTTAAAAATTGATACGAGAAAATGTTTTTGCTATATTGAATAAAAATACTGATTTTCATTGAAATTCGAAGAGTTGCTTGGAATGGATTGATTGTTACTTTAGGCACAATTTTCTAAATAAAAAGATTCCAAATCTAAATTAGGAAATTTTATTTCCTAATAGGCAACATCTATTTTAAGTTGGATAAACTTATCCGTCGCGATTCGGATACGACCCTCCAACTTAGTAAAGATGGGAATTTAGCTAATCCGATCTATCGCCATTTAGATCCGATTCGCTATTTTCAAAAAGTCAAGTTTAGATTTATGAAATCCTTTTTTCGAAAAAAAAAATTGCAAGAGGATAGGGTTTTGATTTGATCTGGATCGCTATCTTGGATTATTTGATTGGATTGCTATTCCATACTTGATTGATATCCGGTTTGATTTAAATTTCTTGATAAACTTTAAAAAAAATCCTAAAAAATATAGTGAGATATGGTTTCTTAGAAACTATGTCCGATTAAATCTTTAGGAATGTAAGGTTTCTTAAAAACTTTGTCTCATTCAGTTTATCTTGAAAATTTAAATCAAGAGAATCGAATCAAGGATATTTCTAATCTGGTCAAAAATTGTATCTAAAGGAGGATAAAAAAATCTAAAAAAAAATCGGCATATCCTTACGCGCGTTCAAATTATCATGTCTGCATATCCTGCATATCTTTTCACGTTTCTTTTTTTTCAAATATCATATCTTGCATCCCATAATTTTTCAAAAAAATAAAATAAAAATTGTTTGCATCCATACATATATTTGATCTCATGCATATTTCGAGCATCACTTATATCATGTGCCATGATTTCGAAAATCGCATAACCACGCATCATATATTTTCGAAAATCATGCATCGCATATTGTTACGTGTTATGTCATCCGTCACGATATGCTATGCGTTGTCCAAACCATGTTTAGTCTTCGTGCATTTAAAGTCAATGAACTAGGTTTGCACGTTTGGTTTGTTCGCTTCTATGCTTCCTTGTGTACTATTCACGTCATCTATAATTTTTTTTTTCCTTTCTTGAGTAAACCGCCATTGCATATAGTTAGAGTACATCATTTTGCATGCTTTAATTTGATTAGTTAATTTTTGCATATAGGGTAATTTGATTCCAAATTCGTCTTTTTTGCACGTCATCCCGTCATTTAGATATTTTCATATCATTGCATCCATGTCATTCATGCAATCATCTAAAAAAGTGAAAACACAAAAACACCTCGTTTGAACTTAAAGTGAATTTAATCAACCTTGGTTTGCCGACGTAGGATATCTCATGGAATTAAGATATCGAAAGGGTATTAGCTTTAATTAGTTAATGTAATCAAGTCCCTGAATCCACAATCTCTGGTTCGTATGAATAAAAATAGTCATCCTCCTATTTTTATTTAGGTTTCTAATCAACCTACCTAAATTGGCTAGTGGCGACTCCAAAGTTAAAATCATTTTAATTAACTGAAGTTACGATTTGGTAAGGCTTTGGAGAGTCCGTATTAGGTTTGTCTTTAAAATTAACCTAATAATCCATTAGCCTAAAAAATTATTTTTAAGTCTCAACAAATTTTAGTCGTGAATTCCGGCCTAGTAATTGAATTTGGATTCTTGAGGATTTAAGAGACAATAATTGGATCGTCCCAATACATCGGTAAGAAAAAGGCAAGTCCGGGTAGTCGAGCCGTCACGTTGTAAAATCGAGATCCTTCGCGCTCAAGCCTAGCCCCGACCAAACCCTAGTTGTGAGATTTTCAATAATGCCCTCGGTTTTAGTAGCGATAGCTTAATTTATCCCCGGTGAGCCAAATTATCATTTTGCCCCTAGATATTATCCATATAAGATGAAAGTCATTAATGCTAACTTGATCGTGAATCCCACCCATTTATTACCCATAACCTCATCATCAATTCTCTTCTTTCTCTCTTCTCTTTTCTCTCTCTCTCTCCTCTCTTTTCCCCCACCTATGGCCGATCGTCTCTCTCTCTCTCTCTCTCTTTTTCTTTTGAGACAGCACCCCACCACCACCATCTCCTCTCCCTCCACCCGCCATAATCGTCGCGCCCCTTAAGCTCCCGTCGACCACCCGCCTTCGTGCTCCGTCGGTCGCCCCCAAGCCGCGCCATCCCTCGTCACCTCATGGAGACACCGCGAGCTGAGCACCTCCCGACGACCCGCTACCAACCTAGAAGCAGCCGACCCGCGTACCCTCTACCCACGTGCGTCGCCACGACCGTAGCCTCCCCAGAGCCATGAGCCACCCGTGCCCCTCATCATCGTTGTTGTGTTCCGCCCATCCACCGAGCCACTACCTCGCCGCCACCAGTGAAGCCCACGAGCCACCAAGCACTCATCGGTCGAGACACCGCCCCCTTACCCGTAAACCACCCCACGGCCGAGCCGTCGCCGCACCTCCATCCATGAACAGCCGCTTGCGAGCCCTCGATCGCAGCCTACGTCATACCATGTCGTCGACCCGACCCACGAACCTCAAAGTCACTGTCATTCGTGCCCTTCATCGCCTCCGTGAGCCACCCGTGACCGCCGAGGATCACCATTGTATCGGATCCCTAGGATTGTAAGTTAACCTCTAACCCTCGATTAGGTCGTTAATTATGTTTAGAGATAGTGTAGTTAGTGTTAATTACGATTTAGGTAGTTAATTGTAGTCGGATTTAGCTAGGGACTCGGATTAGATTAACTACCCATAATTAAATTAGGTAGTGTGGATAGTTAGGTGGACTGTAGTTAATTGGTGAGTAGACTGTGTTTGATGATTGATTGTGATTGTTTGATCACGAGCGAGCGATAGGTTAGAGCTAGAGTAAACGATGAATTGCGAGCGATTAAAGTAGATAATTATAGTCGGATCAAAGAGTTGGTTGATCGATTTCTTTATTGATTGCTTGATTAGATGATTAATGCCGACCATTTGGATGCCTTGGTTGATCTTGTGTGGGTCGTGTAAGGATTAATCACCCAATATTAGATACAAAGTCTGGTTGATAAATATGTTCATGTGGCCATGTGTGGACGAAATTTTAAGCATGAAAAGTGGCCTTGAACCGAATTTTGAGCACGATCATGTATGCATTGAAATATAATGCAAAGATAAGAACTGGCTTGATTGTCTAGTGCGCTCGTGTGGTCGTGTGATGGATGTACGATATGTTCGTGCCGACGGGAGCTTGGAATTACACGACTTATTGGATATCTCGATATGATCGTGCCGACGGGGGTTCGGAATCATACGACTTATTGGATGCCTAATATGATCATACCGATGGGAATTTGAAATCACAAGACCTATCGGTCGCACGACAATCCGTGCCGGAGGGAGTTTGGAGTTACATGGCGGTCGGATGCCTGTCACGGCAAGTTACTGGATCGACGCTTCCTACGGGAATGCCTAATATATCTATGCCGGCGGGAGTTCGGAACAACATGGCTTATGGGTTGCCTTCGCCGAAGGAATGAGACGAAATCCGGTTATGCCGAAAGAGCCGGAGGGAGTTTGGAGTTACATGGCTGGTCGGATGCCTGTCACGGCAAGTTACGGACCGACGCTTCCTACAGGAATGCCTAATATATCTATGCCGGCGGGAGTTCGGAACAACATGGCTTATGGGTTGCCTTCGCCGAAGGAATGAGACGAAATCCGGTTATGCCGAAAGAGCACCCAACTACCTAGTGCGTTGTGATCGAGTGGCCTTTAATGACCAGAATACGCGGGGTATTATGTGTATGCAAGCTGTAATGACATTCCGGTTGTTTGCCTTGGTTGATATGATTCTTGAGTCGTGTCGAGTATTGCATTACGTGTGAACGAAGGCATCGTAAGCTTGCATGTGAGTGAGAATATACTCTTGGTTGTGCCTACTCTTGTGATAGTTAGAGTTTTACGTATATCGCACGCTATTGATCCGTTATTGACTATTGCTATATATTCGGGCCGCCCTGAGCGAATCACCACCCTAGCTGGGCTTAGGCGTTGACTCACCGAGATTTTATATCTCACCCCGTTGTTGTTAACCCTTTTTAGGCCCTTAGCGTGGAGAAGCGAAAGTGGACGTGAGTCTTTTTGGGGTAGTTTAGGAAGCTACGTGAACCTCGATCTCGATATTTTGTAGGTTGTAAGAAGTAGTCCTGAAGTGGGGCTTGTGTCTATAAATGTACTTCCCAATATTAACAAATAACTCTAATTGGAATAGACACTTGTTGATGTTGATTGATGTGTATCCCGATTTCCTATCCCTACTTAGTGTTGATTGTTCGAGAGTTAATCGTTTCCGCTTGTACTTAATAAAAAGAATATATCGATAACATGCATGGGACGTCGTCCTTAATGACTTGAGGTGTATTGGTGGAGATATTGCGTATCCAAGGATTAAGGCGTGACAACGGCCATACAAGCACAAGTGCATGGAATACAAAACATCCAACGACAAGCACACCTATACAAAGGGTATAGCTTTTTACGATTTCAGTAACCATATATCACATACTTCAAATGACAAGATCATTCAACAACTTGACTTATATAATTCATATTCTCATTTGATAGAATAATTCTTTATTTATACATATTCAAATGGGAGGATTTACAAAGGAAGGTAATCTACTCCCGATTTCCGGAATCATCATCTGCAGCCTCCATCACTCCAACCATCTTGGGCTAGCTCATCCGAAAAATGGTTAATCAATAGGAGTAAGTCGAAGCACCTTCGTAAGTCGATTCCTAGGCCAAATGACTAAACCAGCTATAGAATCTCGTAATTGCAATCAAAGTCACCTCATCGGAATCTAAGGTAATCAAAAGGATAGAATTCTAGACTCAATCAAAATCCAAGGATAGAATCAACCCGAATCCAAGGATAGAATCAAATCATAGTCCTAATTGACACAAATCCAGGTTTATCAAACCAAAATCTAGGTTTACTCTAGGATAGGATCTTAGAATCTCAAAATATCCAAATCGAAGCTATCACAGTAAAAACAAATCGGCAAATAATACCCACAACAGCAAAACCATAGACGATATAGTAATAACTTGGTTAGAAATCTACTTACATCGACTAAGCGAGACATCAAACAGACAAACGATCGGACGAATGAACAGATAAAACGAGGCACCGAATGGCCAAAGGTGATCACGGCTAGGGCGGTGATTAAGGTGGCATATGGTCGGCGCCGCAAACGGCAACGACGACGGCGGCGGCGATGGCCCGAGCTAGGGTGTACGTATAGGTAATCGGACGCCCAAGGGCGAGTAGCGGTGGTCGGCGCCGCAGCAAGGTGACGACAAAGGTTTCCGAAAAAAGCCGATAGAATAAACCGACATCGATTTCTATTTATAATAAGCCGGTTAGCTTAGACCCGGCGAGCTTGCAATCAACGACTTGTAGGAGCGTGCAAGTAGAGTCAACTTATGACAAGTCGGCGGCTTGCAGTGAACCGCACAAGAACACGTGTTACATGCGCGTAGCCCACGATCGCCATGTAGCAAACCGCTTTGCCACGTGTTGACATGTGGCCCCGCACATGTCCCATCCTCGTCCTCGGTTACACTTGACCCAATGGAACCTAAATCCAACATATCATGTCCCTAAAAACAATACCGGGTCCTTATAAATTCCTTAAAAGTATCCGGGAGTTCGGATAAAAATTTCTTAATATTTATTCAATAATCTAAACTTATTAAATGCTAATTCGTCCTTAAGCGGGTGAGGGTTTTGGAGTCATCACAAACCATGAAGGAAAGAAAAGAAATTCAAAAAGCAAAAGGAGGAAAGAGCATATTTGTCATCCTATTACTCATACCAAAGTTACGGCATGTGGTGTTCACCATCGTGCCGTGTGCCTCAAGACTTCATCGCATCCAACATTCACAACATGTTGGTTGCTATTCGTCACCGGCAAATTTTCCCGCAAGCTCATCGACGAGTGACCAACTAGGTGTCCTTAGTACTTCCAAATCAATCTCAACACAATCTATCCCTCGACGGTCCTGGTGAAACTAATAAGAATGTTGTTAGTTCTCGTCCTATGTTTAAATTTCAAACTTACCTAAAGAAAACGGAATATAATAAATTTTCAAAAAAATAATAAATGAAATGACTTAATTGGACAAATATAATAAATTTTAGGACTAAATTGTACTTTTTAAAAAATTTATAACTAATTTATATTTTCATGGTAAATTTTAAGACTTTTAATATACTTATCCCGTATTCACCTTCAACCCCATCTTGGAAAAGACCTCGTTGGCTGTAAGAATAGCCCCGTTCGGGTTTGGAGGGGACGAGGAGACGAAGGTTTCTCCCACCAAACAGGGCCCCGATTCTGGGCAGTGGACAGCACAGTACAGAGTGTAGAGTGAGTGAGTGCGACACCGCCGAGCAAAGAAGTGAATCTTGGTGGGGTTTGCTCAGGAATCTGAAATGGAGAAGAAAAGCCGAGTCTTGATCGTCGGAGCGACCGGGAAATTGGGCCACGAATTGGCCAAAGCCAGACTCAACTTCTCACACCCGACCTTCGCACTCGTGAGAGACTCTGCTTTCGCCGACCCCGACAAGCTGGTCAAGCTCCACTCTCTTTCTGATGCTGGCGTTACCCTCCTCAAGGTTTTCACTTTTTTTTTTTGTATATGTCTCTTTTGTATTTGCTTTGCTCGGTTGATTTTTATGGGGATTTTTTTTTTTTTTTTGCCCTTTACTGGGTGTTTCAGGGGTCGTTGCAAGATGAGGAGAGTCTCATTGAAGCAATCAAGAAAGTGGATGTTGTGATTTGTGCTGTGAACTCCACACAGGTCCTGGATCAGAAACTGCTGATTCAGGCCATCAAGAAAGCTGGCTCTATCAATGTAACATCTTTCTTTGAGCTGGCTCTCTCACTTGGTAACACTGGGAGCATTTTGAAAAATTTATGGAGAGATATTCTGTATCAAGCAAATGTCATAAGTGCTAGGCCGAGGCAACCCGGAAACCCGATAACATATATTGATTCTTGTCTAAAGAGTCTGGAAAGACAGTGTAGTATGTCTTGAATCCGACTTCTGGATTAATTTTGGTTTTGATCCCTAAGTTGGAAATACTATATATTAGAGACATTACCCAGATTATGATGCAAACATGGAAATGCACTGTAGTATCTGACTAACTGATAGGAAATGACACTGGATCAAATATAGATGGCTCTACTGGGAAGTAAAACGTGGCACTGCATTCTTTCTTTCAGCAGTAATGGTTAATGCCAGTGAACATGCTGAAACTTTTGTTAAGGTGAAACGAGGAAAGCTTAATTCTCTTCTTGCAGAGGTTTATTCCTTCGAATTTGGTCTAGACCCAGATAAGGTTCAGATATCTGGCATGGACTACAACTTCTACTCGAGGAAAGCCGAAATAAGGCGTCTCGTGGAGGCTGAAGGCATTCCTTATACCTTCGTATCGTGCAACCTTTTCATGAGCTTTTTGCTTCCATCCCTGGTTCAACCAGAGCTCAAGGCACCACCGAGGGATGAGATCAAAATTTATGGAGATGGAAATAAAAAAGGTTCATTCTTGAGTAGCCTTCACTTAATTTACTTGGGCAATTTATGTCGTTTATCGGAGCTTAGAATTGGAGAGCATATGCTGCTTTGCAGGTGTCTTTGTGAAGGAATGTGATGTTGCGGCATTCACCATAAGTACATTGGACGACCCGCGTACACTGAATAAGGTTTTGTACTTGAGGCCCTCAGGTAATGTCTACTCCATGAACGAGCTAGCTGATATTTGGGAGACCAAAATCGCAAAGAAGCTTGGCAAGATGTACATATCAGAAGAAGAGGTTCTACATAAAATCAGAGGTACTATTCTCACGTAATGTATAGTTGAACTCATGTACAAAGGTTTTTAGATTAAAAATGGTTGCCAGTAGTGCAGAAAACATTTCATCAGAGTCCCGACCACACCCAACCACAATACTGGTGGTGCTGGAGAATGAGAGAGTTCAGATAAAGAGGCATACAAGGAAGACACTATAATTACTCTTTTGGTAGAAACTCATGAACACACTGTCTACGGGTGCTTAATCCATTGCCATCAATTCTGGTTCCTTGCTCTGTGATAGTTGTATAAGGAAATTAGACTCGCATAGGCTAGACTAAGCACTTGTTTCACGCCAAACATTCTTAGACAAGGTTGTTCAATCTTAGTACAGGCTTGGGATTATGTAAGTGCTTCCATGTAGAATAGGCTCTCTGATCAACTGGCAGGGGCACATCTTTGGGTGAGTGAGAGTTTATGAATCACACATAGGACAGTACAGAAGACACCTTGGGCAAAGGACAGTACGTTCCCAACAAGCTGATTTTTCTTTAGGATGATGAGTCCAATTTTGTTCATGAAAACAGGCATATATAATGAGCAGCTAGGATAAGCAGTGTTAAACATGGGCAGTCCAAGGTAAATGCCATTCTTGAGAAAATTTTGCCCGACTCCCCAAGTAAAATTGTAAAACAATAGAAATAGAAAAGTAGGACGAAGGGCTTCTGCTAAGTAAAGGTACATTTATTATCAAAGAAATGTTTTTTGTTTATAGACTGGTGGATGTAAGGAAGGTTATTGTTCTTTCCAGACATTTTTTGGCCTTTCAACTATTACTGAAGCAACTTCGTCAATAATTTTACATGTCACTCTGGCTTGCCGTGATGCAGAGACTCCTTATCCAGACAACATGCTGTTCGTTTTCATATATTCGGTCTTCATAAAGGGTGATCAAACGTACTTCGATATAGATTCGTCTGGGGGTTCGGAGGGGACACAACTGTATCCGCACTTGAAGTATACTACCATCAGTGAGTATTTGGACACCCTTGTGTAGCATCTATGTTTAGGTTTCTCTGAAATGGCTAACTCTGCATTTTTTCTCTCATATGTGCTCCATTATTCGTAAGCACACTGAACATAATATTTTTTACTGAAGTGGAAAAAGTAGCTTCCATAAACTCATGAGGCTATAGAGGTTCTTGCCATTTAACACGTGCAGAAGATCATTTCATAACTTTTGAAAGCATTTTATCGTGGAAAAGCGTACAATTCAATCCTCTCTTTTGCTTTTGAATCACTCGAAAATATTTTAGGTGTGTTCAAAGTATAATAAGTTAAAGTTGACCATATCTAGGAAATAGTGGATATTAAGAAAAGGGAACTCCAATGTACTATTAGGAAGAACATAATATGTTCGGGGCTGGAAGATTTTGCCAGTAATGGATCGCAGAACAGAAGCAACGGTGTTCCCTCTAGATGCATATCAGGTCATGAACAGATTGAGATCTTGGAAATTGCTTTGATATCTCGTCCTTTTTCCTGCATACTGGTTCAAGCATGGATTCGAATGATTCGGGCAGCTTTGATGGTTAATGTGCTTTCTTGCAAATTTCTACCTTAATTAGGCCTGCTTTAGTTAAAAAACTCTCTACTTTTGGAAGTTGCGACTCTTTTGAGATCATTAATTTTGCATGGTTCTTCCTCAACATACAGAAAAATGCTAGAATCATTCGTAATTTAGTATTTGCTTACATTCATTGGTGTTCACTCAAAAACCAAAATCATTTGTAGAAGCTAGAAGCAGCAGCTTTCATTTCTGACTTGTTACTTTTTTGTATGTACTTCACTAGATTTTGATGCCAAAGCGCGAGTTATTAAGAGTCAGAATCCCCAAATCGAAAACATAAACATATTGATCGATCCATTCTTTTTGCACCTGCTGATTTAATGTCCAGGCATGTCGCCGTCGGATGTATGGAATAGCTCGATGCATAATATGATGGGCCATGTTTTCCACTCATCTCAGTCAATCTTTTGGCTTATAAATAACGATACCGGCAGCAATTATTCGGAGTAAAATTTGCATTCGGCGATGTTTCTTACCTTAACCCACGAAAAGCATGGTCGTAGGTGTGGAGGAAAACGTAGCCCTAATTTGACAGGCATGTCTATTGAAGTATGACTTAAGGTCTCACCATCTTAGCAAATCAGCACGGAGAAATTGCAGTCTTAAAACCATGGCCGAGGCTTTGAAATCCAGAAGTGCAGCCGCCCGATACCAACTCGGTAATTTCACTTGGATCAGAATTACAGTCTTAAAACCATGGCCGAGGCTTTGAAATCCAAAAGTGCAGCGGCCCGATACCAACACGGTAATTTCACTTGGATCAGAATTCTCATTGGATGTGGCACGATTCCGACCCCATTATCGGTTTAGATGCAAAGTACGTTCGCTAAATAACAGCTGAACAGCACAAGGTCTTGATAAGAGAGAGATGGAAGTGGAATTGACAATGTGAAATGCCTTTATTATGCCACGACCTGCTTTAGCCCCAAAAGGTATATGGGAAAAAAAATGCATGAAGCAGATCATTAACATTGAAAAAAAATTCCAGTAGGTATATGGGAAAAAAAATGCATGAAGCAGATCATGAACATTGAAAAAAATTTCCAGTATCATTGATAGACAAATTTCCTTACTACATAATAGAAGGGTTACAAGGACAGTGTCGGCATTAACGCAGACTAAATCTATCATGTACCAGGAAGGAGACTCCTCAGGACGGTGAATGTCCCTTGGCAGCTATAAGCACCTCTTTTTGCCAACATTGGAAAGGTGATGGTACAGTTGATCTATCCGTTCCAAACTACATATCCGAATTTATATAGCATCAATCGAGATCCTTGAAGTGAAAACGAAAAAGGAACAGATAATCATGAATATCCAAATAGCAACCATTCTACCATCTTCCGTCCAAAATTCCCCAAACTGTCATACTATGCTGCCACATTTTAATCCCCACGCGAGCCACTGGTACTAGCAGAAGATTTCTTACCACCGTATTTCTGCAAAATAAATAGGATCGTAGCCATTACTTGAAAGGCGATTATGCTAGTAGTAAAATATGCAGTAACTTGAACAAACTAGTTTGCATATTCGTTCACAAAGCAATGTGAAGGATTGGTGTGTAAACAAATTGGACCATATCCAAGCATCCAAATAAGTTTTTGCCACAACCCTTCGGTAAACCCATTTGCAAACTAATCTCTATTGCATAGTTGATAAGATAACACTTATACCAACACTGCAAAGAGATCTCACCTGCTTCCCAACATTGAATGGTATATACTTGTATTTGATCATGTGTGCAATTTGACGTCTCATTGTCATGATGAAAAGCACGAGCCAGTAAAAGAGCAATATGGGCCAAAAGACGGGAACATCAAACATGGAGAAGAAGGTCATGAGGAATGCTATGAGAAATGCACTTGTTATGGAGTGCCTGAAAAACATAAAGAAACCAGTCAAGTAGTAACTCAACTCAACTCACTGCACACATGATGACTAAGAAAGCACTTTCCAATGGAGAAAAAAAAAAAGCTTAACAGCTGGAGAAAAGGTTCACATCTGCAGATTAATCAAGCAACTCTTTTTATGTTTAACACTCTTAAAACGCCATAATTCCTGAGGCAGCAGCTCAGACAAACTTAATAACCTACTTGGCCCAGACTTATTACGACTATCAAGTCTACATAAATAATAACTTTACTTTAGTCCAGCATCTTTGTTAACAATTCTAATAGTGTAACCAAAAAATAATTTGCAGCAAATGAAACAATAGCTTCTTAATATCACGTCTTATCCAGAGTTAACACAATGTCCATGTTAAACTTTAAGCATCAAGACAGAGATTTGTCAGTTTTCCACAATACCATTATGTTCATGGGGAATGATAGAGAAATTAACATATTTTGTGTAAATCAGCTCCCATGCATGGCATCACACGTAACAGCTCAATCAACCATCATCTAACATACTGTTATGTTCATCGGACTAAATTCTAGGTGCCACTGATCATGAGAAAACTAAAGAGAGACAGCATCTCAGATTAATAAATTAAAAAGCAAGAGACAAAACATAATCAAACCAATGCGAGAGGATACATACTACCAACTCTGTGTATCAATTCCAAGAAACTCTACTAACACAGAAGCCAGCCATACATTAACCAAACTAAATTATGGAAATAGACAAAACACTAACTAGGATCTCACAATACTAATTCTTTTAAAGGTCATTAAAAGATTGTGTAGATTTTGCTTTCGTATTCAACTTCCTGGTCGGCTCTCCAATGCCTCAAAGAGATTAGTGCAGCTAGCCTCCCTTTGGGGATGAACACTTTCACTAACTACCACTAAGCCACTCAATTTTCCATAAACTACTACACCAGAAGACTATTATAAGCGGCCCAACAATTAAGAGTTACAAGCTAACAAACAAACCAGAATAGCAATTGCAAATGCCTCCAACATACAGAGAAACTTCAAATTACTGCAAGCATCGAATAAGTTACTCATTCTAGTGAACAATTCAACCCTAGCGCAAGAAAAAGCGATTTCATTAAATGGGCCAAAAAGAACAGGAGAATATTCAATTACCAGAACTTGAACTCTGGAAGCCGTCGGATGAACGGCTTGAACTCGTCGGACCCTTTTGTCGGCAGCAATGGCCCATCCGAGACTTCCAACTCGGGATCAACCAATGGGGACAGAAACCCGATCATAAGATTCAGTATATAGATTCCCAGACCATAAGAGACAATATAAAACCCCTGAAGATACAAGACCCTCATGACGTAGATGGCCAACAAGACAAGGGTACCAATCCATCGGTAGGTGGCGTGAGGAGTGGATTTATCCAGATAATGCTGGTAAAGCCTCCAAACATCGTGCCTCCATTGATCTATCGGCGCCGCCGCCGAGGCAGCATCACTTCCAACTCCCTCCATCGAATCCAATCCAATACCTGCGGTGCACAGATCAATCAATCAGCACACGGGAAGCTACATTTGGGTTTCTGAGAAATTGCAGCTTCACACACTGGAGATAGCAGTTCGCTCCATCTAAATCATAATCGGCGAAACCGCGGCAAATGTGCAGTTTCAACGAAATAAATCAACTCGTTCAGAAATCCTCCCCCAAGAACAAAAAAAAAATTGCGGAATTAGGGCATTGCCCCGAACATTCGGACTCAGGAAACGAACAAGGGATCGATTGATTCGAGGAGGCCAACCAGAAAACGAAACATTCCTCAAAGATCTAAAGCAAACTAGCCATGAATCGCTAAAGAAGATCGCCAAATTTCGAGGAGAATGAGGAAGTTGAGATCGGAACAAGCGCAGATCAACGAGGAGAAAACAGGAACAAAAAAAAAAAATAATAAATTGGGGGAAAGAGAATCGGATAAAAGAAGCTGACCTGGAGTGAGACTGTCGTTGAAGGGAGATTGAAGGATTCGGAGGAGGAAGACGAAGGCGAGATGAGCCTGAAGCCAGCAGATCTGCAAGCAGACGGAGGAAGAGAGAGAGAAAGAGAGACAGATTTTCAAGCCTTTTTCATATGACTTCTTTTTCTATTTTATTTTATTTTATTTTATGATGTGTGCTATCGTCTCTGTCTTGTACTTTTCTTTTCTATTTTCTTTTTTGTCTTGTTGACATTTTGGTAGCTTATAAGCGCATACTCCCTCGTAGGCGGAAAATATAAAAATATGCACGTTATCTATGGCTACTATTTTTTTTTTTTTTCATTTCAGGAGTTACATATCTTCAAGATAAAAGTGCAAATCTCGTATAAAAAGTAAATTGAAAGATAAATCAACTTAATATGCTTATTCCACAAAGATGCCGTAGCATCAAAACACAACTAGTGACCAATCCCCGAATTTTGCATCGCGATTTTTCCTCTCCAATAGCTATGATTTCGCCAAAAGGCGGGGCGCGTAAATTCGGCGTCTCCAAAGACTATCACCGTATACGGACAACAAAATTAATAAATTGAAAGAGTACATAAAACGCCATGTAAATCTCAAATTTTATTACTAAAATGAAATAAAAGAGCGTCAAAATCTAGATCTAACTCTACATTAGGAGACAAAACCTTCAAAATAGAAATTAATTGATCACAAAACTACTTTCAGATAAGCCGGCTATTGAAGGCAATAGCAAAAAGAGTGTCGGAGACTTGCGGAGCGCTTTATATGGAATTAGGATAAAGATCGGAATATGATAAATAAGATAAGATCTAGTCGAGATATAAGAGGGTTATAGACAGGATAAGAATATCTCATAGAGGAATGAGGTAAAGATGGATATAAAATGAAGTATGAGAACTCGGATCTTTGAATCAACAAATTTAGACATGAAAAATGATATTTCTAATTCTCGAAAAATTGGCGACAATGTGGTTAAAAAAACAAAACTTCAAATAAGAGTTTAAAGTCTTCTTATTTTTTCAAATAAAGAGTTGAGGTGAACTTTATTTCAAATAAAAACTTGAAGTCGCCATCATTATTTCAAAAAATGCCCGATTAAAAGACAGTTTCGTCCTTTATTATTTTACAAATTTTTTTTCTTTTTCCTGTTTTCTTTTCTTTTTCTTCCTCCCCTTCCCTCCGCTGCCATCGCCGTCCCTTGCCCTCTCTAATAAGCAAACCAGAGCCCTGTCTTCTTCAATGCTCTCGTCAATGTTAACCTATAGCTCTTCTTCTGCCTCTTCTTCTCGTTCTGTAAAGCCGAGGACGAGCTCACTCCCTCTCCACCTCCTCCATAACGTCCTCTCTCGTACACATACTTCAGCTCATCAGTCCCAGAATCATAAAATGTCAAGGAGCTCTCTGAGCATCTCAGCGCGATCGTTCGGCCAACAAGATCAGCACAATCCCATAAGCTTCTCTAGCGGTTGAGCGCAATCTTTTGGCTACCACAGCCCAGACCATCAAGTTGGCAGCGACCCCTCACCGGCACCTGCCGAAACTCCAAGTCGGTCGGTCGGCTGCCGTAATTTTGTCGACTGCAAGGTCGTTAAAGTAGCTCACCTGCACGATCTTGTAGCGGCTGGTCAGATACCCCAATTCCAATACTATGCAGGCGTGATCACTTGGCACTCGACAGCAAGCACAACGGGTCGGCGCTCGTAGGCGAGACGATTTCTCAGGTCAGAGGGTTGAAAAGATAGGTCATGCCGAGGTCCTCGAAGCAGAGCAACCTTTGACACAAAGCTCGGGCTTTGGAGAGCCCCAGCTTCACGGCAAACGGTTCTTGTGGAGTTTCATGGCCACAGAGGCAACCCGGTTGCACGGGATGTCGCCCCACTGGCCCGCATGGACACCTCTGGCAGCTCCAGGACCCTCCGGAGTCGGACAAGGGTGTCCTTCCAGAGCCGGTTCCGGACCCCGTACGTATAGTGTGCGTCCTTGAGGCCCTCTTACTGAGGGAACCGGTCCCGCGGGAAGACTCGCTTCGCAGTGCTCTCGTAGAGCAGCGTCATGAGGTCAAAGGACGAGTCGAGCGATAGGCACCACTTGGCTGCGAGGCTGATCTTGTTGATCTCCTGGGATTTCAGGAACTCCGCGCGAAGTCCCTTACTAATTAGGGAGGGCAAGGGACGTGGATGGCTAAGGGAGGAGAGGGGAAAAATAAAAATAAAAGAAAAATAAAAATAAAGGAAAAAAAATTACAAAATAGTAAAAGATGAAAATGCCATTCGCCCAAACCCTTCTTTGAAATAATAAGAACACTTTTAGGCTTTTATTTGAAACAAAATCCACTTCGAGCTCTTATTTGAGAAAATAAGAGTCTTTAAGCCTTTATTCGAAATTTTCCCAAAAAATTTACCCTCTCCACCCTCTCTCCTCGGTTCTCTTATTCATGTTGAAGTTTCGTGGCTCCTCCGTAGATTTTTTGTTCACATCAAAACTTCATGAAAACAACAAGATAGTAAAAGCTCCTTCTTCTCCATCACTTTGTCTAATTCACGTAAAAAGTCCACGAAAGTAGCAAGAGAGTCGAAGTTCCTTATTTGAAGTTTCACGAAAGTAGCAAGAGAATCAAAATACTATACTTTTCGGAATCGCGAAAGTGAATGGTCATGT
This sequence comes from Rhodamnia rubescens, assembly GCA_021437795.1. Taxonomy (NCBI): domain Eukaryota; kingdom Viridiplantae; phylum Streptophyta; class Magnoliopsida; order Myrtales; family Myrtaceae; genus Rhodamnia; species Rhodamnia rubescens. The sequence continues at coordinate 2,590,942 of JAILYA010000034.1, forward strand.
TTTCTCTACGTTTTCCTACTTTTTGGCATTTGTTGGCCAATCTACCTCGTCGATGTTGTTGGAACTCATTTACTTTTCTCATCATAGTCAAATCTATGACTCTAGAATGCTGCAATGAATTATTTTGATGTTTAAGATTGAGACCGTACAATAATCATGGATTGATCGATGGAGGTTATATTCGTATGTGCATTTGTAGTTTCTTCATCAATGAATCTTGAGAGATTGTTCTATTTATGTTCATGCATTTGCAAGTTCATTTACATAGATGCGCTGTTCATATTAACCATGGATAGGATATGATATAAAACGCTAACTTTATTTTTGTGATTTACCAAACAATGAATATGATATCGCAACATCTCTAAATTTCATGTCATATCCTTTTAGTCGTATTCGACTAAAAATTCGGACGACTAAATACATTTTAGAGGATTTTGGCAAACATTCGTTCAAGGAAAAGTTGGAACTTTCAATACACCGTCTCTCGTGTTATATATAATTAATGCAATGAAAACTACAAGAATTTTTTGCTAAGTATGCTTCACAAGTATCCCGACACACCACATTATCAATACCCTCGTGCAAGCAATTAATGCCTGTGTATACTTCATCATCCACTGGCGTTCGATTTGAATATCTATTTCCCTTATTAAATGAAGTTAGCCTTTGGTCAAAGAATTCCAAAGAAGAAAGAAAAATCTTGAGTGGGTCTAGATGGTGAAGAATTATGGTTGCGTGCGAAAAGTAAAGGCATGAATACATTAGGGTAGACGATTCGAAAGAGATGAGAACGGGATTAACGTTGATAAAGTTCAAGTAAAAAAGTACAATTCTTATATCTTGTAACGTATTATAAGCTACCAAAGGTCCTATAGTAGGTTTAATCTAACATGTTGTATGTGCCACTTTCGAATGACACGGGCCGATCTCATTCGTGAATCATCACTCTTCATGTTAAGCAAGTTGACACAAGTTGATACAATTTATGTGAAACTTTATTTTCCTATAATTTCACTAGCTAATTTTCATACTCGAGCTTACATTTTGAGTTGCTTTTAGATTTAGTGGAAATACTTTATATAGAAAACAATAAGGAGCTCCTTGTAACAAATTGTTATATAAAAAATGTGAGGCAAAAGGACACCTCAAGTGACAATATTTATGTACGACACTCACTTTGATACCAAAATTATTTTTTGGGTCACTTAAGTGATTTTTTTTTTTAAAAACGGTTATTTCAATTCTAACTCCAATGAACTTTGCGGAAATCTTACATTGCATCTACGTGGCTCACTGCATGATCCTAGTCAACAATAAAAAGCTAAAAATTAATAAAAAAATTCAATGTAATATTAAAAAAATAAAAAATAAGCTAAAAAAAATTGAAGTTGCAGCGACGAGGCTGTGCAAGCCCTTGCCACTCCAAACAACCCATTTTTTTGACCTTATTTTATATTTTTTCTCCTATTTTTCTATTTAATTTTAATTCAAAAAATAACTTATTTTTAAGTTTAAAAGTCCACGTGGACGCCACATGGCCCGATATTTTTTAAAAATTGCCACGTACTATTAAAAAATTAAAAATAAATGACACTTAATGAGTTGGTCGGAATCTCTCGCAATTGGCACTAAAGTGATCATTTTTTTTTGATTTGGTACTTAAGTAGGCCAACAAAAAATTTTGACACCAAAGTGAGCGTCGTACACAAATATTGTCACTTGAAGTGTTCTTCTACCGAAAATGTGTAATTTGTTATTTAATTGTCATGCCTTTTTTTGCCCTCGCGTGGATGATAAAGCCTCAAACAAATGACACAAGTTCATTAGTTGTGGCGATCCCCACTGGGTAATCCACAATAAAAGAACCGAGAAGTAAAATTGAGTGATCTTGCTTTTTTAGCTCAATTAACTCAACAACGTTAATCTTTAGTATAACAATATAATTCAGATTAGGCTGCAATTACTTTTAATTTACTCTAAGAAAATTACGTCCACGATGAGCAAGAGTTTTGTTCCATAAAGACAGCAATGACCCAACTTACCCAACTTATCATGGGAGCATCCATCGGGGATGGGAAAAGAATACCCTTTGGCTTTTATAGTCTGAAGCACAAACAAAGACAGAAAATGTAAGAAACCAAAAGTCAGAGGATTCGGAAGTTCAGAAGATTTATTGGTACTTGCGCATGAATTGAATTGTGTGTGTGAACGGTTAGAGTGTAGTTCATACTTCTCATCGATATAAAAATATGACGTCCCGTTCTCCGGTGAGCGAACGGGATTTGGGAGAGTCACCCGGCGCGGTCGGAGAGGGTAGCGCCCCTAGATGCCAAAGAGCTTTTTGATTTGAGCCCGTGATTTATTTGTCATTTGAGTTTTGACCCATGAATAGCGACCAAATTTATATACAATCTCATTCTCTTATAATTGAGGATCGTAACAATGCGAGGTGCTACGTATGGTGAAATCATTTATTGAATGTAGCCATAGTTTAATGGTGAACCGGAATAAATGTTGTGTCCGAATTTCTCTACATCGCTTTGACTTTTTATTTCGTTGTAATTGTGTGCCGAATTCTATTAAGAGCACAATGCGTATTTTAATTATAAATGATATTGCATGATTGGCTTTTATTGGGATAATAATATAGCAATTTCAAAAGGTATGTATTTACATGTGTTGTAGTGGTAGGTGATGCTTTATGGGTTACTTTTGTTGTCACCTTGTATAGCCTATGCAACAAATATTTACATTTCACAGAAGGGAAACAAATGGAATTCAGATTAAGGAGAAAATGGTGTCGGGTCGGTGGGAGTGTGAGCAAGAGGGCATCGAGTCGATGGTGGTAAGGCATGCCGAGGAGAAAAAACGAGAGAGGGAGAGAGAGAGCTTCTGGGTTTCTTTCAAAATAGGAGAGGAGAGAGAAATTAGGGCTTAAATAGTAGGGTGGTGGCTTGGAACATACCGGCCATGTGTCACCCATGTGTGGGCCCATGTATCCTTTGGCCACCATGTGTCATTCCCTCTAAATTGCTCCAATTTCACATAATTGAGCTTTATTAAGACCGAAACTACATACAATCAATCCCTGTTTCTCCGATAATGACTTTTCACGTCATTTATTTAAAGTCTCAAAGACAAAATTGCTTCATAATTGCCGCCAAAATAGTACAATTATGCTCTTCAATCAGATTGGGGGAGCTCAGGTTGTTACACGATTTATTGGAACGAAATTTGTTGATTCTGAATGAATTTTTTTTTTTTTCAAAAATCAAATATAAATGATACAAAATATCCTATAAATATCGATAAGCATGTTAATTAGATAACAAAAAACAAACAACTCCCTTGTCGTTTTCAGTTAACATATAAGTTATGTTGTGTACTTATGTCTAAACGCATATTTATTTTCTTATTGGGTACATTAAATAATAAATATTAGGCAGTGATTTTAAATTTTTAATAGCTCATAGTGTCCTTCATGGCAACTTCGTCTACAATTTAGGGTATAAGTGTGGGCCCACAGCTTCTAGGTAAACCAGATCGGGATTCGTCCATGGTGTAACGTTTGCTCGTAGCCTGAGACCACTCCATTTTCCAGTTATGTCATTAGGAGTATATCTAGGAAGATAAAATCGAATGAATTCACCTTAAAGTCCCTATCATAATCAACAGTACTGATTTTTTTTTAAAAGAAAAAGTACAGTGAATAAAGAAATCAACTAAAAAAGAAGTGATGAATAAATTACGATTCTCACTTATAGTACAATATTTTGTGTTTTCCTTTTCTATCGAGAAAGAAATTACGCAGAGTAAAGAAACCAATTCCTTTAAAGAGTGTATTTACCTATCATTCCGTTGCCTTTACATTTTTTAAGGGAAAATTATTTTAAAAAAAATCATAAACATATTGTAATTATGCTAATTAAGTCATAAATATTTTTTTGTCAATTGAATCTTAAATTTTTTGCGTTTGTACTCAATTCATTCGTTAGGTCAATTTTGGTCGGACATCACCGATGTCGCGTAACCCATACTAACGTGACTAATATTTTATTTTTTTCCATTTTTATTTTTTTTTCTTTGCTTTCTCTTTTTTTTATTCCTTCTTCCCCCATCCGACCGTTGAGCCATGCAACCTGTCATAAGCAAGGGCCGGCGAGGTTGCACCTCTCCGGATCTAGGCAAGACCGACCTCGCCAGTGGCCGGTGCGAGCGAGCTTCTTCGGAGGCCAGTGAGGGGGACCTTAGGTTGTTACACGTAGACGTGGCCATTTGGGCCCGTGGGCCGAGCCGCCCGTTGACCGGCCCGGAATCGGCCCGTTGACCGGCCCGAATCGGCCCGTTGACCGAGCCCACGGTTCCAAACCGGAACCGAGGCGCCCTCGCAGCCGGTTCCGGTTCGGGAATAATCGGAACCGGCTCGGAGCCGCGGTTCGGCCGGTTCAACCCGGTTTTTTTTTTAAAAAAAAAAAAAAAGGTATGAAGCAATGGAAAAGGCGCTAGGAACCGGAACCGAACCCGAACCGGCAAGGGCGGTTCGGTTCCTTTGGAACCGGACCGTTCCTTTTGGAACCGGAACCGGCGGTTCCTAGGAACCGGCCACCTCTAGTTACACGTTTCTCACTTATAATTTGATTTTGAGACCAATTCCTAAACATATACATCATAAAAGAGTGCAAGTGCGGAATCGAATAAAACTGCGAATGAATCCAAAGTGCGTCAGTGAGTAGGCGACGTCCTCTCAAATCACGTCCTTTTCTTTCCAGCTCTCTCTCTCTCTCTCTCTCTCTCTTGTGAGGATGTCGCTTGGACAAAGGAATGGCCATTGATGAATTTGAGCCCCGGATTTTGTCGGCGATGTCCCTTCCATGTCCAGCCCCACATGGCCTCCTTTCTGTTACATGACCAGAACAGAGGGATTTTCTTTTTTTATTGGTCAAAAAGAGATTTTCATTTCACTTAAATCATAGATATATAACTTCAAAATAAAGATAAAAATCAAACAAAATAAGTAAATTTAAAAAATAAATTAACTTGACACAGCTTGCAAGACTCCATCATTCCACAAAGACGAGTCTATCACAACATCAACGCACAATTAGCGGCCGATTAATAATGGGCACATGTCTAGATTTCCTTCTTGAATAGCTATGATTTTGTCAAAAGATGATATATGCCTAAGTACGGCGTCTCTAGAACTATCATCGTATAGAGACAATGACAACACCAATAGATTGAAAAATCACATGGAACATTTTGTAAATTCCAGATCTATTTACAGATCGGAATAGAAGAAAGACCCAAATCTAAACATAACTCTAGATTGAAAAATTAATACTAGCCGATCACGAAATTATTTTTGGAAAAGCCGACTGTTGAAGCAGTAGAGAAGGCTGCGCTCGACGAAGCGAGCGAGCAGATCCGAAATAGCGAAGTCTTTCGAGGTGTTCGGGCTTCGAACTTCTAAGCTGACCAACAAAAACTCTCCACGTGAAAGAAGTCGAACGAAATAGTTTGCGAAATCAACAAAGAAATCTTCAAAAAGAAATTTGAGGAGATAAAAGAACAGGAAGATTAAAAAGGAAATGGGAGAAAGAGAGGGAGGGGAGGAGAGAGAAAGAGAGAAAGATCCCTCCCTCTCCCTCAGAAAATTCGCTGCAGAAAAGAGGAGCTTGGCCGCTGCTTGGGGAGGAGAGAAACCCTAGGGGATAGAACACAGATCAAAAGAGAGATTTCGAGAGACAACGGATCAATTCGCTCTATCAATAAGCGAGTCGGGTCTCGAGAATCATTTTCGAAACGAGTTATGTAACTCTAGGGATGAAGAAATCTTTATTTGCACTATTACAAGATCGCATTTTTAGGTAGTTTGGTGCGTGCCACGAGACGTAAAAAAGGATATATACGCTCCCGTACATACAATTAGTGTCGGCTTTGTTAACGTGGTATAAAGAACGAGGACGAAGTAAAGGAAGGGTCTACTCTCGAATCGGTTCACCCGCTTTACATGGAGATTAGTCTTTATCTTTGCCCTTACAAGTTCGACCATATTTTTCACGTTATTTTTGCCAACTATTAACGTCCGCTCATGCATTTTGCTCTCGAGTGTGGAATACACGCCAAATGATAGGCTTTTCTAAGGACGACTTCCGTGATTTCGCGGCCAAAGATCGATAGCTTCGCGACCTAGGGTCGGAATGTGAGAGACTACGGCTTTTAATGTTCATATGATTAATTTGGACTATTCCTAATTCCCTAATCTAGATTCTTTGAATTTTTTGTAATTTTTCTTTTATTTTATTTTTTTAAATTTTAAGATCATTCAGCCCACACAATAAACTTTGAAATCGTTGAAAGATTCGCCCCATCATTAAAATATGCATACCAACGAAAATTAATGGCCAAAAAGAGTAACTAGTTTCCTTTCTCTATCTGAAAGGTCTTTTGGAATTTTTGCGCCTCGCCACTTTTCCGTTATTACAAAATACGTGAAAATCTCAAGGTACCCAAATATTAACAATACCACCTATATAGATGGAGATGAGCTAATGAGCCCAAATGAGAATGAAATTATATAGAAGATTTATCTATTTGGTCGATATTCGTACTAACCTATCGACAATAAGTCAATCTATAAATGGTAGGAGTGAGCACCGAGGATTGATTTACTTCGAAAACGGATCGATCCGGCCTGGACCGACGAATTCAAAGCCATTCTAGGGAAAGTCAACTCGGTTCCGGTGAACCTGTTTCGCAAACCTAGAATCAGCCTAGGACCAGTTTGGTTCTTGGATTGAAGATTAAGACCAGCATTTTCTAACATGAAACCGGTTCAAACCGGTTTTGAAATCTCCTCTAGGAATAGATAAAAAAAACAATTGGACCGAGCGAGAGTTGAACCATGGTCTTCTATATGAAGAAATAACAACTTGACCGGCATTTGCTTTTGTAATAAAATGTTGCAACTTCTATATTTCAACATAAGAACTTAATTTTTAACGCCAGGCCAAAAGAGGGCTAATTCCTAAGTAGAACCGGAAGTCCGATTGATTTGGTCCCAAGTTGTAAAGATTTGGAATTAGAAGTCACAGGGTTGATTCCTAATTCTAGATTAGGAATTGGTAGTCACATAATTGGTTTCCAATTCTAAGTTGAGATTCGACACATTCGGGAACTAGAATTGGAAATCGACCCACTCGGTAATTGATAATCCTTAATGATTGGGGAAATGATAACATGTAAAGAGGAATTTTCACAATATTTAAGAATTTTGATAATATCTCAAGTTTTCATGAGAAAATCAACAAATCATTTCTGACGGAAAAGGACCAAAATAAACTAGCATTGAGAGGGATTGTTAGTAGAAATCTTTATTATAAGAAATATCGTGGACGGCAAAACCACCTTCATTGTCAACGTGTGCGTACCCAATCCATTTACGCTACTCTCATGTCCCAATCATTTTTACGCTTCTTAATCTGGTTTTAAGCCAATCAAATATATTTGAATTTTAAAATTCATGAAAGAGTAAAATTAATTTCTCAGTCAATAAAAATTGCGGAATTTTTTTTAGAGCGACTTAAAATGTCGCCAAAAAGAAAAAGTCAACAAAAATTAAAGGCGCTTAGCTATACATAAAGTGTTAAATAGAAGGAAAATCCCACATCAAAAACACATGATACTGACTAATGGCAGAAAATGCTTGAGATATTCCACCCCGTTTAAGGATGACGTGGACGAAAGATGGCCAAGCCGTGGATGTGCGTTGGGCGTGGGGACACGCACACGGTCCTGCCCCCGCACCTCTCTCTCTCTCTCCACAGGGCCGATCTTTTCATGCAACCGGGTCGGGTCCAATCCAAAGTCACCGGGTGGTGCTCGCCTCGACAACAAAGCAAGGAATTTCGCAAGCGTCATTCATAAATTTCTCTCTCTCTCTCTCTCTCTCTTTATTTTCTCATAATGTGTGTTCTAACTACTTGGGATATTGACAAATGAGAGCTTTATCGGCGATGGCCAAAGTTTTGATTTCCAAGTTAGGGGCATGCAAGTTGTTTTACGATTTAACCCGATTAACTTAGGGCTCATTTCTCATTTCTCAAGCCGTTTCACTTTGAAATTTTGATTATTTTGAGATATTATCGCGTCAATAAAATACTGTTATAATTGGGAAGAAAATATCATTTTAACCTAGATTGATGCTGGTAATGGGATGGTGGATTTATAAAGTTTGACATATAAGCGATGCAACCGGATTGGTAGTGATCAATAAAAGAAATTATTTTATATTAAACACCTGAGGAAAACATAAATACCACCTTAATAAATTGATTATAGAGGAAATTATTTTATTTAAAATGCTTTGTGATCAACACATGAAAATTAATTGATGAGAGAAGAGAAGAGAAGGACTGAAATAAGGAAATGGTTGTCAATATTTGAATAGTACGGACCGTTTCGAAATCAAATTGTAGATGATTATTTTTTTAATTTTAAGAAGATATTTTGTTGACTACAGAGGGGAGGAGATATTTTCGAAACCTGAGAAAGCGAAAAGTTAAATAGTTAAAAAAAAAAAAAAAAGCCGAAGCAGGAGGGCATGCATGTTAAATGGTAGATCGACCAGTATACAATGTTCCCAAGGAGGATATTCCAGTTCACAAGAAGTAATATTTGTATTTTATATCATGAGCTACAACTTTCTGATTGGTGGGCCTTATGTGTACTAAATCTTTTGCGCATCATGCGATAGATATTTAGGCCTACTGATAAAGGGGTTGGGGATGAGAAGTACAAGATTCAACTCTCGTGCTTTTTGAAGAGACAAATCAAAAGTTAAAGAATTAAAGACATGACAGACAAAAAAAAAAAAAATTACATTCGATCTCTTTTTGAATATATAAATCTCCATTTAGAGTATCCTCTCTTGTCACAAAAACTACAAAATCATCAAGCTTTGTAAGTTGTTCGATATTCTCAACTTATATATTTTCAAGTGGCAAATTCTCTCATTTTGACGGGTTCACTAAAAATAATACATAAATATATAGAAAATGCTAATTTTCAAGGACCTTTTTGTCTTCTGTGGTGGAATTTGCGAAAAAGTTCAATCGACTATGATCCTATAATTTTAAGAGTTTGATTCGTTTTCGACTCACTAGATTTTTCACTCTCTCTCTATAGAACAACATAAATTATTTAATTGATTAATACAAATAATTTGCTCATTAAAATAGGGCAATTTTTCTGTTCTCCTTCCACTTGTAAGTCAATTTACAATTTTCCTCTCCTAGTGTGATGCAAAATGCAAAAATTGAGAAAAATCACTCGTTGTATGACTCCATCCACCATATTTAGAATTAAATCTTAGATACGATGGCATGCGACGATATTAAGCAAATCCATCATTTGCATTTGGATGATTCACATACGCTTGATAAATGGCAATCACCTAATTTAATTACATGATAATTAGTCAATGTTTGTTTCACAAAAAGGAATAATTTAATAATTGATTATATTATTTGAAATAATTAGTCAATGAGAATTCTTTTATTATCGACAATAATTAATATCTAAATATTTTCATGAATGATGACATTATTTTTAATTCATTCATTTTTATAAGCAATATAAACGACCATTTATGTGAAAATACTCTTTAAATTATTTATTTTTCAAGTAATAAACGGAGTTTTAAAATGTTCTACCCTTTTTTCTCCGAGCTAAATTCGGAACGGAGAAAGCTAAAAATAGCTGACATAATTAGTCATAGATTGAAAATTGGAAAAAAAAGTATGGAGGCCCTTTTGCACGGATAAATTAAAAATTCTTTTTTAGCACTCGCAAAGATTGATTATTGAAAAAAATAAAAACAGACAACAAAGAACCCACCCAGGATTCGCCGCTGACCCTTTTTCTTTGTCGTTAATTAGCATCCTAAACAAAAACAAACACAGAAACATAAATAAAAAGGAAGATATTTTGACAATATTAGTAATAAACTAATTAAAAAGACATGAGAAAAAGCGCATGTTCGTGGGTCCCCTGGAAAAATAATGCAATTTAAAACTCGGATGTGGCTGAGATGAACCAAAAAAAAAAAAAAAAAGACAAATAAAAAAAGAAGGTCGCTCGGCTGTTTCACTTCTCTTTCTTCTTCTAGTGCTTCTTCATATACAAGTTCGTGCCAATTTCCAATTTCCAATTTCATCGTCATCGTCTTGTGTCCAATCGAAATCACCAGCTTCATACAGTGCCGAAGCTTCCCAGACCACGGAATTCTCCTCGCAGAAGCGAAGTAAGGAAGCCACCCGTCCTAGTCGATGGACTCCTGTTCCCGTCTCCGCCTCTGGATCTGCTTGGGCAAGCTCTGACAGTGAGTTTGAACGGCTAGAGCTGCGAATTTATGGTTGGTTTTGTTGTGGAGTTTACGTACTCGTATGACCTGCGGCTGTGGAGTAAACGGTTGTTTCGAGAAAGTTCTCCGAGCATGTTTCGATGGAAATGGAGCTTGTTGTTTGTTTGTTGTTTTTTTTTTTGTTGTTTGCCCTAGAATTCTTGGGTCGTGATATCGTTCTTCGTTTTGCGCTCTGAAGCGACCTGAGCTTGTCTATTTTCGGTTTGTTAAGGTTGCTCGGTTGAAATTCATGAGAAGTGGTGAATTTATTCTCTGTGGAGATGGGATGGCTTGGTTCAAAAGCCCTCTTGCACGTGTCTATTGCTCTTGGTTGATTCTTGCATATGTTTATTTTCCGATGTCGTTTACTGGAATTCAAATTTGAGTTCTTTGGAGGAGGTATAATGAATTCGAGTCTGATACATCCATATAGGGACCTTGCTTATTTGTGGAACACAAGAACAGAATTTAGTTGGCATTAGCATCCTGAATTTTCTCTCTACTGATAAGATGACATGTCTTTTTTTGGAGCTATTTTGGCTTGGTTGCGGCGAATGTTCTGTTCTATCATGATAGCGTGTGTTCAATTAATAAAACAACTGATCTTATCAGAAATGGTTCATGAATGCTAGAAGAGAGGAAGGGGGGGGGGTGGGAACATTCAGTGGTCGGCTACTATTACAAGTGCCATCAGGCTCCCGTTCGTTGACAATAACGTTCCTTGATGTTTCTTGGCTTTCCATTTAAGTTTCAAACTAGTCTATTTGGGAAGTTTGATTCGACCTTCTGTTACTTGAGTGCATAGGCTGATCGGCCGTTCTCTATGCTAATTATATTCTTTTGGCTTTTTTAACAAGGAGCTTGTATGTGTGACAGGTTTTTGCTTCCCCCAGCTGACTACAGGTTCCCCTGGAAGAGGCATCATCTAACTTGGAGGCTTTCATCAACTTTCTTTATCATGTCGAAGCATGCTGAGCAGTCATTTTATCAAAGTAAAGGGACAACTGAGCAGTCTTTGCATTCTAATCAATCTGTGTGGTTGGCTCACTGGGCGCGAACAAGGTGTAAATCTGTACCCCTTATGCAGAATCAGTTATCAACTAATCAAGAGTCCGTGGAAAATGATTCTGAGGGTAAGCGAAACTGGGTTGTTAGCGCACCAGATGGTCTGTGTGAATTAGCTGGCAAACAACTTTGTGAAGTAGCAGCATCAGGATCTGTTAGAAGGCAAAATGAGAATTTAGAGATGATTTCAGAAAAATTCATGAAAGAAAGATCCCCCCAGCCCTTTGTTTTGTCTGGCCTTTCCCCAAATGGAGATACTTCTTTGACTCTTAAGAATGACCAAGCTGCTAACTTTTTTGCTGAATCATTGAGGCCACATGTTGGTACAAATACTTCTCCTTTTTGTCTAGATAGAAAAGAGAGAACATCTTCTTGGGCTCCTCCTGAGGCAGAAACTCAATCAAGGGAATGCCATCTTCAATTTAGAGATTCAAGCTATAATTCCGGGATGCCAGTGAAATCACAAAATTTTCTTGAGAAGAAGAAACTAGTTCTTTCTAGCTCTTTTCATGATAATCATGTATCATCTAGCTCTCAAGGTATTCCAGATGGACTAGAAGCTGGGGAAACTCCCATTGTTACCTCCCTGGATAGGCAAAAAAATACTAGATCGAGTACTTCTTTGATGGCCAAAGGACACTTCAGGAACATCCAATTTTCTCAGCTGCAGCATGACCATCGTGACTACCACCCTTGCTCAGCTGTTTATATTGGTCAGAAGAAAGATGAGAGTATGTTGCATTCCCACATATCTGAGACTGCAATAAGTGATGGTGCTCCACCACTAAAGGATAATAGCTCAAGCAAAAACCCGACAACAGTCTTAGTAGGCAAAAAGTACCAGAAAATTCAAGATCATTTTATTAATAAGTTCTTTCCATGCCAGAGCAGTCCACCAGAGGGGTCAAAGCCAGAAAAATTACACCAGGAATATTCTTCTCGACCAAGACACTCTCTTCTGGATCTGGAAACAATGAAAATGTGCACCAGTGCAGACTCTGCTGAAGGATTTACAAGATTCCAGCCAAAAATTTCTCCAACAACACACTTGTTCTTTAGTAAAAAATTTGGTGTTAACTCGTCTGAAGGAGGTCAAATCATCAGGGAGTCAACAGTAGCCGCCAAATATAATGGACATGCATTTGGTGAACTTCTTAGCTTGTCTCCAAATAATTTCTGTAGTCAGCATGGAGTGAAGCTTCAACCTTTATGGAGCTCTACAGACAGTGAAGAAAAGGAAGATGCCGCTGATGGCAGAGCTTCTGCAATTGCAATAAAGAATGAATCATCTGCAGAAACTGATACAATGGACATGGATGCTTTTCGGGAGAACCATCTTTCTGGTATGTGTACCTACACCGCTATCATTACAGAACCGTGGTCGTCCTTTTACTATGGCAGTGCTGCAATACTTTGGCTTATCTTCAGATGCTTCTTTAGGATTAATTTCCAAATAGATCATGCTGTTATTGAGGTCCCGTTATCATTTACATTTTTACTGTTGTGTTTGCATGTTGCTAAATTTTGTTTCTTCTCTTTTGATTGCAGGAGATGCTTCATCACCGGTGAACAAGGTAATGGTTGCCAAATGTGCTCTCTTCGATAAGTTTAACTTTTCAGCAGTTTATTTACTAATGAAGCTGGCTTGTTTCTTGATGCTTGGTGGAGGATACAGACTTTCCATGATCTTCTGTATTGAGGTCCTTGCTATGTCAACTGAAAATTTGGTTTGCTGAATTGCACATAGTGTATAACTAAGCTAAGTCATAAACCCAGTGGGGATTCTATTTTTTTTTTCCTAGTTTTCCATCATTTGAGCTGATGGAGGTCTAATCTGATGGGAGGCATCTCCCTTGATGTAGAAGTTTTCTGTCGTTTCCGAGACAGCTGTTATTGAGGTATCTCTTGCAGATATCCTTGTGCATTTTCAGCCATTATTCATTTCTCATGCTTTAAGTAAGATTATGCCTTTGCTGCCTGGTCCAACGCAGATGGTCTTCAAGTTGTCGGCAAGAGCTAATTAGGATATCATGCTGTCAGCTACTTACATAAAATAATGCTGGTATACTGGAAGACATGCATACGAATAAGTTATGACAATTTACTGAATTGAATTCTTGGAGTTTGAGGCATGTGCGATCAAGGGATTTGAAGTTGAAGAAAAGCTTGGAATTGCATTTGCTTATAGTGTTGTTTTTCCTGACGTATGCTGGAAGCAGTCCATTTGAAGCAGTAGATTCTTGCAACCTAGTTTACATGGTTTCTGTTACCACTTAGTTATGGCCACATTTGACATTGCAGGACATTGTTATGCCTCAAAAGCCATCACTCTCTCTGGCTGCAGTCACATCAGGGGGTGAAGTTGGAGGTAAAGCAGTAAATGGGGATTTGCCAGAAACAAAAGCCCCAAAACGGAAGTATCTTGAACTTACATCTATGTCAAGCTCTATTGATGAGAGGGAGCCAAGTACATCAAAAACCCAGAGTTTGGATGTGGAGCATCTCTTTTCTCATGCTGATCAGGCGACAGAGTCAAAATCTCAGACTTACTTCTGCAGTCATGGGGAACCCGAGCAAAGAACCGGATGGCTGAAACGATTGAAGATGAGCACTTCTGAGACTCTACCTCATGGTGATGAAAGCTTAAAAGTTGGGGATGCTTGTTCCTCTGGAAAGGACAATAATTTAGTTGGCAAAGTTATGAAGCAGAGGACGACTAGCCCAGAACAGATAATTGGTAACGGTCATGACAAAGAACAGATGGCTTTAGGTCAATTTGCTTTGTTAGCAAAAGATGGTAAATCATCGTCCAGTGGTTCTGCTGGGAAGAGTCGAGATGCATTGCTTTCACACCCTTGGATTCAGCGGTGGTGTCACAACCAAGCTGCTTCCTTGCAAAAGAAGCCTGAAGCCTTCGTGCTCTGCGAGCCACATGGTACAAAGGCATCAGTCGATGAGTTTCAAAAGAAACAATTTCCAAGCATAGCCGCTATGGCTTTGATGGGCAAGGCCATGAATGGCTTTAACCCTTGTGAGTTCAGAAATAGAGGAACTTATGTTGTCTGGAATACCGGAGGATAATGAAAGGGCTCTGACTGGAGCAATTAAATGGGTGGATGAAGAAACGAATTGGGAAAGACTTCTTGTGCTACACTGGTTATGAAACTGGTAAGAAATATTTTGGCCTCTTAGTTCTTACAAATAAAGTGAACATGGAGATTTTGAATGCTGAATGTATTTCCGATGTTTGTTTAATTTGGAGCAGGTTTTAAAATTTTTGTTCTGGGAGTATGTGCATGATTAGAAACAGAAATACTCGTGGAGATTGTGGTGGAGACTGCCGAAATCATCACATCTCATGTACAGGTTTTAGATTATATGGCAGTGAGCTTACTCAATGCTGTTGGATATCTTGCACGATCTCGTTTGATATATTGTCATGCTACTAGATGTGGAATTGTTTCGCTAAGGCAGCGAAAGTCACACGAGGACTCATCCACATCTTTGTTTTCCAATCTGTGGGTTGGGGAGATCTGAAGGATCATATCAGGGTTCTCTACAATCTTTATGCTACGGGAGCGAGACAGAAGAATTTGGCAGTACTCTAGCTTGTAGCTCCAACGGCTACATTTCAGAATTTTGGATGATGTTTCATATATTAGTACACTCACTAAAACTCACGTCAAGCGCCAACCTTCTTAGGGGGTGGTGGCCAACTCGTATTCTCACATGAATGCAAGAGATCCGATTTTGACATGAATCTGTGATTAGGAAGTTTTGTGGGGGCTGAAATGACCTGATTGATTACAAATATCTGACGCTACTTTACTGGTTATTTTGAGAGGTTTCACACGAGCACTAGTTATGAATCTCACCTGTGTAAATTGGCATGGGAACGAAAAGTTGTTCTCTCTACCGGGCGGTCATGTTCACAGAGGATGGATGAGTAAGTGTCGATTACTAGAATCTATCCTGTGTTCGGTTACGGTTGGACTGGTGATGAGGAATTCTCTAAACAACATTGTTTATACGATAGTTGATGAGGAATTCTGTAAACAACATTGTTTATGCGACAGCGGGAGCTAGACTTCGAGTTTTCTAGTTTAACTCGGGGAACAAGTCCACTAACGGTTTAGTTCGATTCACATTATACTGCTCTGTTTTGAGCCGTTTGAAGAAGCAATAACTAGTTTGACTGCTTGGGAGATTCTGGTCCATGAGATCTTTCGGTATTAAATGAACTATGAACAAGATTTGATAAACGGGGAGCACGACTGAGGTCTGCAGACTTGGGACTGAGGATTTTAGAGGCTTGTCTGACCTTGTCCGAATTTTGTTAAATTGCCTGCCCGAATTTTTGTTAAATTTCATGAAATTTCCCTAAGTACATTTTAAGACCTCGTTAACAACTTTGATATTTTAACATTTTGCAGAAAATAACTTACCAACGTGGGAACCAAAATTACAGATCAAACACTAGATCATCTTTTTGGAACGAGCTTCGGATGAACCAAATGAAGTTCAACTTTTGATGAATTCTACACTGATGAAAAGCTTAAAATCATTAATTCGACAAGGTTTGTCAGACTTGTGTTTTCCAGAAAACTGTTGGCATCTTTAACTCACATTCAAGCTCACTCATGCACTTCTAGGCAATCTTAAAGTACATTCAACTAATTTTCCAGCAACATAGAGCATCTTCATCGTGCTCTTAAGACACTCTTGAATATCATCAATTCATACCTTCAAACATTAGCCTAAATCAATAATCTATTTGTGTAATCAAATTAAAATCGAGTCAATCCTAATTAATATTCATCTAATATGTAATCATCTAAGAACAAATCAACATTAAAATTGAACATGAATCACTATCCTAGAGGCTCGGCTGAGTATGAACATAGGAGGAAATTAACTTGCAAATTCACGCAATCAATTATACTAGACTAGAACCCTGGGATAACTATCCTAAACACGTAAACCTAGCACTAACCACATGCTATATACGGCCAAAATCATCATTGAAGAACACCTAAATGTACTCGATTAAGGAGAGAATTGAGTCCAAAAATTTCCCAATCATGCACCGATCAATGATTTTACAAAAATTAGACTACAAAACTAATAACCTATAACTATATGATTAAACGAGTCTATCACGTTCTACCTTGATCATTAACTGTAAATTAATGATTAGTTAGGATTGTTTATTGTAAGATGTAGAAAGCCTACCTTGGATTTGAAATTCCTGTGAGCGATCAACAAAAACGACCGAAATAATCAATTTCTGGTGTCAATGCGGACTACCTCCAACTAGCCAAGCTTCAGGTGTGATATCCTAATTTTTCGCATGTTTGATTAACTAATAGAACAGATTATTTTGAGAATCTCGTCGGGGAAATGTGGAAATTTATTTGAGCTATGCAATGTACGGCTTTGATATTTATTTGAATGTTTGGGTTAGCGACGATCAATATGAATTCTTGATCCGATGGATCCAGTCTTAGAATTTGAGCGCGAATGGGACTACCCCCTTAACCGACCCCCTCTCCCTCTCTCTCGTTTTCTCCGCCTGTGACACCCCGATGTGTTACGCCCCGTACCCATCGGAACGCCAACATCCCATCCTTAGTTGTTAAGTTGTAACGTCTCGGGACGTGTCACCGACCTATTTTAAATTTTATCTTTCAATTAAATGCATGTGGAAGCGATTCACTTCCCCGCACAAATATACGATTGGGACAGTTGTAAGGAAAATAGCAAACAACGAGATAGCAAAAGTTCTTCTTATTTAATTACCGTTAACCCTAGGAGGATTACATGTACATGTCTACCATGAGGCCGCTCCCTCCTATACCACGTACTCAAAAAGGGGTGGGTGGTTGGGGTGGTTGGGTTAACTCTGTCTCCTCTACCAAAAGTACAGTCCAAAAAGAATAAGCCTTCGAGCTTATCACCACATTTGACCATAACCCGGGGAGGCTTCGGGTTAGACTCCTCCTCATTATCCGGACGATTCATGTTCGGGGTCCGAAAAATAATTGGAATAACAACAATGAGAATAAATCTCAAGCAAGTTAATGGCCTAAGCCTCTATTAGGAGGTCAACTCGGCTCGGATGCATTAGAACCCGCAATGCAATACGGTATATATATACAAGCATGCTATCACTCAATCATATGCAACCTTACTTGCCTTGACATGCACCTTGCACGTTATAATTTACCATACACAATTCAATGCAATTAATTCAATAATGCAAACGGAACACATGTCAACTTTCTCGTGCATAGTGCGCTCAAGTATACACTCATCATTATGGCCACTCATGGCATGCTCGTTCTCACACGTGGGTCGTTCGGCTCTATCGATATCTGTTCATTTGATCAATTACGTCCGATCGAGGGCACGCCCTGTTTTTCTACAAGGGTCTTCCAACTTATTCGGGTATATTTTCAATCGATTAATTATGGCCGATCGAGGGCATGCCCGTCTTCCTACGGGGGTTTTCGATTCATTTGTGTATTTGTCCTTTCAATCAATTACGATCGATCGAGGGCACACCTATCTTCATACGGGGGTCTTCCGACTTATCCGGGTATTTCTCGAATTATCGCAACTCTCATGCCAAATATATAGTAAATAAATCGCACATGATTACATACACACAATTCAATTACTAAACTCGACATACTTTCATCATATTCAAACATCATTGAGGATTGCCGATCAATATAATTAATCATATAAGCCAATTTATTTGGCTATTTTCAATATCGACATCACGATTTAATATCAAATATTACACAAGGATACATTTACCAATATAATACTTGATTGCCGAAAATTAACTTAATTAATTAGAGAATATTAATTATCAAAATAATTCGATAGCTTATCATAAAAATAGTGATAGCTTATCATATAAATACCGATAGCTTATCATAAAAATAGTGATAGCTTATCATAAAAATGCTTATCATAAAAATAGCGATAGCTTATCGTAAAATTATCGATAGCTTATCGCATCTTCGATAATTTATCAAGATAACCTATCAACGAATCACTAATTAAATTAATACTAAGTATACTTAAACTAATCTAAACTCATCCTAATCAAGTTTAACATATTAATCAAGGGATTAGGGTAATAACTCATACAATTACAATTCCCGGAAGCACCGGCGCGTCGGCGAAGGTGAGGGCTAAGCGTGGCTTGGTTCAAAATCAACACGGAACCACCGAGGACCACCGAACATCAGCCTACTGATGATCGAAGGGGCTATTTTTGCTCAACGGTGCTCGAATAGGCGGAGGAAACGGCTCAAATGAAGCTTGTGCGGCAATGGGAGGTCATGGCGATGCTTGGGGGCAGCCAATGGAAACCAAAAGGGGCTGAGATGGAGTTGGATGTGTGGCTCCCCGAAGACAATAAGGGAGGGGAAGTTTGGCCAAATGAAAAAAAAAAAACAAAGGGAGGGAGTAGTATATATATATATATATCACAAGAAGGCCTCTTGAACAAGCATATCCAAGATAGAATCCCCTTCATTAAAGCCAAGCCACAAAAGCCTTCAACTCATCATGCTTTCTTGTTTTTAGCTAATAATGCAAGAAGGGCATTTTGGTCATTTTTGAGGTAAGGGCATTTTGGTCATTTTCGAGGTAAGGACATTTTGGTAATTTCACAAAGTATAGTATGAAATACTATACGCATATTTGAGCTAGTATTTTGTACGAATTCGTATAAATTAAAATTGAGCTTAAAATGGATAGAGTTTGTGTTTTAGAAAGGCTTAATGGGCTTTACTAGGCCCACTTGGCTTGTTCTTGGGCCTAGATGGCCAAACCACATTGGGTTTGAGGCCCAATGTGTCCTCGACGGACCCACTTCCTCGTAGGCTCCAAATCTTGGCCCGTTGATCCGTAATCCGAGAGTTTCGAGAAAATCGATAAATTGGCATCTCAATGAGGCGACGTCCAAAAGTTCGATCTTGAGATTCTCGAAGATTTGATACTCGTATTTAGATTCTAATCCATGGTCAAAATTGATCGATCGTAACTATAGTTTATCTCGAGCTAACGGGCGGTTTCTAGGAGTTATACGCGTATTCGACCCGTAGTTGATTCAATATCAATCCACGTTTAAGCTTTCTTAAGCTATGGACGACCTTAGTTGTCATGTAGCTGCGAGGGGTCAATCACTAGTTTCAATTTACACGATCATTAGGAATTGGTTAGGATCGTTTGCAATTCACACAATAGTCAAGCGGAGTTATGCGCGATCCAATTGTATATTATAGTCGAAACGTTCTATAGTTATTCATTGATCGGTCTTTAATGGCTCAAAATTGTCCCTCGTTAATCCTTATGGTGGAACCGTCGTTCCATGATTGAGTTCGCAGGTCCCTTTTGGTTAGCCTCTCATGAGTGATCATTTCGGAGCGAGAATTACTAACAGTAAATTGATTAAAATTGTCATTTCATTACATCTTGAATAAGGGTCGAATTTGAGGATGTCACAACTCTTCCCCCTTAAAAAATTTCATCCTCGAAATTTACAACAACCATACTACTAAAAAAGATGAAGATGCTTTGTCATCTCATTATTTCCTCGCTTTCCCAAGTAGCTCTCTTCGTACCATGATGTTGCTAGATCACCTTAACCAATGGAATCGTCTTGTTCCGCAATACTTGATCTTTTCGTCTTCAATTCACCTTTGGTCTTTCCACGTACGACATCTTGTCGCCCATGTCTATTTCTTCATAATTCAGCACGTGGATTGGATCAAGATCATATTTTCTTAGCATGCACACATGGAAGATATCGTGTACTTGTGCCGTTTTGGCGGCAAAGCTAGGTGATATGCCAAAGTTTCAACCCTCTCCAAAATTTCGAACCGTCCGTAATATTTCGGGCTTAACTTCCCCTTTCTTGCCAAATCGCGATGTTCCTCTCATAGGTGACACTTTGAGGAAAACGTGATCACCCACATGAAATTCCAAAGACCTTTGTTGCTTATCCGCATAGCTTTTCCGACAACTCTAGGCTGTTTTAAGCCTTTCTCGATGTCTTAACCGTATCAACCGATTGTTGCATCAACTCCAGGCTAGTAATCCTTCTTTATCTAACTTTATCCCAACACATTGGAGTTTTGCAGGCTCTACCATATAAAGCTTCAAATGGTGCCATTTCAATGCTCCGTTGATAGCTATTATTATAAGCAAACTCAACGAGATGCGATTAATCCTCCCAACTTCCCTTGAAATCCAAAACGCATGCTCGCAGACATATGTTAGAGAGTTTCAATCATTCTCTCGGATTGTCCATCCATTTGTAGATAATAAGTGTGCTATCTTTGTAGCTTCGTTCCCATGGCATTTTGAAAGCTTTTCCAAAATGTAGCGGTGAACTTGGGACTTCAATCCAAAGTAATTGTCACAGGTACTCTACAAAGGCGAACTATCCGTCGAACGTACAACTCAAAGCATATCTATCAATGACAAAATCCTTTTGTATGGCGATGAAATGTGCCGACTTGGTCGGCCTATCCACTACGATCCGGATAGAGTCATTGCCTCTCTAACTCCTTGGCTATCCCATCATAAAATCCATTATGATATGTTCCCATTTTCATTCCGGGATCTTGAGTGGTCGTGGCAATCCACTTTGCTTGCAATCTGCGCTTTCACTTGTTGGCATGTCAATTATTTAGCTACGTATTTGTCGCGACGCGCCTTCGACCTCCCACGAGGGTCGCGGGGTTTAGAGGTATTTTGTAGGTCGATGGCGCGGACTCTCCCAAGTCCTACTCGCGTGACGTTGGATTTCTTTACTAATTAGCAAACTAAAATTCTATTAAGAGTCGCCACTAGCCTATTGGGGTCGGCTAGAAACCAATCGAGATACGGGAGTGTTATCTCAATTCCTACGCACAGCTCTAAGATTCGGGGACTTGTTTACACTAACTAGATAATTAGCTCCTAACCGTAGATATTCCATAAGGTGACCACACATTGCATATCATTTTAAACTTATAAGGTATCTAACCAAGTACTAAATGATCATGCATAATGTTTTTGTCATTTCGTGAATTACCTATTTATCCTTAACCTAGATAGGACAGCGATTAAGGCAATTTTTAAAAGAGGTGTTATAAACACTTAATCAAGTAAATATGCCAAATAAAAGACTAGAATAAGCACATGCAGACCAAATCTATGATGGCGATATTTAAATAAACAATTTCGACTCGAAGGTCGATTACGTGATCGTCACGGATTGGAGCATGGCTTCAATCAACGCCATTTTGAGGCTTAAAAATTCACATTGGGGTGAGAAGGTCATGAAAATTGTTTTTCTAATTTTCTGAAAATTTTCTGATTTTTGAAATTTTTTTATTTTCGGATTTTTTTTGGATTATTTATTTATTTATTATTTTAATTAAAATGGACCGGGTCCGAATCGGGTTCTCGGACCCGGGCTCGGATCAGGTCTTGAACCTGATCTGGCCCGAGAGAGAGGACCAGATCCGGGCCTGGTTTACATAAAATAGGCTCAGGCTCACTCTTTTTAAACTTGATGGACTGGACCCAGATCTCCCTATAGCCCAGCTTCTAAACTCCACGCCACTCATTGCTTTAGAACAAAATAGCACAGGCCCAACAACTTTCTTTCCTCAACTTCAGCCCGCTCAAGCAGCCCTAACAACTTAAGGAACAGACGTGGGAAGCCTGCTCGAGCTACTGTTCATCATCTCCATCGACATCACTCTCTGCAACCAAGACCGTGATGCTACTCTTTCGGCATCGCCAGCCTCTGCCTGCCTCGTCCGTGCACCGCTAAGTCGCCAAACCCCTGGACGCCGACCACCACTGCTCACCGAGCTCGGAGACCGTGATGCCAAGATTCGACCACCACGCCACCGCCTGTGATCCGAGTCACCATCCGCGCAACCACTGGTTCGAGCTCATGTGCCGTCTCCCGCTCAGTTAGTTCCGCCTCTGCTTTCCCAGTCTTCTTCTTCACGGGGTAAAGTCCTAGTAGCTTCTGCAAGACGACGCCCGAACCTACCAGAGCTCGCTGGGTCTTTCCGCGGGACAAGGAAAATCATCGGCGTCTCTTACTCCAGCCCGACGCAAACCTGGTAGCCTTCACACTGAATACGGACACATGAGCTAGATCGTCCAGAACCCTGCCACTCCTCCACCTGAGCTCCAGTCGCTTCTGCTCAACACGCCACAAACTCGCCCAAAAACAGAGTTTCGAACCGCAGTAGACCACCGGGCACTACCGCGGAGACACACGCCAAAATCGCAGCCTCTTCGAAACCTCACCAGACGTAATCACTGGCCGCGAGACTCTTAGGCCATACTGATCGCCCACACCATAGACAGCCACCCACGCTTGATAGATTCTCTAGGATGCGGGCAGACCATAACCTCCACAAAGGACGCAAACGTGCGGGATGCACTAACCGGGACGGAAGGTAAATGGGAATACGAGGGTTTGAGACCACACTCAGTTTAAAGTATTAACGGTTCAACGAGAGAGCATTCACAATAGCCTGTTACTTAGGACAAATAACGAATAGAGTTGGCAAAAATCGATCTCTAGTTCGACTATACAAGGCCAAGATGAGACTCGAAGCTTACCTAGCTCGGAAGCGCCACTAGTTATGGAGCCGCTGGAGGTTCGGCAATTGACAAGTGGTGGTTGGCGGTGACGATCTTTAACAGCCAAGGTGCGACCGACTCTTGCTTCCTCGCGCTTCAACTTCTTCCGACTTCCCTCTATTTTGTTGTATTTTTTTTGTCGACCGTCCAACCAGCAGCCCTGCCAGCTCCTTCTTCTTTTATCCTCTTTTTTCCTCCTTCCCCAAGCTTCTTCGTGGACGGGAGTGAATCCCGAATGGTGTGGACGTGGCTTGGTGAACAACCGTGTGTAGCATGTGGTGAAATTGTGATTGACGTCAATGCGTGCGGGTGAGTGAATGGTGATAATGAGGGTGAATTTCACGTATGGGAAAGAGTTGAAGGGAAATAAAGGAGGAATGGGCCATTGTCTTGGGCCTATGAGGGAAAATGAAATAAAAGGAAAGTTGGGCTTTAAAGATAGATGAGCCTACAAGAAAAGGAAATAGGGATGGGCCCATACCATGCGGGCCAGCTCCGCGCGAGAGAAAAAGGAAAACGTGGGCCAGGTTTCGCCTACATGGGATGGGATGACCCGGCTTGATCCGATTTTTTTTATTTTATAAAAATGAAACTAACAAGTTAATTCATTGATTATTATTTTTTCTATTTTCAATAACCCAAGAAAAGACACATATTTAATAAATTAGAGGTATTCTTATTTAACAATATATATGTATAAAATACGTGAAATTAGGTGTCGGTATTTGGCTACATCCACTTTCATTCCATCTCCACCAATAATGTTGACATAGATTCGATACATTTTTGTACTACCGGGGTGGATGCTATAATTCTTTGCGATGTGCTTATGAAAAAATCTCATCCTTGAGTTCAATATTATTAGTTAAACACAATCATCCACGAAACCTTAGCGTTCCATCTTCCGCCACTTGAAAGTTTGGCTTTCTTTTTTCTGCATCTCTTTGTAGGATTTTTTGAATCGCCAGGATTCGTTGATTGCAATACCTTAATCTTAGATTGCATTGTTGATTCAATCTTTAGGGTAGCCAAAAGACTCAAGAGGTTACTTATCTCAAACTTGAACTCGAATCTCGTATTCCTTCGAGTAGAGTCCATTCCTTAATCATTAGGTGCGCGATGGCGGACTTTTCGATTGAGTGTATCCGCTACCTTATTAGCCTTTCTAGGGTGATATAGGATGTCGAGTTATAGTCTTTGAGAAGTTCCATCTATTGACATTGTTTCATGTTCAATTCTTTTTGGGAAAACAAGTATTTCGGACTTTGGTGGTCCATAAAAATCTGAAACTTTTCCCCACACAATTAGTGCCTCCAAATCTTCAAGGCAAAGATAATTGTTGCTAACTCCAAGTCATGAATTCGGTAGTTTAACTCATGAGGCCTTAATTATCGGGACGCGTAAACAATCACTCTTCCATATTGCATGAGAACGCATCCTAATCCTTTAATCGACGCATCATTATGTATCTCATATCCTCCTGGACCAAACAGTATCGTTAATAATGGAGCTGTGGTCGGCTTGTGTTTGAGTTCTTGAAAACTTCTTTTATACTTATCCATCCATTCAAATTTTATTTCCTTCTTTAGTAAATGTGTCAATGGGCTAGCGATCGCGTCAAACCTTTCCCCGAATCGCCTATAATAATTTGCCGGACCTATAAAGCTCCGAACCTCCGATCACTATTGTCGATCTTATCTAATTCACGACCGCCTCAATCTAGGCTGGATCTATTGAGATTCCTTTTCCAAATATCACATGTCCAAGGAAAACTACTTGATTAAGCCCGAACTCGCACTTACTAAACTTGGCGTAAAGTGCTTATTCTCTTAACGTCTGTAAAACCATTTTTAAGTGTTGTTCATGCTCCTCGGGGCTTTTCGAGTGCACCAATATGTCATCAATAAACACGATGACGAACCGATCCAAGAATGCATTGAACACCCGGTTCATTAAATCCATGAAAGTAGCTGGGGCATTGGTCAAACCAAACGGCATTACTCTAAACTCATAGTGACCAGTAACGCTTACGGAATACCGTCTTCGTATATCCTCCCTCCTAATCCTCAAGCGATGATAGCCCGTCCTTAGGTCTATCTTAGAAAATACCGAAGCCCCTTGCAGGTTGATCGAACTAGTCATCTATTCTTGGTAATGGATACTTGTTCTTGATGGTCACTTGATTCAACTGGCGATAGCCGATGCACAAATGCAATGAACCATCCTTTTTCCTCACTAATAATACAGGCACTCCCCATGGTATTGCACCAAAGTGAATAAATCTTTTATCTAACAATTCTTGCATCCGTACTTTTATTTCCTTTAATTCGATAATGCCATTCTATAAGGTGCTCTAGAGATAGGCTCCGTCTCTAGGGCCAACTCAATCACAAACTCAATTTCTTTTTCACGTGGCAATCCTAGGAATTCCTTCGAAAAGATATCGAGGAAATCACGTACCAGCCTATATCTTCCAACCTTGGTTCTTTAGCTAATGAATTAACCCACAGTCCCTAGATAACCTTAACATCCTTCATCCAACACCATGGTTGCCTCAAGCGACGAAATCAAAGGAATAGAGGTTCCTCCTATGTTTCCCATAAACTCGTAACTAGTACGATTCAATGGATTCAACTGGTTTATCTTATGGTAACAATCCATTATAGCTCGTTACTTGGTGAGGCAATCCATTCCAATGATGATGTCAAAGTCATACATCGCTAGCACGGCTAAGTCTATTACCTCCTCTCCCCATTTTTTCCTTACCATAACTCGCACTTCATCCTTTAATGTGTGGTAACACAAACACTCACTTCTAAAGTTGTTAAAGAATCATATTATAAAACAAAAAATTGTTCTATGGAGGGTTCCCACTTGGGGTTATTGGAGTGGCATCCCACGACGGGGACAATTCTTCGAAAGAGATTGCTAGCCACAATTGAAACATGCAACAAGGGCCATTCCCATGTCTTCGTCCACAAAATCGGACACATTATTAGATTCATATGCTAATTTTCCAATGCCATTCTTCTTGTTGGGAGGAACGGGTACTTTCCTCCAATTATCAACCTTTTCCCAAACCGACGATTATCTCGATTAGGCACGGCCGCGATCCGCACTTGCTAGCTCGCCATGTTCCTCTCAATTAGCTGAGCCATTTCCTATAGCTCATTAAAATCCTTGATTTAAGGCAACCGATTTCCTTTAGTCCATCTGAAATCTTCGACTCTTTCGATGGGGTCTTGACCCATCTGGCATACTTTAGCCCATACGATTAACACAAATAATTTTGAGTTAAAATCAGCCATTTTCTACTTCCTAGCGCACATATTATCCGTTGAGCTCCAATTCCAAATCATTTCAAAAGATTCTTCTCGGTGCTTCGCTTGCTAGTGTTACCTTGCAACTATTCTAACATTACTTTTTTTCCTTTGAACACAATGCGAACCCTTTCTCCACTTTATTGATCCAAAGGGTTGTCTCGAATACGTAACAATCGTGTCATTTTAACTCTATTCTTATGTTTGAACAAATACAAGCTTACACGGTAGATTCTATAGCTTCTAGTTCCAATATTCCCTTGCAATGTTCGTTCTTGTTGTCTTGTACATTAGGCCGACCTTGAGTTCCTCTTCTTCGGTTACTCATCTTACAAGATGTCTAGGAAACTTAATGAATAATTCTATCAAGGAATTAGAGATCTATATTGCATGCTCAAGCAAGAAATTAACAAAAATAACAAACGAACCCCTTATATAGAATAAGATGTAATTCAATCACAAACATGTTTTTTAAAATAGCTCTTTATCACTCCTGTCTCGACTAAATTAGGATCGAGCTAACTTTACTATATTTTAAACAAGGATGTCATGACCCATCGAACGCCAACATTCCATCTAATTGTGATATTTCAAGCGTCCGACCCATTTTAAATTTTATCTTTCAATTAAAGATGGACACTTCTGCACAAATATACGTTGGGATAATCGTAAAGAAAATTGCAAACAAATGATAGCAAAAGTTTTTCTTATTTAATTACCAACCGGGAGGATTACATGTACATGCCTACCACGAGCCGCCCTACTATACCACAATCTCAAAAAGATAAGCCTTCAAAGCTTTCAAACCTGCGGAGCTGGTCGACTCTTATCGTCATCTAGATGGTTCATGTTTGGGGGTCTAAAAATAGTTGGACTAACAATAATGAGAATAAATCTCAGCAAGTTAACGCTTAAGTCTAGTTTAGGGGGTCAACATTTATGCATTAGAACCTACAATGCAATATAATATATATATACGGGTATGCTATCACATAATCATAGGATTTTATGCATGCGCTAAAATCCATTCAAGATGCCTAATTACGCACTCATGATATGCCCTATCGGGGTCTTTGCCGGCATTTGTTCATTCGATCATTATGCCTCGAGGGGTTTCTAGCTTATCCGGAATATTTTTAATCAATCAATTACGATCGATCGAGTATGGGGTCTTTCGACTCATTCGGTATTTATCTTTTCAATCATATTATCGATACGTGTCTTCGTATAGGGGTTTTCCTATCCAGTTTTTGAATTATCGCAACTCTCATGCCAAATATGCAATAAAGAAATATGATTACATACACACAATTCAACTACTAAGCTCGACTTACTTTCATATCCAAACATCATTGTGGATTACCGATCAATATAATTAATTATATAAGCCAATTTATTTGGCTATTTCCAATATCGAAATCACAATTTAATAGCAAATATTACACAATAATACATTTACCAATATAATACCTGATTTCCCAAAGTTAACTTAATTAATTAGAGAATATTAATTATCAAAATAATTCGATAGCTTATCATAAAAATAGTGATAGCTTATCATATAAATACCTATAGCTTATCATAAAAAACCAAAATATTATAAAAAAAAAAGGAAAAATTTTTAAAAAAAAAAAAAAATTTTTTTTAAAAAAAAAAAAACATCTTTTTAAAAAAAAAAAAAAAATTTTCCTAAAAAAAAAAAAAAATTATAAAAAAAAAAACGATTGATTTTAAAAAAAAAATAATAAAAAATAAAAAAAAAAAAAAAAATTTTATAAAAAAAAAAAAAAAAAATAAAAAAAAAAAAAAAAAAAAAAAAAAAAAAAAAAAAAATAAAAAAACCCAATACAATAAAAAATAAAAAAAAAATATAAATAAAAAAAAAAAAAAAAAACAATTAAAAATTAAATTTTAAATAAAAAATAAAAAAAAAAAAAAAAAAAAAAAAAAAAAAAAAAAAAAAAAAAAAAAAAAAAAAAAAAAAAAAAAAAAAAAATTAAAAAAAAAAAAAAAAAAAAAAAAAAAAAAAAAAAAAAAAAAAAAATTAAAAAAAAAAAAAAAAAAAAAAAAAAAAAAAAAAAAAAAAAAAAAAAAAAAAAAAAAAAAAAAAAAAAAAAAAAAAAAAAATTTAAAATTTTTTTTTAATATTTTTTTTATAAAATTTTTAAAAAAAAAAAAAAAAAATAATTCAAGGCTATGTGTGCCTTCATTACACATAGGCTTGATAGGCCAAAAATACCATTTGATCATTTTAGTTTGTGATTTTCACATTTTTGGAGCCTTGACATTCAACTTGATTATCCTACATTGCAATTAGGTCATTAGATTTTAAGAAATTGCATGATTGCATGAATTGGACTTAAATGCACAAAAATCTCTCAATTTAGTCCGTGGGCTTCAAACAAAATAAAATTAATCAAAATCTAGGGACTACCATGCCAAAATAAGACCATTACCCTATTGTTTTCAACCTTTTGAATTGATTGGTAGGGGTAGATTGGTTTGAATTGGCCATTTAGGTTTTGAATTTGCCAATCTTCATTAGGGGGGTCAAATTAAAAATTTGGGGTTTTTGTATAATTTGTCACATACTTTTGGGGAAAATCACATTTTCAAATAGAATTCATGCCCCTAAGTCCAATTTGACATTTAATTTTCAAATAGAATTCATGCCTCTAAGTCGACTGGATCCGACCAGCAACTCGGGCGACCATCTCCTTCTTCCCCAAACCTTCGCGCGCAAATTCAAATGTTTTTGCAGGCTGAGATTGAACATCAAAATTGAAGGATCAATTGTGTGGCGTCCCAAGTCGCCACCCCTATCGTTTAAAACCATATTTTCTTGTTAACGTGTTTCATTATAAACATGTAAACACCAAGATCCAGTCCTCTTAGCCCTAAATGGCCATAGGACATAAACTCACGACCAAGAAGATCAAACACAACTAAGGAAAATATAACATATGAGACACGTGTTATTGAGATTAGCAAAATAAAGATAACATTCTATCACCATATATCAAAAGGTCATGTTCACATCCTTACAAATTGGCCCCAACAAAAACGTTCGAAACAAACAGATATGCTTCAAGACGATAAGCCATGGTAAAAGACTAGCATCGCATAGGATGTTCACAAAAAAAAAAAAAAACTCTACATACGTGCATATAAACAAACTTGCTCACTAGTCCCTAAGGTTAGATGGCGAATCTGGGAGGGCTAAGGTGTCTACTCTTGGCATCTATCTACATCCAAGATCGCTAAACATTAAAAAAGAATCAGTAGTTATGCAACTTGTCTTCAATTCTCAGATGGGTCGGTTATGAGTTCCTCCTCCTCACTCGACTCATCCTCCATAATTGACTTTGGGGGTGGAATGGGCTGGACGGGCGCTGGTGCAATTGGTTCCATGGGCGCGTCGAAAATGTGCTCAGGAAAGGGACCTACGAGCTGCTCTCCTACTCGAATGTAATACGCATACCAACGGTACTAAACTATACCATGAGGGACTCCCTCATCTACCCTCAAGGTAGATACGTACATAACTAGTCCTATATGTGGAACATCTAAGTGAATTAGATCACGATACTCAGTTACATAATCAACTGGAACACCATAACGCATAATTGGAGCTGCTGCCATTCGCACTATTCTGGAAAAAAATTAAGGAACAACATGGGTTAGCATAAAACTTAGCAAGGAAAATGTCCAATCATGTCATCCCTATCCTGATTCATTGAAATGGGACTCAAATACATGTTAAGGAAAGCTTACACGGATTAATATAGCTCTTGGACATAATCAATGACGGCATACTATGCAAATAATTCTCAAGTAACATGAGCGATTCAAAGAGTAACACAACATATATGAGGTATAAATCACGGCATGCACTTGCTAATGCGCTATGAGAGCATTTTATTTCAATTCTTCGGTCGTCCCGGACCCACAACAGCCTGCTTGTCACTTTCCTTTACTCTGAGGCTCCATCCTCTACTCCGAGGCACCATCGGTCTAGACCGTTATGTTTGCCTTGCACTCAGCTCAAGGTTCCATCTTCTCTTCCGGGACACAAGTAAGCTCCATAATTCAGCAAACTCATGTTCACAAACCAGATCATACTACGCCACGAATAATATGCTTCACCATGCCAATTCGCATCACATACAATTCAGCACACCCTCAGGGACATGTCATAGTGTTATACGTATCAATCATGTCAAGAAGACCCAACAATATGCCGTATCATGGTAGCTTTGTTTGAAGTATTAGTCATACTCTCTTAACTCCTCGGTGACACCTCACGTGGTCACGACTAGTAGGCCCCTCTTTTGATCATACTCAGTTTGCTTGAGTTTCTACCCTACAATGTCACTCAATTCTGGGATTCCTCGGCCAGACCTAAATCCCATTCACTTGAACCCCATTCCACTTATTTTAATAAGATTCAAATCATCTCTAACAGTTCGGTAAACTATAATTTCATGGGTTCGAACAGAATTCAGCCTTGGTGCGAAATTAGAATGAATTTCCCATGCAAAACAACAAGTTCTCTGTTTCCTTCACTTTATGAACCCTCACGACCAGAACACTTTCTTATGTTAATGTCTACCTTCATGCATGCTTCGGACCAACCCGTGACCAAATATAATTCGCCTCAATCCTAATCCTTAGCTGTATTATACCCTAGCTCGATTTCTATCACCTTGAGTTTGCACGCATGACATTTTTAGCTACAACCTACATTTTACCATAGCAAGCCCTAAGGTCGAAACTACATGACATAATTGGAAGCTTTTCTTGCCGTGGTCTCTAAATGCGTTGCCGTTGCCGTCGCCGTGTTTCCTCCTCCTAACCAGCCGCTAGACCACCGTCAATCTCCACCTCGAGCTACTGGGCTTCGCGTGAGCTTACTAGAATCGAGAGGGACAGAGAAGAAATGAAGGAGATGAAGTGTCCCAACCTCATTTCAGCCTTCACGCATGCCTTTATATAGAATTGGGGGAGAGAGAGTTGACATAACTTTTAGCCAATAAGTGGTGAGTTGCCTCCAAGACTCCCAATTAAACAGAACTAGCTATCCATTTCTTCCAAGAGCATGTGCTAATCTTCCCCCCTCGTCATTTGGCATTGATCTTGGGTAAGCTCACTCTACCTAGCCCCTCATGCGCCATTTATCAATTTCTTAAAGTTAATCATTATCCCTCCTCTCACTCTTTTCCCTAGATTTCTTCTGGTGCCTTTTCATATACCAACCTTTTTGCATGCTCTTCATGCACGGCCAAGAGAGAGGTTCACATGAGTCCGATTATACATGAGTAATGTCCTTTATCCTAGGCTGGACGTGTTGCTATGTAAATGTTAAAGAGATTAGTTATACATGCTCGTGTACGTAATCATTCAAATGGACTTATTACCAGACCAAATTCGGTCCACACCTATTGCCCATGCTAGCTACAACTCCATTGATTGTCAAGGATAAATCTCACTAAAATTTGTCCTTGTGGAATGCACAATAAACATTCGATTTATCTTATGGGGTCACATTGTGTTTCAAACATGGAATCATCTTGTGATATACTTCTTCAAGAGATTCGTTCGCGCTTGTTGCAGAGCTTGATTCGCCTCTACTAATATCTATTGCGTCATCCTTTGACGCCCACTAGTCCCTTTTCCTAATTTCATGCCAACAGGGCTAATTTCCATAACCGACATTTGATTCTATTTCCATTTCTATCTTCCTTGACCATTTAAGGGCCATCGGAACCGGGATATCATAGTTTCTTCTCACCTTATAAAATTTTATCCTCGAAATTTGAGCATACCAAAAGAAAAATATTTCGCAATATAACAAAAGTATACATTACACTGCCGCAAAAATGTTTTTATCCTTATTACATTTACAAGTTGTATCCAACCACCATCTCCGGGTCGATCCTGCGACCACCATATCGGACCACTTCACGCCCTGCATACCACTCGGCTAATGTGCCGACGGTGATCTCTAGGTCCTTTTATTTTCCTTTAAATGACCTTTTAATGCTAATTCCGACAAGTCAATGTATTCCGATTTCCTCATGAAAGCTAATAAAGAGATACTTGCAATGTCGAGTCAACTATAGAAATAATCAGTAGATCACCTTGTAATTTGTACTTGAATCAGCATGATGATGAAGAAAGCATTGTGTGAAAATGCAGCATGTCTAGTCAAGAGTCAAAAGATTGACCTGTGTTTTCAAACAAATGAGGCTACCATTGTTTCATTGACTCTTCGAGTTCCCAGGTTGCCCCATCTATACCATGATGCTGCCTTCCACAATACCTTAACCAATGGAATGGCCTTATTCCTCAAGACTTGTTCTTTGTGATCTAGGATTCGCATCGGCTCCTCTACATATTTGGCTTTTTTGTCCACCTCTATAGTTTCGTAGTCCAATACGTGATGCGGATCGGGTCGATACTTTCGAGCATGGATACATGGAATACATCATGTATGTTGGATAACTTCGATGGCAAGGCTATCGATATGCTATATCTCCTACCCTTTCTAGGATCTCAAAAGATCCAACGTACACTGGGATTTAATTTCCTTTTCTTTCCCGAACCTTGATATGCCTTTTATCGGTGAGATTTTTGAAACACATGATCGCCTACTGTGAATTTAAGAGGTCTTCAACGTTTGTCAGGCATAACTTTTTCGACGACTTTGGGCAGCTCTAAGCTTATCTCGCACTACTTATATCATCTCGGTCGTGACTTGTACCAATTCTGGTCTCGTCATTTTTTGTTCTCCCACTTCATCCCACCATATAGGCGTCCTGCACTTCTATCCATATAGTGCTTCAAATGGTGCCATGTCGATAGCTGTTGTTATAAGCAAATTATGCCAAGTTCAATTTTTCATCCGAATTACCCTTGAAATCTAGTATACACGCTCGTAACATGTGATTCGGGATTTGTATTACTCATTTTGTCTGCTTTGTCCGTTTGAGGATGAAAGGCCGTATTGAGCCGAAGTTTAGTTCGTAAAGCTTCCTAAAGACTCTTCCGAATTTCTTCGTAAATCTTGGATCTCTATCCGAGGTGATACTCACGGGAACTCCATGCAACTTTATTATATGCCTAACATATAGGTCCACCAATTTCTCCAACGAATAATTAGTCCTTTTGCCGAGGAAGTGAGCAGATTTAGTTAAGTGACCAACTACGACCCAAACCGAGTCATAGCCTTTCGAGGTCCTTGATAACCCATGTATGAAATCCATAGTGATATGCTCTCATTTCCATTCTGAAATTTCCAAAGGTTTCAACATTCCTGTCGGTTTAAGATGTTTTGGTTTCACTTGGGCATGTTAGACATTTAGAGACATATACTCGGCTATGTCTCTTTTCATTCCGCTCCACCAATAGTTATGTCGGAGGTTTCGATGCATTTTTGTGCTTCCAAGGTGGATGCTATAGTTGCTTCGATGAGCTTTCACGTTGGGATTTCCTTTCTCGGACTCTCATCTTCCTTGGAACTGAAAGACGTTTTTGAAATCTAACAATTCCATCCTCGAGACACGGAGAAGTCCGGCCTTGACCTCTTGCTTTCAACAACTTCATTCCGAATCTTAGAAATTTCAGGGCCGTTGTTGTAACTTCTTAATCCTTTGCACCAGTCGGGCTCAATTCAAAGTGTAGCAAGGATGCTTGCGAGTTCCTCTACTTCAATCTTAAACTTTGAGTTCGAGATTTCATTTAGCAATTCCCACTCCTTGCTCATCATTCTTGCCATATGCAATGTAGATTTTTTTCGAGAGCATCGCTACTTTGTTTGCCTTGCCAGGGTGATATAAAATCTCGCAATCGTAATCCTTTAATAGCTCCATCCATTGTCATTGCCTCATGTTTAGCTCCTTTTGCGAGAATAAATATTTTAAACTCTTATGATCTGTATAAATTTGGAACTTTTCTCCATAGAAATAGTGCCTCCACATTTTTAAAGCGAAAATAACATTTGCCAATTCCAAATCATGTGTTGGGTAGTTCAACTCATAAAATCTTAGTTGTCTTGAGGCATACGCAACCACCTTTCCGTGTTGCATCAAAACGCATCCCAAACCTTTATGTGACGCGTCGCTATACACCACGAATCCTCCCGATCTTGACGGTATCGTTAGCACTATAGCAGTAATTACCTTTTTCTTGAGCTCTTGAAAACTTTGTTTACATTTCTCTATCCATTCAAACTTGACTCCTTTTCGTGTCAATTGAGTCAATGGACAGCGATACGAGAAAATCCTTCTACAAACCTTCGGAATACCCAGCGGACCAAGAAAACTTCGAATTTCAGTAATAGTCATTGGTGGTGGCCACTTTACCACAACTTCAATTTTATTTGGATCGACGGATATCCCTTCTCCGATAACCATATGGCCAAGAAATATAACGTGATCTAGCCAAAACTCACATTTACTAAATTTGGCATATAACTTGTGTTCTCTTAGCGTCTGCAACGTAATTCTCGGGTGTTATTCGTGCTCCTTAGGCTCCTTTAAGTATACTAGGATATCATCAATAAACACTATTATGAACTAATCCAAATAAAACTTGAACACCCTATTCATTAAATCCATGAATGCTGCTTTGGAGCATTCGTCAAACCAAATGGCATGACTACGAATTCGTAGTGACCATACCTAATTCGAAAGGTCGTCTTAGGGATATCCTCTTCCTTGACTCCCAACCGATGGTAGCTCAATCTCAAATCAATCTTTGAAAAAGCGATGCTCCTTGCAATTGATCAAATAAGTCATCGATCCTTGGTAAGGGATATTGATTCTTCTGATTACTTGATTCGATTCCGATAGTTGATACAAAGACGGAGAGATCATTCCTTTTTCTTAACAAATAATACCGGCGCACCCCATGGTGATTTACTCGATCTAATGAAACCCTTGTCCAACAATTCCTACAATTGCACTTTCAGTTCCTTGAGCTTCGCTAATGTCATCCTATATGGGGCTTTAGAAATTGGCTCCGGTTCCTAGAGCTAACTCAATTATAATCTCAACTTCTCGTTTCGATGGTAGTCCTGGTAGTTCTTCGGGAAAAAATCCAAAAATTCCTGAACTATCGGAATCTCTTCTATCTTAGTTTCTTTCTTAGATAGATCCTTGACACATGCCAAATAGCCGGAACACCCGTCCCCAAGGAGTCTATAAACTTCCATAGTAGAAATGAGAGGTATTGATGTTCCCGATCGACTTCCTAAGAATTCAAAATTATCCCCCTCGGGTGGATTGAACAGAATCTTCCCCCCGAAACAATCTATGTTGGCTTGCAACTCACGCAACCAAAATTGAAGGATCAATTGGCCATGATTGGAGGAGCTCTAAGAGGCGTTTTGTTCGTTGTCTCACCCCACGTCGATCAAGACCCGTTTTATGGTCAATGGTCACCGGAGGAAAGCGGAGCAACCGGTCAAAGTAGCAACAACTTTGAAAGTTAACAACAGCTCAAACAGGCCCAATTCGACGTCCTGTTTGTGCTCGCCGGATATGCTAATAGACTTGGACGGAATCTCAACTAATTCCTTCGTTGTCGATGTGCCAAATTGCACAGGATGGCACGTGAATCTAGCTCTGCAAGTACACTCCCTCGTGCGACAATTTTCAAATCTCAAGTATGAAAGGCTTGCGTATTTTTGAGTGAAAGGGATGCCTCATTCTATTCACAAACACAACATAATAGAGAGAGCAAGAGAGAGGAGGAGGGAGAAGCTCTCACCGTCCGCCATTGACGGGAGCTCGAGCGAAGACTATGTAATCTTTGCCGAGCAAATGATGAAGAATTGAGACTTCCAATCGATTCCTAAAGCTTCTTGAAGTGTCAAGGATCAACGCTAATCCATCTCGATCGGCTCTAGATTCCTAAAGCTTCTTGAGGTGTCAAGGATCATCGCCAATCCATTTGATCAACTCCGAACTTCAAAAAAGGTAGTTCTCTCTTCCGAGCTTCCTACTAAGCATCCATGGCGGAGCTCGCCTCCGACCTTCATTTGTGAAATTTCTTGAGGCATTTTTCCCTCCGAACTACCCTAAGCATGGTCGCACTTGTGTTTTGCATTGATTTTGCCTGAAATTTTCGAGTCGAACCTCCTGCCATAGCTCGATTTGTTGCAATTTGGCCGGATAAATCTGGCGATCTACGGCTCAATCGAGCTTCGGGTAAGTATCTTGAACTCATTTTGATGTGATTCTATGAGTTAATTGAATAGTTATGCTCGATATGTGTGATTGAACCGCCATTAGTGTATTCTATGCAAGCTTGAATGCTCATGTCTTAATTGATAATTTTGTTTGATTTTTGGATATATTGTTATGTGAGTCGAGACGAGTCAAATGGGACCGGTCTTGTCCTATTTGATTGAGGTTTCACGATTGGATGTCACCGGGAAGCTCTCAACCATCTATTCTCGTATCGCCCGAGGTTGAAGACGAAGACCGGTCATTTCGCACTTGACCGGTTAAAGTCGACCTGGCGCCGATGTGGCGCCACGTAGCAGCCCACGTCGGCGAGGTTGTTATAACAGATTTGAAAAATAAATAAAAATAAAACCTAGATCGGACGGTCCGCATTAAGCCACATGTCATGATATGGGATTTTTTGAAAATTAAAATGATTTTTTCCATTTATAAAACATTTTCGAAATTAAAATATAAAATTGTTGATTGAACGGTTGAGAATTAGTCTCAATGTGCGATCCTAACCTTAGAATCTAGTAATTAGATTGAACGGTTGAAAGTTAGTCTCTCCGTTGGATCTTGGCTGTCCATTTTAGTAATTAGATCAGACGGTCCAAATCAAGTCTTCGTTTAATTTGAGCTGTAGATTTTAGTCGATTGATACGAGGGCTATGGCTTAGCCATGTGGGCATTTGTCGTAGAGCGATTTTGGATTGTATATTATGAGAAATAGATAAAAAAATTTAAAAAATCATAAAATAAATAAAAAAAAGGAATATGGCATCATTTAGGCTGGTTCGGGACCAATAGGGTTTGGATTGGGTGGTTCGATTCACGAGGGCCGATTCAATCTGGTCTGAAAAAATATTAAAAAATTATAAAAATTACAAAACTTAATAAAAAATTAAAAAAATCATTAAAAAAAAAGGAAAAATTCCAAAAATCCCAAAAAATCCCAAAAAATCCAAAAATGGAAAATGACCGCATTCAACATGTTTGATCCCAAATTGTGTTTTTTGAGTTCTCAAGCCTTCCAAAATGACCATTTTACCCTTTTGGGCATTTGGCCATCACATTTTTCGAACCAACCCTTGGGTTTTAATTTGTCATTCCCTAAGCTT
The DNA here is from genome assembly GCA_021437795.1 of Rhodamnia rubescens. Classification (NCBI taxonomy): domain Eukaryota; kingdom Viridiplantae; phylum Streptophyta; class Magnoliopsida; order Myrtales; family Myrtaceae; genus Rhodamnia; species Rhodamnia rubescens. The sequence continues at coordinate 2,628,758 of JAILYA010000034.1, forward strand.
GTAGGGGGATATACTAGGCATGCCATGTTGATCTGATTGATTTATGCGATTTATCCTTACATGTCATTGATTCCTTGATATCGCATTTAATTTCATGATTGTGAGTGATAGAATAGAAATTCTCGATCTGCATGACACTTATCCAGGTCGTTAGAGCTTGCTTCACCTCCTAAAGCATATGCATGAATTCTTAAGTTAGAAAAACACTCGACTCGGTACTAAAAGGGCGTCGATGGCATTCTCCATGTAACTAAATTTTCGAACTCATTTCTTTGATTTTCACGAGAATCGATTGGTTTCTCTAGGGTTTTCGATCATACCCTCCTAGAAATGATCGGTGGCTACTTCGATGGCACGTACACTATACACATGCCACCCGACCACACTAAAGGTCAACCTCGATTTTAATTCCTTCCGCCATTGCGACTTGGGTAATGGACCTTGGGAGGGGCCCGTGTTTGAAATCCATCCATTATGAGTTAGACGAACGATGACCCATTAACCCCCTCCGTAAGAGCGTTTCCCTCCCCTGCCAACCGGGAGGGGGGGACATTCGAACGAAGGGTCATGATAGATTAGCGACTCCATTGGGGATATTTGAGAGGATTTGAGTCGATTAAAAAGTTTAGTGTTTTCTAACCTTGTTTTTTGCATATGCTCTTGAAGGGTGAGGTAAGTCCCCCAAATTAAACGTATTAAATATTGATGCAGATGAGAGTTATAAGGGGTGGCGTCTTTGCTAATGTTTTTGTGTAGATATGGAGTATGGGTTTGATTATTTATTTTGTAGCTTTTAGAGCGCGGGTTTGATTATAAATTGCTATGCATGACTTGCATATTCGAGGATCACGACACTTCACACACAAGCTCCTAAACCCAAGCCGTGAAACACCCCTAGGTCGCCATAGATAGGGATTGGTTTATGCAAAGCTCTTGCGTTTGATTGTGCTTGGGTTGACCATATACTTAATCTCACTCACTATCCGAGGTTGATGAACCTACCCACTTGTTGTTTGATTGCGCTTGTGGGTGGCTCATCAATTCAAATAGTGGGAACCTTTCTAGGTCCATACCCAAGCCATTTTTGATTTCTAGAGTTGAACCCTTCACTTGTCTCATGCGCATGTGATTGGAAGGTTGGTATACCTAAAATAAAAAACCAAAAAAAAAGTGTATCACTTGGTTGGTAAGCCTTTTTTTTAATTCGAATTGTAATTTAAATTTTTACATGTTTACATTGTACATATCATGCATCATTATTAGCATGTCATGCATCATTTTGAAAATCATTTAAGTGATTGATTTGAAAGCCATTTTCTAGGATAGAAAGATGGTTTCCCCAAATTGGTCCAATGTCCCCAACATGTTCTCATGGGAACACAAGGCCATTCGACGTTATAATATCGAAGATGTAGAATCTTTCATGGTAATTCGATTCATTCATGGGAGAGAGCTCCACGGGCATAATCTTATTCGAGCTAAAAATTGCTATTACACCAAGTGTGCACATAAGCTAAAGTTCGAGCACAACAAGAAAAGGATCTACAAGCTATACATGGAGTTAATGAAATGGCCTCATGCGGTCAAGACGACACCTAAGCATTCTCCGATCAAGAAAAAAGGAGGTCATAATCATTTCCCTCGATGATGAGGAAGATACCAAGGGGGATCCCTTACATTTCCCTAGATTGGTAAAGATCTCATCGGATGAGAATTTTGATGCAAATTAGACCAGACTTGGGGCATCTTTAGAGTTTATCACATCTATTTGTCTTGTATTTCATTTCCACAATGTCATGTATTGGATTATCCCCTTTTGGGAATCCCTTCATTCTCTATCCTTAGTCCTGGTTGTATTAGGGATCTTTTGAGTTGTATTCGCACCGTTTGAGATGCTTTTCATATATTTTCACCCATAGATATGATAATAGCTTTCTCTCCAATCACTTGAATGATCCTAATTCATTACATGACAACTTTAAGTGAAAAATGGTTTAAAACTCTTTATTTGATTCCCTTTGGTCAAATAAGAGCATTTAACCCTTATTTCACCAAAAGATGACATGCAATTGAATTAAGACTTATGCATAACATTTGCTTCACATTGCATGCATTAGACATCAAAATCCATGATAATTGATTCTAGGATCATTATTTTGCATATTATAGACAATGGGGAATGGGACATCAAGATCATCCTGGTCCCATGTAAGGAGCTCACTCAATGGTGGAATCGCCTCAACCCAATCAACCAAGCATATGTAGGAGGTCGTTTGGGAAGATTGGTGGATTTGATCAAAGTAAGGTATCAATCCGCTTTCATTCAAGCATTAGCAAGATCTTGGGATATCGAGTACGATGACTTTCAACTTTCGTGGGTTGGAGTTGGCACCGACTTTAGAGGAGTATACCGCTATCATAGGGGTTCAATTCGATAAGCATATAGCCCAACGACCCCTTAATATGGATCCTACATGTTCCTTATCCATATTCCTCCGTCTCAAGGTTCCTGAAATAGAAAAGGTTTAAAAATCCCATTTTGGTAAGTTTACCTTATCATTCCTATTTGACAATTATTCCTCACTTCCAACCGATACCGGCCATAGATGGGGTAAAGTGTTCATTCTAGCTTTCTTTAAGTTCGTTCTATTCCCTACTTCTAGGACGACATTTGATCCTTCCATTGTGCACATCGCTCAACAAGCTTGTTGTCGATGGAACTATTCTTAAATGATTTTAACTAAAATCTTTCTCTCATTAAACCGTTTTCAATCCAACAAAAAAGGCACCTTTCAAGCCTCCAATAGATTTATTCATATGTGGTACGTTTCTCACATCAAGACCTTTGGACTTCGGATAGGTTGTTATGAGATTAGCGAGCATGTCCATCCCCTGGGATCCTTCTTAAAATACCAATCCCTTGTTCCTACTTACTCATTCAAAGAGTGGTCCAAGCTACTCGAGAAGTTAGAACCCGAATACTTACGATGGCAATTGACTTAACCAAAAATTTTAGAGGCCCATATTACTCGGTATAGATGGGAACCCCATTCCTTTAATGGGCGGGATGGGTGGAGTTGCATATTACCCCATTCAAGTGATGAGATAGTTTGGCATGCTTGAGGAGATCCCACTAGAGATTTATCCTGGGATTTTCTCATTTGACCTACCACGAAGTGACCTCACCGAGAAGACTAGAGCACTTTATTAAGCTAAGATCAAGTCGATTATTCATGCGTTAGAGAACTTCCCCTTACAAGAGGTTGAGTGGCTAGATCATTTGGAGAAGGAGATAGACATCCACCGTTCTTCCAAGGAGTACATAAAGAAGATCAAGGAGTTTCGACAATCCTTGGTGAACACTTATGTTCTCGAATGTGTATCACCAAGGATAGCTGAGGCCAAGTCCTATATTCCCGAGTATATCGTGCCATATGTACCCAAAGTAGAGCCGTACATTCTCGAGGACCTAGAGCCACCGCTTCTTGAGGAAGAAGAAGATCCTTACATGTAGGACTCGGATGGATCGGAGGAGTATGCAAAGCTTAAGCTTCCCGACATGCATAGGTAGATTCCCCATTGGTTTTAACATGTTGATGTTGCATTTTTCATCTTTTGAACACTCTAGAACTATTTGGGTTGTAATGAATGCATTCTATCTTCCTTTGAGCATTTTCGACATATTCATCATGAGTTAGCAAAAATCAATTATCACGGATTAATCTCATTTCAATAGCATGATTATTTGTAATAAATGGAGAAAAAACTATCCTGGATGAGTCAAGGTTCGCTAGAGAGCCTTTTTCCTCATTCATCTCAAACAAACATGGTATTAAAGAGACTTTAAATTTTTAAATCCTCAATATCAATTCTTTAAAAATTCTAACTCACATGTTGAAAAATAGGTGATTTAAAACCACGAGAACTCGTAGCAAAGCGAGATTATTAAGAATGGAGCAAGAAGAACTTGCTCCTCGTGTGGCTGGCCTGGAAAATCGGATGAATCCGTAGCTACTTTGGTCGTCGAATTAAAAGTGATTTTGATCGCTACTCAAGGGAAATACCATACTGGTGCGGAGGCTCATGCACAACCCAACCCCTCACCTAATACTCAACCGGTTCACCCTTTGTTGACTCAACTTTGAACGTTGAGATGCTATCTAGGGCTCCTCCGATTATCATCGACCTTGAAAGGAAGGAAAAGAAATTTTCTAAAGCTAAAGAGGAGGCTAAAAGGTTAGCCAAGATAGAAGAGTGCCTGGCTAGTCAAGGTTGTGAACTATCCATATTCGATCAAGTGACCCCGTTCACTAAGATTGAGGTTCCACTCGACTATAAGGAATCGAATTTTGTGAGGAAATATAACTGGAACAAGATGTCCCAAGGCGCACCTTAAGTACTACTTGTGCCGTATGGCTCAATACTACGACAATATTTCGTTACTAGTTAATACCTTTCAAGAAAATTTATTTGGGGCAGCGTTGGCTTGGTTCATTAAGCTAGAACTCGAGAGCCTCGTAGATTGGGATAAATTAGCGGACAAGTATCATCACCAATAGAAGTTCAACACCCCGATCTGCACTAACAAGGGAAGATTTATTGAGAACATCCAAAGGAAAGAATGAGGCCATTCGCGCTTACGCCCGAGAGATGGAGAGCACTTGGTTCAAGTTAAACCCCCAATTCCCGATGAGGAGTTGGTTGATATCTTCTTGAAAACTCTACCTTTAGAATTCTTCGATAAGCTGAATACTTCTGGATGTCAAACATTCGCTCATCCGATAAAGGTTGCAGAGTGACATGAATGGGCTCTATGAGAGAAAACTAGGTACTCGATGCTACATTTAAGCACTAATACCTTATCGAAAGGAAAGGGAATAAATCGGAGATGTAGCTTTCATCCCTAATTTTGCTAGATTAAAAGAAGTTCTTGAATTCAACTCCAACTCAAGGGAGTACTACTAGGTCCGGACCATGGATGTTTAAACCAAAGAAGAAACCACCGGTTTTTACACCACTCCCACATCCTTCATTTAAGTTCCTACCTATGCTCTTAGAGGGACGTTTGGTCACCAAAGAGTTTCCAAGAGCAAATCCTCCTAAATTCCCAGGATTCGATGAAACTCGGTCGTGTATCTACTATATGGGTGAGAAGGGTCATAACATGGATAATTACTCTCTCTCGAAGTATAAGGTGCAAGCTTTAATAGACGGAGAATCTTGGAGTTTGATAAGCTAAAACCAAACGTACAACAAAATCCTCTACCGATCATCGTGAGGTTAACGCGATATTTGAGGATGAGCAAGAAGAAAAGTTAGAGTTCATTGTGGATGTTAAGAAGTTGCAAGAGGTCCTAGACATCGCCTCTCAATATCCAGAAGAAGGGGATATTTCGTTAGAGCAAAAGAGGTTTTGTCTTGCCAAACTAATAAGCTTAGGAATTATTTGGAAACTTGAAGAATCTCATTTTAATGGAGCCTACGTTATGGTAGACATTCTCTCAAAAGAATTCTCGATGAGAGCCACAAGAGGAGAGTTGTGGAAAGTCCCTTTTGGGTATTTGATGAGTGTTAAAAATGAAAAAACGGATGAACATGTAGAGCATCTAGAAAAAGTTCGAAGGGGAGATAGGAAATTCATATAAGAGGCCTTGCGAAGAGGAGATGTGGTCGACAATCCGAGGACCTTAATAGCGGGAATATAACTTTAAGGTCTTATATTCCGCTCCTCCTAGTTTCTTCGTGAATTCAAAGGACATAATTCCTAATGGTTGGGATGGAATGGATGATGTAGCGGAACGGGAGTTCGTCGGCACAATGGATGAAGGGTCTAATAAAGAGAACCCTAAAGATGAACAAAAAGAGCAAGAGACTCATATTAGAATATCTAATATGGAAACTCATATGCATCATCTAGTGAGTATGCTATCAAAACTAACCCAATTGGCGATGCATTAACGAATGAAGGGTCAAGTATGATATACGAATGAAGGGTCAAGTATGATATGCAAGCATTGGAGACACGAAGAGCGATTGAGATGCAAAATCATTAAATAGCCAACTTGCGGGAGCATTGCAATGAACTATCTAGTAAGGTATCTCGAGTTAAGGGAGCTTATAATTCCTATCACTCAAGTTAGGAATATCCCACCGCAAGGACCAAGTCCAAAGGTTACATTCTCAACAAAGTACGACGATCTTTGGATGTCCCCTGGCCCACGTTTCGTACTACCTTCACAAGATGATTAGATACCATGAAGATGATGAGGCCCTCATTCACAATTTCAGATTTAGTTTAACGAGATCTACATTACTTTGGTTACAATTTGTGGATCTGGATTAGGTTCCTAACTTGGAGGACTTATCAAAATAGTTTGTGCGGCGATTTGAAACTAAACTAAAAGGGATATGTCAATAGGAATAATCTGCTGAATATTAAGAAAGGTGAAGATGAGAGCTTTGAACTCTTCGCCCGAAGATGGAAAAAGCAAGCTGGAAAGGTATAACCTCCATTGTCATAGAAGGAATTAGTGGAGTATGTACTAAAATCGCTACTTGCAGAATACTTTGATCTTGCGTGCTCATACGCGTACCACTCTTTTGAATACTTGGTGGATATAGGCATAAGAGTGGAAAGTATCATAATGAGAGTTAGGATTGAATGTCAAAAGCGGTTTGGGAAAAGAGTAGCCTAAAAGCTCCTTATGTGCTTGGACATTCCCGCAAGTACAATTTTGGGAACAATTATGAAGATATCCACGAAGATGAAATAGTTGGAGTGATAGAAAACCAACTTCCTTTTGTCATTAGCATACACAAGTTGGACACCATGAATATAGAAGAGGAAGAGCTCTCTCGCAAGCTATTAGTCATCAAGCGATAGGGTGAATCGAATGAAATACTAGGGGGATCCAATTGAAGTAATCAAGTCAATGAAAATCAAGATCCCACTTGTAGAGAAGTACGGCCCAAAAGCGGTATCCTAGGATTATGGAACCAATGAGATAGATGCTATCATGAGATCCAAGAAGATGTTATGCCCCAAGGGAGGGCGAACTTGAGAAAAGGACATCGACTAAAGAAAATATTGAAGAACTTGTAGTCCATCGTGGGAGTGACAAGTATGAAGTCATGAAACAACTTCGAAAGATGCCTGCTCAGATCTCTCTCCTGGACCTTTTCATAAATTTCGAAAGACACAAGAATACTTTGATGCGGGTGTTGAACGAAATACATGTTTCGAAGACCATAAATGAAGTCCAACTTGGGGATTTTATCGGCGCTATATTATTGAAAGATCATATTTTCTTCTCGAATGAAGAGTTCCCTAGAGTGAGGGACAAGTCCACAATAAAGCTCTCTATATCTCCATGAGGTGTCAAGGAAGAGAGGTGCCTCATGTTTTAATTGATAATGGCTCTGCATTCGACTTGTGCCCCTTAAGCACTCTAAAGAGCTTGAGAATATTTGAAGACACAATCAAGAAATCGAAAGCAACTATCCGCTCATTCGATGGAGTATCGAAGCATGTAGTTGGAGAGATTGAGCTGGATGTTATGATAGGACCAATCAGGTTCTCTATCCGATTTCAAGTGCTGGATATTCCAAGCGCATTCATAATGCTTTTAGGAAGACCTCGGATACATGTATCTAGAGCAAGTACCTTCAAGCCTTGATTGGAATGTGAAATTTATGGTAAATGGTATGTTGATTACCAACCATGGTGAAGCGGGACATAGAGCGCATGTCGGAGAAATGCTTCCTTATGTTGAGCCTCGGGAAGAAAATGAGTTGAGCTAACATACCTTCGATATCGCATCTGTCATGCATGTACCATCCGGTACTAAGGTTAATACACCTGAATTCTCCAACCCTTCTTCATTTTAGGAAAATTAGTACTCGATGAGTGGATACATCTCGGATATGGATTGGGTAAATATGGCTAGGGTATTTGTAACCCTCTAAATCTGAAATCAAATGACCAAACAAGCTTGGTCTAGGTTATAAGGAAGACCTTGATCGTTATGATGGTCGAGGCTAAGGTCAAAGTAAAAACCATGGGAGCCGTAAATGTTGTGAAAGCCGAAATGATCGGTTTGTAGGGTCCAGCTTCTGGAAAGGGTTAGGGAAAAATGTTTGATAACCCGCTAAATAAGGTATTTTGTCACGGCACTAAAGTGGCTTAAAGATGAAGAGGTTCATGCTTGCTAAGGAACCTAATCTTTGCAATCCATTCATAAATGAACGAGTGAATGTGATCATAGAATGGCTCCGTGGATGATGCTCCCATCTCTAAGTAAAAAGACTCCTCATGAACTTTCTCCTGGATGCATTTAATTCCTGCATTTTTTGCATTTTACAATTTTTATTACATTTTACAATTAGGTATCATTGCATTTTCATTAGAAGTGAAGCCTTATGATCCTTTTTCCGCATTAATCCACGAAAAATCTCAAGTTTTATTAGGGACATATGGAACCACAAATTGGATTGATGATGATATTTGTCTTCACAAGAAATTAAAGCTTAAGGCTTGATTTACCGTATGATTCCTAGTTTCAAAAAATGTTTTGAGAACCATAATATCTCGATGAAACGAGGATTAGTTCTCCCTCTCTTTTTCTCTAAAAATAGGTTTTAAAATAATTTTCACAAAAATCATGCATTGTTAACATTTGTTGTGGCATGCTAACCATACTTATCACGTTTCATTCATATCATTCCTCCCATGCATAAGAGGTTATTATATGACTCGGACCAATTGGATGATTATTCTTATGAGATCATCGAAGAGGAAAGTGATTCGAGAGATGTTAGTCAAGATTGGAATCATTACAAAGAGTTTAAACCGCTCACCGCTGAAGGTACCATCATAATAAATTTGGGGGATTTTGAAAACATCATAGAAGTGAAGATCGGAGAGAGGTTAACTTCATCTCGAAATATCCAAAATGATTAATCTTTTGAAGAGAGTATCAAGATATTTTCACGTGGTCTTATGTTGATATGCCAGGACTAGATCCGGGTATCGTGGAGCATTCTTTACCTATAGATCCAAAAGTTCCTCCCTTAAGAAACAAAAGCTCGGACGAATGAAACCAGAGCTCTCAAAGAAGATTGAAGAAGAAGTGATAAAACTTCTCAACGTGGGATTCATTGAAGTTATCGCTTATCCCGAAAGGATCACTAAAATTGTCCCCGTTATGAAGAAAGATGGGAGAGATGGAGTTTGCATGGATTATCGGGACTTGAACAAGGCAAGCCCGAAGAATGACTTTTCATTACCATATATTGATGTCATGGTCGATAGTACTATTGCATTCGAGCTATTCTCCTTTATGGATGGATTCTCCGGATATAATCAGATCCTCTTAAAAAAGGAGGACAAGGCTAAGACTGCATTTATTACTCCATGGGGGACCTTTCGCTATAAAGTGATGCCTTTCGGATTAAAAAATGTTAGTGCCACCTATCAAAGGGCGATGGTAACCCTTTTCCATGATATGATGCACAAATAAATTGAAATATATGTGAATGACATGATCACCAAATCTAAAGCTAGAGAGGATCATGTCCAGGTATTAAGAAAATTATTTCAGCACCTTTGCAAGTTCAAGCTGAAGTTGAATCCCGTAAAGTGTATATTTGGAGCTAGGTCTTGAAAACCGCTTAAGTTTGTGATAAATAATCATGGAATTGATTTATCTTCTAGAAAATCATATTGACTCCTTCTTAAGGAGTTTACTTGGGATGACTAAATTACATCGCTAGATTCATATCCCGATTATCGAAACTATGAAACTATTCTTTAAACTCCTGAAGAAAGGTGCAAAGGTAAAGTGGGATTTCGAGTGTCAAAAAGCACTCGACAAGATCAAGGAATATCTAATACAACCCCCAATACCAATGCTCCCTATTCTAGGTATTCCTCTCGACATTATATCTAACAGATCCACGACAAGTCGTTAGGAGCTTTATTGGCTCAAACAGACCCAAAGGATGGAAAAGAGTGAGTAGTTTACTACTTGAGCAAGAAATTCATTGCATCCGAAGCTAACTACCCAATAGTTGAAAGAACTTATCTTACATTGGTTTGGGTACTCCATAGGTTGAAGCAAGTACACTCTCCATCATCATATTAGATTGGACATCGAAAATGACCCAATCAAGTATTTGCTCGAGAAACCAGCTTTGGTTGGGAAATTAGCTAAATGGTAGATACTCTTATATGAATTTGATGTCAAAAGTTCTCCTCAAAAGTTAGCAAAGGGAAGAGCTATCGCCGACATGTTACAAAAAATCCTCAAGAACTTGACAACCTCGAGGAAGGAGCCGAGGATCATATTCTGAATATATAGGAAGATAAATGGACCATGTATTTCGATGGTGCTGTAAATCTTTCTAGATCGGGGACTAGGGCAATTTTAATATCCCCGGAAGGTCAACATTACTCATGTTTCGCAAAGTTGACATTCCCATACACTAATAACGTTTCCGAGTATGAAGTTTGCATACTTAGCCTATAGCTAGCCATTTCTATGAAAGTACGCAAACTACAAGTCTATAGAGATTCTATACTCATCATCCTATAGACACAAGGAGAATGGAAAACAAAAGATTCCAAGCTCACAACATATCATGAATTTTTTGAAAAAACTAACTAGAGAATTCGATGAAGTCACCTTTGAATATCTCGTCGAGAACACATAATCACTTCGCTAATGCGTTGGCCACTTTATTGTCCATGCTGCAAATACAAGATGGCCTTGATATAGAACCCTTGAGAGTTAACATTCTAAATCAACCAGCTTATTGCATGGTGATCGAAGAAGGGTTTGACGATGAACCTTGGTATCATAACATTAAGAACCACCTTCTAAAAAGTGAATTCCTCGAGAATAGTCAACCAAGTGATAAGAAATACATCACCAAGATGGCTTCCAAATTCTTCCTCGGTGGACAGGTTTTGTACAAGAGATCATTCAATTCGATCTTATTAAGGTGCGTAGACGCCACGGAAGCCAATCGATTATGAAGGAAATCTATGAAGGAAAATGCGGACCGCACATGAATGGCCACCTCCTAACCAAGAAGATTATGAGACTTGGATATTATTGGATAACCATGAGAGTCCGATTACAATCAATATGTGAGATCATGTTATCAATGCCAAGTATATGGCGATAGAATCAATACACCTCCCAATAAGCTTCATCAAATGTCTAAAGCTTAACCATTCTCCATGTGGGGCATAGATATGATTGGGCCAATCAATCCTAAAGTTTCAAATGGGCATCGCTTTATCCTGGTAGCAATTGACTACTTTACAAAATGGATTGAAGCCAATTCATATGCTAACGTCATAGCTAAAAGTGTGGCGAAGTTTATCAAGAAGGACATTATCTCAATATATATGGTTCCTCATGAGATCATCATAGATAATGGTTCAAATCTAAACAACAAGGTGGTCGATGATCTTTTAGGTCACTTTAAGATTCGACACCTTAACTCTTCTCCCTACCGCCCACATTTGAAAGGAGCTATGGAGATGGCCAAACAAGAACATTAAGAAAGTTCTTTCCAAGACAGCTGAGAAATACCAAGATTGGCATGAAAGATTACCTTATGCATTTATGGCATATCGTACCTCAATCCGGACTTCAATTGGGGCAACGCCCTATTCTTTGGTATATAGTATGGAAGCGGTCCTACTCGTGGAAGTTGAGATCCCATCTTTGAGAATCCTATCCCAAGCTAAACTATCGGAGACCGAATTGATCTAGCGAGATACTTAAGTAGTTGAATCGATCGATGAGAAGCGCTTGAAGGCTATCCGTCATGGTCAAAATTATCGAAACGGGTGGCTAAGTTTTTCAATCGAAAAGTTAAACTTAGAACTTTTGAGTCGGGAGATCTAGTTGTGAAAAAGACACTTCTAAATGTGCAGCATCCTGGTGGCAAAATTTCTCTAAATGATAAAGGTCCCTACTAGGTCAAGAAAGTTTTACCAAGAGGAGCACTTATTCTTGTAAATGCTAAAGGTGAAGAATTGACAAATCCTGTAAATGCGGATGCAACCAAGAAGTATTACCCATAAAGTACAATCAAAGGCCAAAAATGGCTTCATTCTCCCCAAGTAAACCCGAGTCACGTTAGACTTGCCTCATTCATTTCATGCATGCATCCATACACATGAATGTTCTTTTTGCAGGTCTCCAATGGGTGATACACCGGCTAAGAAAACCATTCTTGACGCATTATAAGCAAATAACCAAAATGGTTAGTATTGATCTTGACTTTTAAATATCCTTACTCATTTGTTTCTATCATTCTTTCCCCAGGGATCATGAGCACACAATTCGGGATCGTCGTGGAATGAAGAAGTTGGTTAATTCCACTCTTCCTTAGAAGTTTAAATCCCTCTCAAAGCGCAAAAATTTTAAAACTTAGAGGTATCTAAAATTTCAAGTCCTCAAGAGGAAAATCATTCAAATCTTAAAAATAATTCATTTTGAAAAGGCTCTTCTTGAAAGCTGTCCAAATACATTTTAATATAAGCTTTATATTTTAAAATCCCCATGGGAGCTAAATTTTGATTAAAATGACTTGAAATTTTTAAAGGGGTTTTTTTAATTGATTTTCAAAAAGGGTACATTTTCAAATGAAAAGAGGCATGCTTCATCCCAATCCCATACCATTGAGTGATGAGTGATATGATGAGGAAAAACCTTAATCTATGGTCGTAGGGATCATTTGCAGTGATTACATGAATTGAAGTGATGAAAAGACATTTATTTCATTTCTCCCCAAATACTTATTAATCTTTTGCAAACCTTTTTGAGCCAAAACGGGAGATTTCGAACATAACCCTATCAAGAACCACTCCACACTAGGGCGTATTTGGAGGTTCATGGTTAACATCTTGGAGAAAAGATCAAGGTAAGACTTTATTGTGCTAACTTACATCAATCTTTTTGTGATAGCTCCAGGTGATACCCCATGGAAGCTCGAAACATCGTAAAGTGAGGAAGAGTATTTCGTTTCTCTATCCCCAAACACTTTGCCCTTTGATGAACCAATTTGAGCCTTCAAATGTTCATTTCTAAACCCTTGTTGGTGATCATCTCCCTATACTAGGGCAATGCATATGATTTACCAACAGTCGATTGAAATCATGATTAAAAATTCTCAAAAAAGAATTCAAAAAGAATCATGCGATGCAAAAATGATGATGAAAAATCAAGGGCTTACAAAAGCAAAGTGCCTGGTAAAAGAAAAGGCTAAAGCCCATTAGGGAAGTGTGTTGAGAAAATGAAAAATTCTAGGTGAAGAAAAAGAGGAAAGATGTGACATTCTGAATTCCGACCCCATTTCGAAACTTATAAATGAAAGAAGTATCTATCAATATATTTCAGCTAAATCTCACTCAGATCGATCACTCTGAGTTAACTAACCGAGAGGGGAAAGACTAACTGGGGTTATGTACATGGACTAAAGAACCCGACTACGGATAGTACTTTAACCATAAGGATTGCCGAGAGAATATCTTGAACCATTACAAGCCGATTTGAAATTGGTCCTAGAACGGTTTCTTGGCGTTATGCGATTGGTACACGGGTGATTCCGTACAACCAATGTATAATTTGCGAATTTAACTCGAACCAATTCCTGACGATCGCATCCTTTGGAACTAGCGATTGACCATCGCAATTACATGACAACCAAGGTCGCCACGGATCGAATAACTCTTAAATATGACATTTTCACGGGTCGATAAGCGTTATTCCCAAAAAGTCGCCTGTTAGTTTGAGACGCATCGAAATTGAAAATCGATCGAGTTCGAGCATTAATTAGACTTCGGAATCGGTAGTCGAGAATTCGAGAATCCCAACATAAAATAAATTGGATGTCGTCTCATGGGGGTCAATTAGACTAGGGGTCGTTTCGAAGAATCTAGCAATATGCAAATTTAACTGGAAGTGTAAAATGATGATTTTACCCCTAACCCCTAATTGCCGAAAAATGAGGAAAATCATTTCCCCATGTGCTCTTGACTTTTGGAAAAGATGACAAGACTAGATTTCCTCTTACAAATCAACCCCATTGTCATTCAACTTTGTCTTTCCCAATGCAATCTAGTTGTCCTTCAAAGTACAACAAGAACAACTACCACCCACTCTTACTATTCATGTCATTCAATGGTCATACAAGCTTGAGATTTTATGAGCAAGAGACAAAAGATGACAAGAGTTGACCAAGATTGGAACCCCTTCAACCACTATCACTATTCATATTAACTAGCCATTTCAAGTGTTTTTATTCAATCAAGTCCATCACATGTCATAAAATCCCAAGACCAACTCCCACTCACTCTTTGCACACTCTCTTGACATGAAGAAGGCTTTGGAACACTTAACTCCTCTCCTCCATTTTTCCTCCTTTGGCCGACCAAGATCTCTCTCTCCCTCGTTTCTTTGTCCCTCTCGTTGCCTGTCGGACTAGTCCCATTGCCGCCCATTGTTTCGGCCATATCTCCGTCGTTTGTTGTCCTATTCCGGTGGACCACCACTCATTAGAAATCTCTCTCTCTTGCCGTTCCAATGATATATTACACGCCCCAATCCGCCCAGCCGTTTGTCTTGTAGAGCCTCTTCAAGCAACAAAGGTCACCGCCCGGATCTGGTCCGAACCCGAGGAGCTCTTAGGCTGTTTGGGGGCTTGTCTTGGCTTCATTCTTCAGTAAGACACTCCTTGAACCTAATTTAGACATGGGGCAACATGTACTTAAGGTTGAAGATGAATTTTAGTGGGTTTTGTTGACTGACTTCGGCGTACTCTTCCTAGAACCGAATTTGCCCACCGTCGGACCAAGTCGAACCGCAAGCCTTGCTGCTCTCTTTGGACTGATTTTGGCTAGCTCGAGCTTCGGTGAGTTGTTCCTAACCTTTCCCTAGTATGTTAGGTTACTAAGGTTCTTTTAGGGTTGGGTTAACTAGAGATTGTGGGCTATTTTTATGGAGGATTTGATAGTGTCAAAAATCTGATTTTTGGGGGATGGATATGATGAACTTGTGCTCGAGCTTGCGTGTTGGTTCAATGGTCCTTACGTGATATGCTAAGGCCGAGTTGATGCTTAATATGTGTAGGCTTGCCTCGATTAGAGCTTGAGCTTGTAATGTTTGATTTTGGATTAAAAGTGGTTATGGCGAAAGTTGGCATTTAGAGCACCATGAACTTCTATGAACCAAAGCATCTCCTCAAGCTTGTTAAAGACAAAGCTCTCACCCTCGGACATGTTGATGATAATCCATGCAATAAGCCGTCAATCCGGATGGGGAATCCCCACGATCTTTCAAGACTCATGATGATTAGTCTAGGTTGGATCCCCTGTTTGCTTTTATGTAGGCTCTCTTGTTTGAGCCAATCCCCTTTCATTGTTGCGGGGATTCGGTGGTATTAATAAATTACCGACTCTTTTTGATGACCGTACGCCTTTGCTGTGGTGACACTCCTGTAACCATGGGTACGAGGTTTTTGTGTTCGGTCTCCTCCCTTTGTAGCGCTTTTGAAAAGTTATTATACATCTTACTTTACCCAAAAAAAAAAAATGTATGAACCAAAAATGTCTTGCTTGTTTCGTAATTAGGTTAAATGAACCCATGGACTTGAATGTGTACTAGTTGTGTATCGGGCGAATCGGTGATTGTGAATCGAACCGTTGTTTGGCTAGTGAATTGTGTGTGTTCGACCATTAAGGGAAAAACGTGACTAAATGGCATCATCTAGCAGGCATTTGATCCCGGTTGACCTCGAGGTTTGCGGCTCGAGAGTTTTGTAGTCGATCGAATCATCTCAAGGAGTTGGAAAGTCGAGAGTCTCTACATTGACCGAATCATCTCGAAGGAGCTGGAAGGTCAAGAGTCGATATTTGATCGAATTATCTCGCTTTAATATGTGAAATCAAGACAGGTTGAACGAATGGGTTTGTAATGGCCAAATTGTTTACTTGTATGCCTTAATATGAAGCTTTGCCTTAATCATGAATTGTATTTGACTTGAATTGAAGTTAAAACGCTTGAGTGCCATGACATGCTCCGTTATTGTATTTGCCACGATAATTGCCTTGTTCATCACATGTGTTGCATTACCTTGCTTGGCATGATTAGAATTGTTCGGAGGTACTAATGGACTAGGTTAGGGTTGGGTTCAATTTTGAGATGTAAATCTCACCCCCATCACGGGATCCAT
Organism: Rhodamnia rubescens; assembly: GCA_021437795.1. Classification (NCBI taxonomy): domain Eukaryota; kingdom Viridiplantae; phylum Streptophyta; class Magnoliopsida; order Myrtales; family Myrtaceae; genus Rhodamnia; species Rhodamnia rubescens. Next base: position 2,645,006 of record JAILYA010000034.1, read on the forward strand.
TTTTTTCCCAGGACCCTAAAACTTGACCTATTAAGATGTCGAAGATTTTTGGGCTTCCGAAGGAGTTTGAGCTTGTCATTACTAAGTACCGAGTAGGACCGGATCGAGACGTACTATCGAAGAGCGAGTACTTTATGGGTGGATGACGGAGGCGAGCATTGGAAACCCTTTACCTTTGTGTCGTGGGCTTATAGAGACGGAGCCACATATTTTGGACCCCTTAGGGATGAGGTCATTCCCGATGATGTACTAGAAGGCTCGCCGTACCCATGGGACCCGATGCCCCCGCTCGTAGGAGTTGTTGAGGCAGAGCCGTAGCCGAGCCGATACCTGGACCGGAGATTCTCGTAATTGGACATCCCGATATGGACGGAGGACTTGAGGAGCCGGGAGCCGCAGTAGAGGACCCTATGGATGCTGGACGAATCGGACCATGAGTAGAGGTCGAGATAGAATCCTTGGAGGCCGAGGAGCTAGAGCTTGAAGATCTCGATGAGTCGAAGACCGAAGAGGTTGAGGATTTTCATGAAATGAGTGCTTTCCCTATGTGCGCTCCCCCTTGCCGACGACTCTCCGATGACGAGTTCGACCTTTAGGTGTAGTTTGGACATCCACCTTTTGGTACCCTCTCAAATACGAGGGAGTTTGACTTGGGATATTCGTCGTCTTCTTTTGATGTCTGTATTGCCTTAGTCTGGACCCATCAATGTATTTTATATTTTTATAGCTATGTGTAAAACTAAGTATTATGCTATGTGATGATTAAGTGTGTGTGGTTGTTTATGCCTTCTAAGTCCTCTTATCTTATTGTATGGGATTTATTATTTATCATCTTCGGCATGTGTATTACATTTCGCGTACTTATTGTTCGTCAATTGTCCCCGAGATTTATTTGAGATTAAAAAGGTGACCCGAGGGATGTTCACGCGCTCGCAGGGACACGGGGCGTGACATCCCCGTTGAAGTGGTATCGAACAAGGTCGGCTCAATCCACGTTGGTTGAGACTTGGAGTAATAAGGAGTGAGGACTCGGGAATGGTTAAGTAGTGAGACTTTAAGAACTCGCTAGAATTAGGCACGCATTGCATGGCATCCGAAGTGGCGCTTGTGATTGGCACTTTTGACTCGAGTCACCGTGAGTGGTAAAAGGTTTTAAAGCTTCGTACTAGGCATCGAGTGCTATTTGACCGACGTGCATCCGATGTGATAAATGGCCTGTTGCAATTATGCTAAGTTGTAGATGCGTCCGGACTTGAGTTGTGGACATGAACTCTTGATGTGAAATTCTTGGTTGCATGCTCGTGATGCACTCTTTGGTTGTGATTGCTTTGATTGGAATAAGTACCCGTGAACTACTAGACTAAGTAGATGGTTTAGGTCTTTAATTCCTTAATGGAATTATAGTGGTTCAGTGAATCGTGAGTGTCTAGCGAGGATGAGTCGTCGAGGTAGGAATACTAGTGGAGCTTCTAGCTCGAGAGCATAGACGTAGAGGACCCAAGAGTAGATGGGATCTTGAGAGCGCTGGAAGAAATCGGAAACTTGAAGGGCGGCAAGCGGGCTCAGAACGAGGCGCCACAATTGGCCAAGCCACTGAGGCTGCCATTGCTACGGCCAATGGAAATGGCAATAGAAACGGTAATGGCCTTGGACTTGGAAATGCTAATTGGATGATGAGTCCGTTCTTTGGAGCAATTCATGAAGTTGAAACTAGTAAAGTTTGATGGAAAAGGTGACCCGGAGACCGTACCTCATTTGGATTGAGGGCTTGGAAAAGGCATTTGAAGCCTTAGGGTGTACCGAGGAGGAAAAGGTAACCTTGATGGTGTACCAACTGCGGGACATTGCTAATGATTAGTGGAAGGCCACCCGAGGGATAGTCTTTCCCGAAGGAGTAGTCCCGAATCGGACCGCCTTTAATGAGGCATTTAATGGGAAATACTTCTCGGAAATCGCTCATGTCACGCCCGTATCCTCCGAGCGCGCAACATCCCTCGTTGTCGAAGAAATCTCGCAACTCACCAGGATCGCAAACGGACGTAAAACACGCGAGATGCAAATGCAAGCGGAAGCAATGAAAACAAACCCGACGATGAATATAGAATGACCTTAGAACATAACACCAAATTACATATAATATAGCCAGGTAACTTCAAGGTTCATACGGACCACCGGAAATAAAACGACTACGACTCAAGGATACGGCACGGGGACACAAAAGGAAACTCCCTAACCATAACCACTCGTCGACACACGAGGGTCCAAAAGCGGGGATAAGGACCTCTACACACCTAAGGGTCGACGTCATCATCGAAGTAAACTCGGCGGGGGGAGCGTACTCGGGAGAAACTCGTCACGATGGCCGCACTAAACGCCCTGCTCAGGCTCCTCCCATGGCTCTTCCTCCGGCACCTCTTCCAGAGTCCTCCTCTAGATCGACGCCTCCCCGGGTATCAACTCTTCTTTACGGTTCGGACTCCTCTTCGGTTTCCTCCATCTCCCCGGTCATGTGCTTGGATCCACGACGTGAACTACGTTCGGGGCAGGCTCGAGAAGCATCGGGGTCCATCATCGGGCTCATCAGGCTCCAAGATCCCTCCATCCGGAGCGGGAGTCCGGTATGGGAGACCTCGGCTCGGGGGTCGGTCCAACTACAGGTCCAAGGACGGGGAGTCTCGAAGGTGAAGCTATCGGGAGTCTAGGTCCGGCGGCATCCGATGACGTGCTCGGGAATCACCTCCTCCCTCAAAGGTCCAAATAAATAATCCCTATCCTTATAAGTCCAAGAGAGGAAGGAATAAGGGGTCAAGTATCCTCTCGCGTCGTCGATCCACAAGGTGCTAACCCTCCGATAATACGTATGATCTGGTCCCACTCTATACTCGGTAATCACGGGCTCAAACCGAGTCGGTAGTCCAAAAAGTAGCGGCATCGCGGCGATCGGAGTCGAGGGTCCGAAAATGTTAGTCCCACGGAGGGGTGAGATCGACATCTCGAAAGCGAGGCCTAACCTATCCTAAGGTCTTAGTACCTCCCAGACAAAACACGGCATGCAAACAATCCAATCCAAACAGCGACGGTGGTCCATTCAAAGCGCACGAGATAAAACAATCATGTACAGAACCACCCGGAACATGCCCAATCACACAAGTCGATCCTCGTACCATAGGGCTCACATACCACTTCCATGATTTAGTATCATAATCTCATATATCAAGTACAAGCCTCGGACTCTTAGGAACACGGCATTGTACGTATAAATACGGATATTTTTGTGTGCACACTGGGGTCTCGGACACTTAGGAATACGCCCCATTTATTTAACGGTCTCGGACACTTAGGAACACGACCGGATTAAGTCTCGGACTCTTGGGCGAACACGGCATACTATACGGCCTCGGACGCCTCAATTGAACACGACTTTATAATCTCATGTATAGGTCATACACAAAGGGCCTCATGCCCTAATATCACAATATTGCAATTCCACAATTACTTGGGCTATTTAGCAAGCCAATACCATCACGAGCTCGAATCGGGCCAATTGCCACATATCACCTCACAAGGCCAATCATGCAATTACAAGGGGTCTCACACTAGCCAAGACATCACAATATCACATAAAATGCATTTAAAGCACCCCAATTCAGAATTACTACTTTTGATACCAACGGTCCCAATCGAGCGAATTCCACGTTTTCTCTTACAAAGCCACATACTTAATCCCAAGAGGCTTCTCACATGCCAAGGCATGTAAAAGTCATTCTAAAACACCTTTCAAGTGCCCCACATCAGAATTACAACATTTAGCACCCACTAACCATTTTAGTGCACAATTGCTCCAATTGAGTTATTTTAGGTCCCGATCGCCCCCAACCATGGTCCACTCTTAAACCACGTGCTATCCACACATCAAGTCACTCATTTCCACCCATATGATCACATAAACATCCCAGGACCAGCATTGATACCAATCGCACAGAAATTTCCAGAATGGTCCTCTCTAGCATTTCTCACTATCCCAAGCATTTAGCGCACCATCTAGCCAAACCCAAGTGTCTCTTAGTAACCTAGGGCTCTAGGAAGGGTTAGGAAACACTTACTCTTGCTTTTTGATGAAGAAAACCCGGCGAAAGCGTTTCCTTCGCGCACGATCAGATTCGACCTAAAAGGGTGTCCACCGGTTTCAAACACAAAGCACCAACTTTTAGTCCAAGAAAACCTCATCACACACAGCCATGAACCTCCTTTAAACACCCTAGAATCCTTTGAGAAGCTTGAGCTCTTACCTTGAAGTTGGATGAGCAAAACCGGCGGTGAAACCCTAGGGTTTGTTCGGCGCCGAGAGAGAGAAAAACGGACGGTACGGCGGCGGCGACAACTCACAGCCAAGAAAGGAAGATGAAGTGGCGGTGGCGTGGTGGAGCTCCTCCTTGGACCGGCGGTGTGAGGAGGCCGAAGGGGTGCTCGGCCAAGAGAGGAAAAGAGAGAGTTCTTGGGAGAGAGTTGAGCTCAAAATGAAGAAATGAGGGAGTGAGAGAGAGAGTGAGTGATCAGCCAAGAGTAAGAGAGGGAGAGGGTGAGTTTGAGTGATTGAGTGAGTGATTGATGGGTGGGAGATAGTGGGGTTGGTGTAGGACAAGAATAGTAGAGTATGTGGTGGGGTTTTTGGGGTTAGACTTGCATGGGGACTTGATCCCTTCAAGTGTCATGTCCCTCCAATATCCACATGGGGATTTAGGGGCTGATGGGTGCGTTACAAGGGTTGACCGAAATTCCTTCGCGGTCGCTCAAGGGCTGAACGAATAACGGGACCGGAATGGATTTTTTTTGTTCCGCAAATCCGATCCTCATTTTTCCAACATATATAGCTTTCAAATATCCTTAATAACATTTGCAAGGCGACATCCAAGTTTATTTGTATTGGAATTCTCGAATACCCGCCGCCAATTTCGAGGTCCGCTTCGCTCTCAAAATCACCCGATCGCATTTTCAGTGCACCTCGAACCGACGGGCGGCTTTTAGGAGCTACGCGTATCGACCCGTGATTTTGGTTACCACGTTTTAAGAATTCGGACCACGGCGACCCTGGTTGTCATGTAATCGCGAGGGAAACGGTCGGTCTTGACGGACGCGATTGTCAGAATCGGGTTCGCAGGTATTCGCAAATCGTGCTATGGCGTAGCGGTATCACCCGCGAACCAATTGCACGACGCTAGCAAACAGTTCCGATGCGTCAACCCCTGGATCGGCCCGCAATGACCTAGAATGTACCCTCGACGACCCTTATGGTCGGGATACCGGTTCGCGGTCGAGTCCTTTATGGTCTGCGCACTATCCTATTTAGCCATTCCCCTTTGGTCGAGTTATCTCAAGAGTGATCAATTCTGAGTGAGGTTACTTGGAATACATCGATACTCATTTCATTCATAACCTCGAAATGGGGTCGGAATTGAATGTCACAATTCTTCCCCCTTACAAAAATTTCATCCTCGAAATTTACAAGACTTAGCTACTCAACAAGTGGGGTTATTTACACCTCATAGCTTCTCGCTCTCCCTGGTGGCTCCTCTACTGTTCCGTGGTGTTTCCAAATTACTTTTACCAACGGAATTGTCTTGTTTCTGGGACTTGCTCCTTCCCGTCCTCGATCCTAACCGGTCTTTCCACGTATGTTACTCGATCGTCCACCTCGATAGCTTCATAATCCAAGACATGGGTCGGATCGGGCTCATACTTCCGTAGCATTGACACGTGAAAGACGTTGTGGACTTACGACGTTTGGCGGTAAGGCTAGTCGATAAGCCAGGGTTCCAATTCGCTCTAGTATCTCGAAAGGTCCCACGTATCTCGGACTTAGTTTCCCTTTCTTCCCAAATCGAGATAATCCTCGCATTGGCGATACCTTAAAAGAACACATGATCTCCCACTTGGAATTCCAAGGGCTTACGTCGTCTGTCGGCGTAGCTTTTCGGCGACTTTGGGCGGTCTTAAGTCTTTCTCTAATCACCTTCACTGCTTCAACCGATCTGTTCTACTAACTCCGGGCCTGTTATACTCCTCTCACCGACTTCGTCCCTAGCATATTGGCGTTCGGCACGCTTTGCCATACATGGCTTCGAACGGTGCCATTCCGATACTCTGCGATAGCCGTTGTTATAGGCGAACTCCACAAGGTGCAACTCTTTCTTCCCAACCTCCTTTGAAGTCTATGACACACGCCTTAACATATCTTCCAACGTCCTCGAATAGTTCTCTCGCATCGTCCATCCGTCCGAGGGTGGTAAGGCGTCTTGTCTCGCAACTTTGTCCCCTATTGAGCTTTTCCAAAATGAAGCGGTAAACTTGGGATCTTCGCGTCGACGTGATTGTCACTGGCACTCCATGTAGTCGAACGATCTGCCTCATGTACAGTTCGGGCGTACTGTCCATTGCGAAATCCTTTCGCATTGTCGAAAAATGTGCGAACTTGGTCAATCGATCCACGATCACCCATATGGAGTCATGTCCCCTTTGACTCCTTGGTATGGCCATAACAAAATCCATCGTGATGTGCTCCCATTTCAACTCGGGGATTTCCAACGGTTGAAGCAGCCTCCCGGTTTACAATGTTGTGCCTTCACTTGCTGGCACGTTAAGCATTTTGCCACGTGCTTGGCGACGTCCGCTTTCATTCCATTCCACCAAGTAGTGTTGACGGAGATTTTGGTACATCTTCGTACATCCAGGGTGGATACTATAGTTACTCCGATGTGCTTCGATAGAATCCTTTCTCGGAGCTCTTCGTCATTGGGTACGCATAACCTCCCATGAAACTTGAGTATTCCATCCTCCGATACCGAAACTCGGAGTTTCCTTTTATTCGCCTCCATTTCCGGAATCTTTTGGAGGTCGGGATCCGTCGATTGTAATGCCTTAATCCTATCCTGGATCTCGGGTTCAATCCTTAGTGTCGCCATCAAATTGGACAACCGACGGACTTCCAATTTGAACTCCGAATCCCTTATCCTTTCTAGCAGAGTCCACTCTTTCACTAGCATATGCGCCATACTTGACTTTCGACTTAGCGCATCCGCTACCTTATTTGCTTTCCCGGGGGTGATACGAACGTCGCGGTCATAGTCCTTAAGCAACTCTATCCACCGACGTTGTCTCATATTCAACTCCTTTTGGGAAAACAAGTACTTTAGACTCTAATGATCCGTATAGATCTCGAAACTTTTCTCCACACGGATAATGCCTCCGGATCTTCAAGGCGAAGACTATAGCAGACAAGCTCCGGATCGTGAGTTGGGTAATTCATCTCATGAGGTCTTAATTGACGCGATGCATAAGCCACAACTTTTCCATGTTGCATTAGCACACACCCCAATCCTTTCAAAGATGCGTCACTATAGATCTCGTAACCTCTCGGTCCCGAGGGAATAGTGTCAACACGGTGCGGTGGTCGCCTATGCTTGATTCTTGGAAACTTCTTTCGCACTTGTCGGTCCATTCAAACTTCGTTTCCTTCTTCGTCAATCTAGTTAATGGCATGGCTATTGAGGAGAACTTCTCCACAAACCTTCTATAGTAGCTTTGCCAGTCCCAAGAAACTCCTCACTTGATCACCGTTGTCGGTCTAGGCCAATTCATCACCGCTTCGATTTTAGCGGGATCCATTGAGATTCCATCTCCGGATACTACATGTCCAAGGAACGCCACTCTATTCAACCGGAACTCACACTTACTAAACTTGGCGTAAAGTGAGTGTTCCCTTAATGTCTGCAAGACAATCCTCAAGTGTACTTCATGTTCGCCATTGCTCCTCGAGTAAATCGAATGTCATCTATGAACACTATGACAAACTTATCCAAATACTCCTTGAACACACGATGCATCAAGTCCATAAATGCGGGTGGGGCATTGGTCAATCCAAATGGCATCATTGTAAACTCATAATGCCCATACCTTGTCCTAAAAGCGGTCTTAGGGACATCCTCCTTCTGAATCCTCAGATGGTGATACCTCGTCCTTAAGTCGATCTTGGAGAATACCAATGCACCTTGCGGTTGGTCGAACAAGTCATCTATCCTTGGCAATGGGTACTTGTTCTTAATGGTCGCTTGATTCAAGCGCCTATAGTCGATGCATAAGCGCAACGACCCGTCCTTTTTCCTCACAAACAAAACTGGTGCTCCCCAAGGTGAAGCACTTGGACGAATAAACCCTTTGTCCAATAGTTCTTGCATTTGCACCTTTAACTCCTTCAACTCGGATAGGGACATTCTATAGGGTGCCTTTGATATCGGTTCCGTCCCGGGGGCTAACTCAATAGAATTCCGTTTCTCTCTCAGGTGGCAATCCGGGTAAATCTTGAAGAAAGACATCGGGGTATTCACATACTACCGATATGTTTTCCAACTTAGGTTCTCCAACCGTCGGATCCAACACAACCGCTAAATAGGCCTTACATCCATCATCCATCATCCATCAACTTAGTCACCTCAAGTGACGAGATCAAAGGGATCGAGGTCCCTCCCCGACTCCCGACAAAGTCAAATCTAGGGCGACCAACGGGAAAGAATTGAATCGCCCTGCTACCACAATCAACCACACCTTTAATTTGCCTAACCAATCCATCCCAACAATAACATCAAAATCATACATGGGCAACACAGCAAGGTCGATTAGTTCTTCACTATCGCCAATCACTATCTTACGATTCGACACCCTAAGGAAACCAACGCTTCATTCTTTAAGGGTGTAGCCACATGCAATACTACTTCCAACGGTTTTAACTCTATTCCAGCCAAATCAGCAAATTGAGCGGAGACACGAATGAATGCGAAGCTCGGGGGTCAAACAAAGCATATGCAGCATGACCACGAGAAGAACCGTACACAGTGAGCGCGCCGGGCGCATTCTCGGCATCCTTTTGCGCCACAAGATAGACTCTTTCCTTGCGCCGGTGGTCGGTTCGGCTCCCTTGTGGAGCGGCTCCAATTTGAGGCCCTCCTGCGGCCTTACCATGCATGGAAAATCTCCGGGAGCTTTCTCGGTCTTTGCCCGACATGGTGGCCCATCTTGCCACATCTCGAAACAGGCGCCTCCCTGGCCGGGGCAAGGTCCATTTCCATGTCGCCTTCCACTGAGAGGCAGCGGTTCCGGTTGTTCGGGCGAGTCGGCTTCCCAATTCCTTTCTTCACTTTGGAGGAACAAATCGCCTGTTGTTCATCATTGGCCTCTTCCCAAAGTTACGATTGTCCCTCCGAGGAACGAACCGCGGTCTAGGGGCGATTTTCCTTCTTTCCCTCATGTCCCTTTCAATCGGTTGGCCCTGCTATATAGCTCCTCATAGTTCTACGGGTCCAAAGCCACCAGTTGGCTACGGAGGTCAGGTTGTAGCCCATCTCTGAATCTTCTTGCCTTATCCAAAGGATTATCAACCATCCGCGGAGCATACTTGAGACAGACCTTGCAAACTCCGCTTCATATTGCTCGATTGTCATGTTGCCTTGACGCAAGTTCTGAAATTCAACTAACTTCTGCTCTCGAGCGGTGCAGGGAAGAACTTCCCAATGAATGCCTCGGAGAATGCATTCCAATTAGGCACCACTCCTTCGGGGAAAACGGTCACTCTCGTAGCCCTCCACCAATCATGGGCAATCTCTTGGAGTTGGTACACCGCTAATGTCACTTTTTCAGCGTCGGAACATCCTAGAACCGTGAAGCATTTCTCAATCTCCTCAATCCAACGAGGAGCCATCTCCGGGTCTCCTTTCCCGTCAAACCTAGGTGGCTTCAGTTTGAGAAATTGCTCCACCATTTGACCCATGGCCCTATGAGGGTTCTCTTGGCGAGGAGCATTACCACCTCCATTTCTTCGGCCATTGTTTCCATTATTCCCATTGTTCCCTAACGTCGCATTAATCGCAACAACGGCGGCCTCGGCAGCTTGAGCTATTATCGTGGCCCTATCCTCGGCTTGTTGTGCCGCGGGCGGCTCTTTCCTGAGCTTGCCTACCCATCAGCCTCTCCTATCTGCTCCAAGGTCCTAATCACACCGTCCAGCCTTGGATCTTCTATGGTGGGGCCCTCGAGCTAGACGCTCCTCTAGTACCTCTATTGCGGTTGCTCATCTCGGCAAGGTTTCACTACACCTGATAACTACAATTTTCCTAGGGATCGGGGCCTAAGCCAAACACTCACGTCTATCTACCATCAACTAACATTTCGGGATCCCTCACAATCATCGGGCGAGACAAACCAAGTAGGTACTCAATCAAGCATACCAGGCCAAGAAAAACAAACAACATAGCCATCAAATCATGGCATCTCAAGCAACCATGGCATCACCACAAAGATTCTCGATCGTACCTGCGGTCCGGCCGCATCTGCGACTTAGTGAAAACATCACAAACAACCCAGCACTTCATAGAGCAATCACGGCTAATTCACACAATAGTCCGGTACAAGGACTTGATACGAGGCCAATCCACATGCGCCATCTCAAATGACATGCGTTCGCGCCTAAGACTCATAACCACCTAAGGTCATAACTAATGGTCGTTCCAAAGTCATTCCTCCTTATCATTCCAACACTCGATCGATGTGGACCGAGCTAGCCTCGCTCGATACCACTTCAACGGGGATGTCACGCCCCGTATCCTCCGAGCCTTGCAACATCCCTCGTTGTCGAAGAAATCTCGCAACTCACCGGGATCGCAAACGGACGTAAAACACGCGAGATGCAAATGCAAGCGGAAGCAATGAAAACAAACCCGACGATGAATATAGAATGACCTTAGAACATAACACCAAATTACATATAATATAGCCAGGTAACTTCAAGGTTCATATAGACCACCGGAAATAAAACGATTACGACTCAAGGATACGGCACGGGGACACAAAAGGAAACTCCCTAAACATAACCACTCGTCGACACACGAGGGTCCAAAAGCGAGGATAAGGACCTCTACACACCTAAGGGTCGGGCGTCATCATCGGACCGGTCGTAGTGGAGCTTCTAGCTCGAGAGCACGATTGTAGAGGACCCAAGAGTAGATGGGATCTTGAGAGCTACTGGATGAAATCGGAAACCTAAAGGCGAGCGAGGCTCGAGGAACGAGCTGCCACAATTGGCCAAGCCACCGAGGCTGCCATTGCTAAGGCCAATGGAAATGGCAATAGAAACGGTAATGGCCTTGGACTTGGAAATGCTAATTGGATGATGAGTCCGTTCTTTGGAGCAATTCATGAAGTTGAAACTAGTAAAGTTTGATGGAAAAGGTGACCCGCAGACCGTACCTCATTTGGATTGAGGGCTTGGAAAAGGCATTTGAAGCCTTAGGGTGTACCGAGGAGGAAAAGGTAACCTTGATGGTGTACCAACCGCAGGACATTGCTAATGATTAGTGGAAGGCCACCCGAGGGATAGTCTTTCCCGAAGGAGTAGTCCCGAACCTGGACCGCCTTTAATGAGGCATTTAATGGGAAATACTTCTGGAAACTGCTCATGTCACGCCCGTATCCTCCGAGCGCGCAACATCCCTCGTTGTCGAAGAAATCTCGCAACTCACCGGGATCGCAAACGGACGTAAAACACGCGAGATGTAAATGCAAGCGGAAGCAATGAAAACAAACCCGACGATGAATATAGAATGACCTTAGAACATAACACCAAATTACATATAATATAGCCAGGTAACTTCAAGGTTCATACGGACCACGGGAAATAAAACGACTACGACTCAAGGATACGGCACAGGGACACAAAAGGAAACTCTCTAACCATAACCACTCGTCGACACACGAGGGTCCAAAAGCGAGGGATAAGGACCTCTACACACCTAAGGGTCGGGCGTCATCATCGAAGTAAACTCGGCGGGGAGCGTACTCGGGAGAAACTCGTCACGATGGCTGCACTAAACGCCCGCTCGGGCTCCTCCCATGGCTCTTCCTCCGGCACCTCTTCCCAGTCCTCCTCTAGATCGACGCCTCCCCGGTATCAACTCTTCTTACGGTTCGGACTCCTCTTCGGGTTCCTCCATCTCCCGGTCGTATGCTTTGGATCCACGACGTGAACTACGTTCGGGACAGGCTCGAGAAGCATCGGGGGTCCATCATCGGGCTCATCGAGGCTCCAAGATCCCTCCATCCAGAGCGGGAGTCCAGGTATGGGAGACCTCGGCTCGGGGGTCGGTCCAACTACGGGTCCAAGGACGGGGAGTCTCGAAGGTGAAGCTATCGGGAGTCTAGGTCCGGCGGCATCCAAGTACGTGCTCGGGAATCACCTCCTCCTCAAAGGTCCGGATAAATAATCCCTATCCTTATAAGTCCAAGAGAGGAAGGAATAAGGGGTCAAGTATCCTCTCGCGTCGTCGATCCACAAGGTGCTAACCCTCCGATAATACGTATGATCCGGTCCCACTCTATACTCGGTAATCACGGGCTCAAAATGAGTCGGTAGTCCAAAAAGTAGCGGCATCGCGGCAATCGTGGTCGAGGGTCTGAAAATGTTAGTCCCAGAGAGGGGTGAGATCGACATCTCGATGAAGCGAGGCCTAACCTATCCTAAGGTCTTAGTACCTCCCAGACAAAACACGGCATGCAAACAATCCAATCCAAACAAGCAGACAGTGGTCCATTCAAAGAGCACGAGATAAAACAATCATGTACAGAACCACCCAGAACATGCCCAATCACACAAGTCGATCCTCGTACCATAGGGCTCACATACCACTTCCATGATTTAGTATCATAATCTCATATATCAAGTACAAGCCTCGGACTCTTAGGAACACGACATTGTACGTATAAATACGGATATTTTTGTGTGCACTGGGGTCTCGGACACTTAGGAATACGCCCCATTTATTTAACGGTCTCGGACACTTAGGAACACGACCGGGATTAAGTCTCGGACTCTTGGGCGAACACGGCATACTATACGGCCTCGGACGCCTCAATTGAACACGACTTTATAATCTCATGTATAGGTCATACACAAAGGGCCTCATGCCCTAATATCACAATATTGCAATTCCACAATTACTTGGGCTATTTAGCAAGCCAATACCATCACGAGCTCGAATCGGGCCAATCGCCACATATCGCCTCACAAGGCCAATCATGCAATTGCAAGGGGTCTCACACTAGCCAAGACATCACAATATCACATAAAATGCATTTAAAGCACCCCCAATTCAGAATTACTACTTTTGATACCAACGGTCCCAATCGAGCGAATTCCACGTTTTCTCTTACAAAGCCACATACTTAATCCCAAGAGGCTTCTCACATGCCAAGGCATGTAAAAGTCATTCTAAAACACCTTTCAAGTGCCCCACATCAGAATTACAACATTTAGCACCCACTAACCATTTTAGTGCACAATTGCTCCAATTGAGTTATTTTAGGTCCCGATCGCCCCCAACCATGGTCCACTCTTAAACCACGTGCTATCCACACATCAAGTCACTCATTTCCACCCATATGATCACATAAACATCCTAGGACCATCATTGATACCAATCGCACAGAAATTTCCAGATTGGTCCTCTCTAGCATTTCTCACTATCCCAAGCATTTAGCGCACCATCTAGCCAAACCCAAGTGTCTCTTAGTAACCTAGGGCTCTAGGAAGGGTTAGGAAACACTTACTCTAGCTTTTTGATGAAGAAAACCCGGCGAAAGCGTTTCCTTCGCGCACGATCAGATTCGACCTAAAAGGGTGTCCACCGGTTTCAAACACAAAGCACCAACTTTTAGTCCAAGAAAACCTCATCACACACAGCCATGAACCTCCTTTAAACACCCTAGAATCCTTTGAGAAGCTTGAGCTCTTACCTTGAAGTTGGATGAGCAAAACCGGCGGTGAAACCCTAGGGTTTGTTCGGCGCCGAGAGAGAGAAAAACGGACGGTACGGCGGCGGCAACAACTCACAGCCAAGAAAGGAAGATGAAGTGGCGGTGGCGTGGTGGAGCTCCTCCTTGGACCGGCGGTGTGAGGAGGCCGAAGGGGTGCTCGGCCAAGAGAGGAAAAGAGAGAGTTCTTGGGAGAGAGTTGAGCTCAAAATGAAGAAATGAGGGAGTGAGAGAGAGAGTGAGTGATCAGCCAAGAGTAAGAGAGGGAGAGGGTGAGTTTGAGTGATTGAGTGAGTGATTGATGGGTGGGAGATAGTGGGGTTGGTGTAGGACAAGAATAGTAGAGTATGTGGTGGGGTTTTTGGGGTTAGACTTGCATGGGGACTTGATCCCTTCAAGTGTCATGTCCCTCCAATATCCACATGAGGATTTAGGGGCTGATGGGTGCGTTACAAGGGTTGGCCGAAATTCCTTCGCGGTCGCTCAAGGGTTGAACGAATAACGGGACCGGAATGGATTTTTTTTGTTCCGCAAATCCGATCCTCATTTTTCCAACATATATAGCTTTCAAATATCCTTAATAACATTTGCAAGGCGACATCCAAGTTTATTTGTATTGGAATTCTCGAATACCCGGCCGCCAATTTCGAGGTCCGCTTCGCTCTCAAAAATCGGCCGATCGCATTTTCGGTGCACCTCGAACCGACGGGCGGCTTTTTAGGAGCTACGCGTATCGACCCGTGATTTTGGTTACCACGTTTTAAGAATTCGGACCACGGCGACCCTGGTTGTCATGTAATCGCGAGGGAAACGGTCGGTCTTGACGGGACGCGATTGTCGGGGAATCGGTTCGGGGTATTCGCAAATCGTGCTATGGCGTAAGCGGTATCACCCGCGAACCAATTGCACGACGCTAGCAAACGATTCGACGTCAACCCTGGATCGGCCCGCAATGACCTAGAATGTACCCTCGGCGACCCTTATGGTCGGGATACCGATCCGCGGTCGAGTCCTTTATGGTCTGCGCACTATCCTATTTAGCCATTCCCCTTTGGTCGGTTATCTCAAGAGTGATCAATTCCGAGTGAGGTTCTTGGAATACATCGATACTCATTTCATTCATAACTTGAAATGGGGTCGGAATTCGGAATGTCACAGCTCAAGAACAAAACCGATGGAATTTCAGCTACTTCGTCGGAACCAGCGACAATCGACCAACCGACAATCGGCCAATACGGGCGAGTTCGCAAGATTGTCAAAGTATTCACCTCGGATGGTTGAGAATCCCATAGACAAAGCTTGAACGTTCCGAGACGGAATGAGACCGGATCTTCGTAGCGGATGATAGCCCTAGACGTAAGGACCTATGATGGGTTGTACCAAAGGGGTCGGATGATCGAAAGAGATATGAAAGAAAGGGCTGCCGCTTTCGGATCGCGGTTCAACCCTATCGGGGATAATCGAAACTTTGGCGGGAGGTTGACGATGAATAATATGAGGTTTGTCCCTCCCGAGTTAAGAAGGGTATTGGGAAACCCGCTTATCGAGAATAACCCAAGCTATCGTCGATGCAGACGGAAGCACGGAAATGGACCTTGCCCAAGTTAAACGGGAGCATGCTTCAAATGTGGCCGGATGGGCCATCGTGCGAAGGAATGCGGACAATAGATTACGTGACCCCAATTCCAACCGCCGCGACCCCAACTCGGATGGCAAGTTGGAGCTGCTCCATAGGCCAATCCGAATAGGCCGTCGGCTCAAGGACGAGTGTATTCCGTGGCACGCAAGGAGGCGGAGGATGCGCTTGGCGTAGTCACGGTAAGATTTCTTTATGTGGATATGCTGCTTATGCCTTGTTTGACCCCGGAGCGTCGCATTCTTTCATGTCTACGTAATTTGCTGAATTGGCTGAAATTGAATTGAAATCGTTGGATTGCATGTTACCACCCCTTTAAAGGATAAAGTGCTAGTTTCATTGGGGTGCCCGAATTGTAAAATAGTCATTGATGATAGAGAAGAATTGATTGACTTGGTTGTCTTGCACATGTTTGATTTTGACGTCATAATTGGGATGAATTGGTTGGATAAGCATAGAGCTGTTATGGATTGTTATAGCGGGGTGATCGAGTTCCATCCAATCGGTCACCTTAGATTTGAATTTTTAGGGAGTCGAGGAGGGACCTCGGCCCCTTTGATCTTGTCACTTGAAGTGACTAAGCTATTAGATGAAGGATGAGAAGCTTATTTAGCTGCGGTAGTTGATCCCACAAAGGAGGAACCGAGGCTAGAGGACATAACCGTGGTGCGTGACTTTCTTGACGTCTTTCCATAAGAATTGCCGGGATTGCCACTGAAAGAGAAATATAGTTCGTGATCGAGTTAGCTCTTGGAACAAGTCGATCTCGAAGGCACCTTATAGAATGTCCTTATCGGAGTTAAAGGAGTTGAAGGTCCAAATGCAAGAACTACTAGACAAGGGATTTATTCGTCCTAGCGCGTCTCCATGGGGAGCACCGTGCATGTTTGTAAGGAAAAAGGACGGGTCATTAAGCTTATGCATTGATCGTAGGTAATTGAATCAAGTAGCTATTAAGAACAAGTATCCGTTATCAAGGATAGACGATCTGTTTGATCAATTACAATGAACATAAGTGTTCTCTAAGTTTGACTTAAGAATGGGGTATCACCAATTGAGGATTAAGAAAGAGGATATACGAAAACGGCATTTAAGACAAGCTATGGGTATTACGAGTTTACGGTCATGCCGTTTGGTTTGACCAATGCCCCGGCTACTTTTATAGACCCGATGCATCGAGTGTTTAAGGAATGTTTGGATTAGTTCGTCATCGTGTTCATTGACGACATCTTGATTTACTCCAAGAGCTCTAAAGAGCATGAGCAACATTTAAGAATTGTTCTACGGACGTTAAGGGGACACTTGCTTCACGCTAAGTTTAGCAAGTGCGAGTTTTGGCTCAATGAGATAGCATTTCTTAGACATGTGATCTCTAGGAGTGGAATCTCGGTAGACCCTTCAAAGATCGAAGCGGTTACAAATTGGCCAAGACCGACATCGGTTACGAAGTTCGAGTTTTTCGGGATTAGCAGGTTACTACGGAAGATTTGTGGAGAGATTTTTCTCGATAGCCACTCCTCGACGAAATTGACAAAGAAGGACACACAATTTGAGTGGACAGATAAGTGCAAAAGAAGCTTCCAAGAGTTTAAACGTAGATTAACGACCGCACCAATCTTGACTATTCCTTCCGGTCCTGGAGGCTACGAAATTTACAAAGTGACGAGTCGCTAAAGGGATTAGGGTGCGTACTAATGCAACATAGGAGAGTCGTTGCTTACGCATCGCGACAGTTAAAACCTCATGAAATGAATTACCCAACGCACGATTTGGGACTAGCGGCAATAATATTTGCGTTAAAGATTTGGAGACACTACTTGTGTGGAGAAAAGTTTCAAATTTATATAGACCACCAAAGCTTGAAGTACTTGTTCTCCCAAAAGGAATTGAACATGAGACAACGTCAATGGATGGAGTTGCTTAAAGATTACGGCTGTGTTATCTCATACCACTATAGGAAAGCAATAAAGTGGCAAATGGGCTTAGCTGGGAAATCTAGCATCGTGCGCTTGATGGTCAAGGAATGGACTCTACTTGGAAGGGATAAGAGATTCGAGTTTAAGTTCGAAGTTTGCCATCCGTCGAACCTATTGGCTACATTGAGAGTAGAACCGAAAATCCAGGAAAAGATTAAAGCCTTGCAATCTACGGATCTCGACATTCAGAAAATCACAAAAATGGATGTAGCAAAGAGGAAGCCTAAGTTTCACGTATCCGAGGATGGGATGCTGAAGTGTCGTGGATGATTATGCGTACCCAAGGATGAAGAGCTACGGGAAAGAATTCTATCGAAAGTTCATCGAAGTAACTATAGTATTCATCCGGGGTAGCACAAAAATGTACAAGAACTTAAGACAACACTTCTTGGTGGAATGGAATGAAAGTGGATGTTGCTAAGCATGTAGCGAGGTGTTTGACATTCCAACAAGTGAAGGCATAATACCGTAAGCCCGGAGGTATGCTTCAACCATTGGAAATTCCCTAATGAAAATGGGAACACATTACGATGGACTTCGTCATGGCCTTACCGAGAAGTCAAAGGGGTCATGACCCGATTTGGGTAATCGTGGATAGATTGACTAAATCTGCGCATTTCCTAGCGAGAAGAAAGGACTTCGCCATGAACAAGTATGCTTGAGTTATATATGCGTTAGATAGTTTGATTGTACGGAGTACCAGGGGACAATTATGTCGGGTATGAACCCAAAGTTCACCGCATCAATTTGGAAAAGCCTCCAAGATGCTATGGGAACCAAGTTACGATAGAGTACCGCTTATCACCCCTGGACCGATGGACGATGCGAAAAGGACTATTCAAATGCTTGAAGACATGTTACGAGCATGTGTAATAGATTTTAAAGGAGGTTGGGAAGAACAATTACAATTAGTAGAGTTTCCCTATAATAACAATTATCAACAGAGCATCGGAATGGCACCGTTTGAAGCATTGTATGGCAGAGCATGTAGGACCCCGGTATGTTGGGACGAAGTCGGTGAAAGAAGTATAACGGGTCCAGAGTTAGTCAAACAATCGAGTTGAGACAATGAAGGTCATTGGAGAAAGGTTGAAAAAGCGTGACATCCCGAATTTCGACCCACTTTCGAAGCTATGAATGAATGAAATATCTCATTGATGTATTTCGGTCTAATCTCACTCGGAGTTGATCCCTCTCGAGCGACTAACCAAATGGGAATGGCTAGCTAGGAAAATCAAGTACGTGGACCTAAGAACTTGATCCTGGATTGACTCTTTGGCCATGAAAATTGTCGAGGGAATATTCCGGACCAATATAGGCCGATCCTAGAATGATTAAGGAACGATTTGGATAATACCCTACGCTTGGATCACGGGTGATTCCGTTTGACCTCGTATGGGTTCCGAACGTCCCTAAATTATTTTCTAACAATCGTGCCCATCGGGACTAGTCATTGACCCTCGCAATTGAATGACAACCAAAGTCGCCATGGCTCGAGAAATTCTTAAACGTGATATAAATCACGGGTCGATACGCGTAACTCCTAAAAGCCGCCCGTTAGTTTGAGATTCGCTGAAATTTCAATTAATCGATATTGATCGCAAATTTAACCCGAAATTAGATGTCGGACCTTCAGGGTTCCAATAATAATATTTTGGACGTCGCCTCATCCCGAGCATGTTTATTTCACAATTCGCCCCAAAGTGTTCGGAAAAGTGAAATCTGGACTAGATATGGGAAAGGAGATGAATTATTGGTGGGACCCACAAGTCTTTGTCTCATTATTTCTAAGACCAAGAATTCTAGTCAAACTTTTCATCCCAAAATATCCTAGCCTAGCTTATCTATCCACCATCTTCATCTTCTTCATTTGGACAAAATTTTCTCTCACTTCTCTCTCTCGCCCAACCCGCTGCCCTGTCCCGACAGCTCCACTGTTCCGGCCATAACGTTTTCTTCCGATGTCGGTTTGAGGTAAGACCACTTCCATTTGAAAGCTTATTGTCTTAGCTTTCTAGGGACATATTATAAGCTCGATTTGGCCCGGTATTTTTTACCGTAGGTCCATTTGAAGGGGCAAAGGTCCGGACGAGGCAAATCTGACCCGGTTTGAGAGAGGGAGTTTTTGCTTCGGTTTCCAGCTGATTTTCACCAAAGGATTTGCCTAGAAATCAAGTAGGTTGGTTCCTAAACCTTGATTAGGTATCTAGGTTGCTAAGAGACTTGAGATTGAGTAGATTTGGGTGAAAAATTGGTTATTTTTGGCCATTTTCATGCCTTGGCCGAGAATGAAGGGGAGGAGGAGAGAGAAATCATGTTTTTGAAGTGAATAGTGAAGTCAAGAGGATTTGGGTATGGTCAAAGTTGGACCATGGTTACTTTATGCCTAACTCTAGTTACTTTATGCTATTACTTAATCATGGTTAGGTTAGTTATTGACTCTAGTTAATTTTGAACCATGGTTAGATTATATTCTAACTATAGTTACTTTTTATGTGACAACATATTGTTATGCCACGGTGTTAATTAAATATGGTATTACTATAGTTTAGTACTATAGTCGTGAATTAATTGTACGTTAGAAATTAATATGGTTCGGCCTGGATCAATTCCCACGTTAGTGTACTTTTAATTGTACGCTATTAATTTACTTGCTACGTTAGTATAATATGGCCGCTTGGCGTGGATTGAATTCTATGATAGCATAAATTAATCGGGTGGTCCCGATTTATTAATTCTCTAACGTGAGTGAATCACGTGGTCCCGATCGAGTGTTTGCCGATACAATTTAATCGAGTGGTCTCGATTGGGCAATTGAGAAACATTGGAGAGATCGCATGGTCACGATCTTTTATTGGAGAAAATTGATGAGACCGGATAATCTCGATATGCTAATCAAGGAATCTAGCGGGATCACGTGGCATGGATTGATCGATCGGAAGTATTTAAAGGATCGTGTGGTATCGGACGAGCGATCGGGAAATTATTGTAGTATATGGTCTTAAGTGGAATGAAAGAGAGGAAATATAGAATTTTTACCCTGAGGCGTTATGACGCGGGGTTTGTATTTTATAAGACCATATGTTGCTCGAGGCGTTATGACGCGGGCTCGATGTTGGATTGAGGAATTATAGCTCGAGGCGTTATGACGCGGGCTTTACTATTATTATACCCCGAGGCGTTAAACGGGGTTATGAGTATTATAATATCCTGAGGCGTTAAACGCGGGATAGTGCACCGAGGCGTTATTACGCAGTGTCCGTCCATTCTCGGGAAGTATGAAAGTCGTGTTCAATTAATTCGTCCGAGACCAAAGTGAGTCGTGTTCGACTAATTGTCCGAGACTTAATCCGGTTGTGTTCCTATGTTTCCGAGACCGAGATTTATGGGTCGTATTCAATCAAGTCGTGCGAGGCCAAAGTGAGCCGTATTCGTCTGATTGTGCGAGACCGAGAAAGTATGAAGGTCGTATTCAATCAAGTACGTCCGAGGCCAAAGTGAGCCGTATTCGTCGATTGTCCGAGACCGAGAAAGTATGAAGGTCGTATTCAATCAAGTCGTCTAAGGCCAAAGTGAGTCTGTATTCGTCGATTGTCGAGACCGAGAAAGTGTGAAAGTCGTGTTCAATTAAGTCGTCCGAGACCAAAGTGAGTCGTGTTCGACTAATTGTCCGAGACTTAATCCGGTCGTGTTCCTATGTGTCCGAGACCGAGATTTATGGGTCGTATTCCTATGTGTCTCGAGACCCTAGTGTATATACATATGGAGCCGTGTTCCATAAAAGGTCCGAGACTCAATGTTATGAACTTGTATGAAGCCGTGGAGTACCGTGGAATATTTTCGGAGTAACGTGAAATTTTATAAGATAGCCTAAAGCGTGGAACGCGGGCTTTGGAGCAACGTGGAATATTTTTTTATTCATCCGAGACGTGAAATATCATTATAAGGGTAACGTAGAATATTTGAGAAAGTGTGGGAATTTTCGAACAAGTATGGAATATTCCGGGATTTATTAGTTGAATTATTGAGGTGAAGAAGGATATGTTGAAAAGTTGCTGTTTTTAAAACTTGTCTGGGAGGCACTAGAGCCCTAACCTAGGGTTAGGGGCTAGCTTATCGAGATTTTATCTCACCCCGTCGTGGGTTCGTTGTTTTTCGGACACTCCGCATCAGCAATAAATAATCCGCCCAGGAGATTTGATATTCCCCAAGGTCATGGTACCAAGAGAAGATGGGGAGGTTGTAGAGCGATCGGATGCGGAACAGCCACCCGAGATCGACGAGGATGAGTTGGAGGCAAGAGTCGATATCGTACCGGATAGCGAGGACGAGGCCTAGGGTAGTTGGCCTCTTGAGCTTTTGTAGAGTATTTTCTTTTGGAAGCATAGCGGGCTTCGACCACGTAATCTTTTGTTATAGTTGGTCACAAAGCTTGTACGATGGCCTCCGAAGCCCTAGGTTTGAAGGTTGTAACAATTGTGTATTTGTACATAAGTTGTTTTACCGTCCCAAGTCATCGTGATGTTAATTAATTTCTGTACGGGGAATTGTTTCGCCCGAGCAAGTGTTATATCTGTTGGCCTTTGGATCCTGGAGAACCGTACTTATTTGTTGGCCAGGTGGGATGTCGACGGCTCGTAGGGTTCGGGACGTGACATCCCCGTTTAAGTGGTATCAAAGCAAGGTCAGCTCCATCAAATGAGATTGAGACTTGGAGTAATAAGGAGTGATGACTTGGGAACGCTTAAATACTGGGACCCTTAGGATAAGGCATTGATTTCCGAATCTTGAGGATTATAGGCTTGAACTTGTATTGTATTCTAATGGTTCTAGTATCGTTTTTGTTTTATTGGTAAACTTGGGTGATGATATTATTGAGATTTATAAGTGAGCAAGCAGGAAATTGAGGAGCCATAAGTATGGATTTTGAGGTTGTACATGTGGTTGAGGCTAATAGAGGATTGCTTTTGAGTGAAGGGTCGGTTGGATTATATGACTATGAATATGATTTGTTAATGACTCAACTTGAAGAATATGCTAGAACATAGGCAATGGATCTATGAGATGTGAGTCATTGGTGGAATTAGAGATCTTTTGTGGATAAGAATTGATTTGGAAGCGACTATGGTACGTCGAGTAATGAGGACAATCATGTAGTGCAAGTGTTTGTGGCATTAAAACGAAAGTCGACGAATGTGCATGCATGAGCTTATCACTATCGGACCTAATAAACCTGTCGCTTGGTATGGGACAAGTTGACGGGATACCTATAAACCGTAATGAAGCATGGTATGGGACGTGTGGAGACGGGGCTTTCTCGTAGGTGTATGACTTGGGACAACCTGCAACGACCATGTACGATGAGGGCGGGAGTGATCGCCGGGACAGAGAGGTCCTGGACAAAGAGCGGCTCCCGACAGGCTTCTAAGATAGCAAGGAGCGAGGAATGACCCGGGCCATAAATTGAAAGGGGAAGTCTAGGTATCGAGTTAAGTCTCGATCTTGATTAAGAGACGTGTTGCACCGAGTTGATCCTCAAGGTGAAATTTCAAAAATTTGCTTGGCATTTGTGATGGCGCTTGGGATTGGCATGATTAAAAGTTTCGTCTTTGGGCAGTGGATGCCGTTATGTAGTTGGTATCATGTGATTGTTATGGCCAAGGTATAACCGAGAGATTAGACGGCGAGAGGGGTTCATACCCCGTTGAACTGATATCTTCCGAGAGTGTGATAGCCTATTGTGTTCGTATTAGAGGAACAGGTGCCTTTATACTTAAACTATGAGCGATTGACTCATTGAAGTAATGCCTTGAATGGTTGCTTGATGTTGGCCTAGTTGAGGCTTGCCTAATAATTGGCGGTTAACTGAAAAATTGCCTCGTTGAGGCTGGCTTGATAGGTAGTCACTTTGGTTAAGGGTGATTTGAAACCCTTGGATAATTGGCAAGTAGTTGAGAGTTGCCTAAGAACTACTCGGGTGGTTGATTACTGGTGACAGATAATGAGATGCGCACTTGAAACTGCTGCGACTCCAAGTAGATGACTTAAGTCTTTAATTCCTGGAGGGAATTGTAGTGGTTCAAGTGCCATAAGAACCTAATGAGGTCGAACGACTAGAGTAAGGTCACTAGAGGAGCATTTGGCTCGAGTATGCAAGATATGAAAAGATTCCAGGCGAAAGGAATCCCGAGAAATGAGTAAAGATGAATAACTAGAGTACGAGCTGCTGGAAGAGCGTTTGGCCCGAGCTTGTAAATTGTACGAGACCCTAGAGTTGAAGGGGTCAAGAGAACCTTAAGAGGAATTTGAAATTCAATGGGTAGCGGACTCGAGAAGGAGTTGCCGTTGTTTCCCAAAGCGGATAAGACTACTCGTTGATTGTGTTGTTAGCAAAGTAAATGGTAAAGATCGTAGGAAAGACGATAGAGAATGGAAAAGAAAATCGTTGGAAAGAAAGCTTGTGGAAGGATGCATAAGAATGAGATTGATTAAGTTCGATGGAGAGAGAGTGAATTTGAAACCGCCTTCCTCTGGATTGAGGATTGTGTAAGGAAACCTCGGAGGTTTTGAGTGCACGGATGAAAAGAAAGTCACCCTGGCGATTACTAGCCTTAAGAGGCCGTCGATGATTGGTGAAAGATCACTAAAGGAAGAGTTTTTCCTTGAAGGCATGATATCTGCACTGGATTGTCTTCGCCAAGTTGTTCAATAGAAAGTATCTTTCTAAAGATACTCGAGAACAAGGATTATCTCGACCTTTAATCGCTTTGCAAAGATCTGAAGGCGATCCACCAATGCGAGATAAAGTTCTGAAGGTTGTCTAGGTGTACTAAGGGTGGTTAGTGACCCTATTAATGAGACGTGAAGTTCTGCGTAGATTGGAATTCGAAAGCCTTATGGCTAGTTGTTACTCCCGATTCTCGGGAATGGTAATGGGTTGTAATGAATGAAGTGGATGATCGAAAGAGGAATAAGCAAGAGAATTTTCGTTCATGAATTGCGAGTAAGGGAATTTTCCCTTGTGGAGCACAGAATGTACCCGTGAGGAGTGGCTATTACCTTGGCGTAGAGCCTATAATGAAAGATTGAAGTTTCTTCTCTTTTGTCACGGGGATAAATTATGGAAAAAGTTATGTCGGTTTGTTCGACTTTGTTGATTTATATGCGAGTGAATAAGGTTGAATCGGGACAACTGGAAGTGGTATTGTGAGTTATCATCCTAAAGAATAGGGTGTCATTTTTAAATGGCGATTGGATCATGAGATGATCGTTAATGGAAAGGAAAGTAAATGGACTCGATAGTCCTGACTACTCCTAGTGTTCATGGATGGATGAGTAAGGAAAAAGGGGTACTTGGATTGTAATCGCAAGGTGAATTGATTTAATCAATTAAGATATCCAAGGTGTGGATGTGTGGAGATCGAGGAAGAACCTCGACTCCTTTGAATCTTGTCACTAAAGATGACTAGGTTATTACAAGAGAATGTCAAGCGTGGAGGCATCTAAATCCTAGAGTAAGAACACCGCTATTGGCGTGAACTCCAAGGACGAAGTGGATTCGAAGTAGAAGAATGCCACCGAAGTGTATTGTTTCCTTCATAAGGTAAGAGACCCTAGTGTGGATGAAGAGAAAGTTCTAATTGTCGTGGAATTAAGATTGAACGTCTAGGCGAGAAAGAATAAGCGGAACTCGAATGATCTCCGTAAAATTATTCTCGAGGAACTGTCTTGTAGACAATGTTGAATTCCGGGAAATGTTGATGTTCAGGTGAAGGAATGAAATGGGGACACGATCGCATTAGGCTGGTTGTGGAACCAAGAGATTGAGGCACCGATGCTTCCCGAGGAAAGAGGGATAAAAATGAACAAAGTGTGGCATGGTCTAACCGGAAATCTATAAAGACATAGAGCCAAAGCATAAGCTCTCAAGTGGATGGTACGAATGACGGTTTAAACGAATCAACACCTGGTAGCAAGAGGCGACAATAGTCGGATTGTGTATCCAAGGAATAATTGAATTAATTGTTATCGTCTTTAAAGACGATGATCGGACTCGTTTAAGGAGTCACAAGAAGCATGACCCCGAGGAAACCATCATTGTATGCTAAGTGTGAAGAGCATGAGTTTTGGGTCGAATAAGGTGAAATTCATTGGTCGTGTGAAGTCCGAGAGAGAGGATCCCTATGAATCCTTCATGGGTAGAAAGTGATGATGGATCGATTAAGGTCGATGTGAGTTATGGAAATTTGAAGTTTCTTAGAATTGATGGATTGTCATAGACGGATCGTAGGAAGATTCTCCACAAGAATTATTCCATTGACGAAAAGGACTAAGGACGAGACATAGAGTGAGTGAATGAAATTGTTTACGGAGATGGGAGTATTACTTGTGCAAGGAATGACCTCGCAACTATGTGAACTACAAGAGTTAGAAATATTGATTGCCCCAAAGGGAACTAAAGGAAACGTCATGACTGTGATGCCCTTATCACTTAGGAATGGTGAATTAAGTAGCGGAGGCATACAATCAAAAATTGAGCATCTTGCATTTGGCAACGAAGGGACAGATCTCACCTCGAGGAATAAGAGATTCAACTTCTAAATTGGAAGTTTAGCAATTGACTAGCTTGATGGCTACTTGAAACATCAAGCCTAAAGGTCGAAAGGAATTGAGATGTGGCGATGAATGGACCCGGACTTCTAAGGGTCATGGAAACGAATAGAACAGGGAGGAAATCCAGACTTTTGAGTACTTGGAAAAGAAACCTCAAAGTTGAGGATAAAAACCTTGAAGTCCAATAGTCGAGTGTACAAGTTCTATATTGAAGAGGAAGGTGAACACGAGTTGAGGAAAAAAAAAGCTTTCAAGGATGAAAATCGTTGCTTGTTAAGGACATTATCGAAATGTCAAGTGACCACAAGAACTACTTTGAAATACGTGGTAGCGATGAGGCGTTACTACCCCATAAGACGAGATGATTGGAGGATTGCAAATTTCGAGGACGAAATTTTTGTAAGGGGGAAGAATTGTGACATCCCGAATTCCAACCCACTTTCGAAGCTATGAATGAATGAAATATCTCATTGATGTATTTGATCCTAATCTCACTCGGAGTTGATCCCTCTCGAGCGGACTAACCAAATGGGAATGGCTAGCTAGGAAAATCAAGTACGTGGACCTAAGAACTTGATCCTGGATTGACTCTTTGGCCATGAAAATTGTCGAGGGAATATTCTGGACCAATATAGGCCGATCCTAGAATGATTAAGGAACGATTTGGATAATACCCTACGCTTGGATCACGGGTGATTCCGTTTGACCTCGTATGGGTTCCGAACGTCCCTAAATTATTTTCTAACAATCGTGTCCATCGGGACTAGTGATTGACCCTCGCAATTGAATGACAACCAAAGTCGCCATGGCTCGAGAAATTCTTAAACGTGATATAAATCACGGGTCGATACGCGTAACTCCTAAAAGCCGCCCGTTAGTTTGAGATTCGCTGAAATTTCAATTAATTGATATTGATCGCGAATTTAACTTCGAAATTAGATGTCGGACCTTCAGGGGTTCCAATAATAATATTTTGGACGTCGCCTCATCCCGAGCATGTTTATTTCACAATTCGCCCCAAAGTGTTCGGAAAAGTGAAATCTGGACTAGATATGGGAAAGGAGATGAATTATTGGTGGGACCCACAAGTCTTTGTCTCATTATTTCTAAGACCAAGAATTCTAGTCAAACTTTTCATCCCAAAATATCCTAGCCTAGCTTATCTATCCACCATCTTCATCTTCTTCATTTGGACAAAATTTTCTCTCACTTCTCTCTCTCGCCCAACCCGCTGCCCTGTCCCGACAGCTCCACTGTTCCGGCCATAACGTTTTCTTCCGATGTCGGTTTGAGGTAAGACCACTTCCATTTGAAAGCTTATTGTCTTAGCTTTCCAGGGACATATTATAAGCTCGATTTGGCCCGGTATTTTTTACCGTAGGTCCGTTTGAAGGGGCAAAGGTCCGGACGAGGCAAATCTGACCCGGTTTGAGAGAGGGAGTTTTTGCTTCGGTTTCCAGCTGATTTTCACCAAAGGATTTGGCTAGAAATCAAGTAAGTTGGTTCCTAAACCTTGATTAGGTATCTAGGTTGCTAAGAGACTTGAGATTGAGTAGATTTGGGTGAAAAATTGGTTGTTTTTGGCCATTTTCATGCCTTGGCCGAGAATGAAGGGAGGAGGAGAGAGAAATCATGTTCTTGAAGTGAATAGTGAAGTCAAGAGGATTTGGGTATGGTCAAAGTTGGACCATGGTTACTTTATGCCTAACTCTAGTTACTTTATGCTATTACTTAATCATGGTTAGGTTAGTTATTGACTTTAGTTAATTTTGAACCATGGTTAGATTATATTCTAACTATAGTTACTTTTTATGTGACAACATATTGTTATGCCACGGTGTTAATTAAATATGGTATTACTATAGTTTAGTACTATAGTCGTGAATTAATTGTACGTTAGAAATTAATATGGTTCGGCCTGGATCAATTCCCACGTTAGTGTACTTTTAATTGTACGCTATTAATTTCTT
The DNA here is from genome assembly GCA_021437795.1 of Rhodamnia rubescens. Classification (NCBI taxonomy): domain Eukaryota; kingdom Viridiplantae; phylum Streptophyta; class Magnoliopsida; order Myrtales; family Myrtaceae; genus Rhodamnia; species Rhodamnia rubescens. Next base: position 2,673,052 of record JAILYA010000034.1, read on the forward strand.
GCTACGTTAGTATAATATGGCCGCCTGGCGTGGATTGAATTCTATGATAGCATAAATTAATCGGGTGGTCCCGATTTATTAATTCTCTAACGTGAGTGAATCACGTGGTCCCGATCGAGTGTTTGCCGATACAATTTAATCGAGTGGTCTCGATTGGGCAATTGAGAAACATTGGAGAGATCGCATGGTCACGATCTTTTATTGGAGAAAATTGATGAGACCGGATAATCTCGATATGCTAATCAAGGAATCTAGCGAGGATCACGTGGCATGGATTGATCGATCGGAAGTATTTAAAGGATCGTGTGGTATCGGACGAGCGATCGGGAAATTATTGTAGTATATGGTCTTAAGTGGAATGAAAGAGAGGAAATATAGAATTTTTACCCCGAGGCGTTATGACGCGGGGTTTGTACTTTATAAGACCATATGTTGCCTGAGGCGTTATGACGCGGGCTCGATGTTGGATTGAGGAATTATAGCTCGAGGCGTTATGACGCGGGCTTTACTATTATTATACCCTGAGGCGTTAAACGGGGTTATGAGTATTATAATATCCGAGGCGTTAAAGCGGGATAGTGACTCGAGGCGTTATTACGCAGTGCGTCTATTCTCGGGAAGTATGAAAGTCGTGTTCAATTAATTCGTCCGAGACCAAAGTGAGTCGTGTTCGACTAATTGTCCGAGACTTAATCCGGTTGTGTTCCTATGTTTCCGAGACCGAGATTTATGGGTCGTATTCAATCAAGTACGTGCGAGGCCAAAGTGAGCCGTATTCGTCGATTGTGCGAGACCGAGAAAGTATGAAGGTCGTATTCAATCAAGTAAGTGCGAGGCCAAAGTGAGCCGTATTCGTACGATTGTGCGAGACCGAGAAAGTATGAAGGTCGTATTCAATCAAGTCGTCTCGAGGCCAAAGTGAGCTGTATTCGTCGATTGTCTAAGACCGAGAAAGTGTGAAAGTCGTGTTCAATTAAGTCCTCCGAGACCAAAGTGAGTCGTGTTCGACTAATTGTCCGAGACTTAATCCGGTCGTGTTCCTATGTGTCCGAGACCGAGATTTATGGGTCGTATTCCTATGTGTACGAGACCCTAGTGTATATACATATGGAGCCGTGTTTCATAAAGGTCCGAGACTCAATGTTATGAACTTGTATGAAGCCGTAGAGTACCGTGGAATATTTTCGTAGTAACGTGAAATTTTATAAGATAGCCTAAAGCGTGGAACGCGGGCTTTGGAGCAACGTGGAATATTTTTTTATTCCGATGCGAGACGTGAAATATCATTATAAGGGTAACGTAGAATATTTGAGAAAGTGTGGGAATTTTGGAACAAGTATGGAATATTCCGGGGATTTATTAGTTGAATTATTGAGGTGAAGAAGGATATGTTGAAAAGTTGCTGTTTTTAAAACTTGTCTGGAGGCACTAGAGCCCTAACCTAGGGTTAGGGGCTAGCTATTGAGATTTTATCTCACCCCGTCGTGGGTTCGTTGTTTTTCGGACACTCCGCATCAGCAATAAATAATCCGCCCGGGAGATTTGATATTCCCCAAGGTCATGGTACCAAGAGAAGATGGGGAGGTTGTAGAGCGATCGGATGCGGAATGTACCACTCGAGATTGACGAGGATGAGTTGGAGGCAAGAGTCGTTATCGTACCGGATAGCGAGGACGAGGCCTAGGGTAGTTGGCCTCTTGAGCTTTTGTAGAGTATTTTCTTTTGGAAGCATAGCGGGCTTCGACCACGTAATCTTTTGTTATAGTTGGTCGCGGTGCTTGTACGATGGCCTCCGAAGCCCTAGGTTTGAAGGTTGTAACAATTGTGTATTTGTACATAAGTTGTTTTACCGTCCCAAGTCATCGTGATGTTAATTAATTTCTGTACGGGGAATTGTTTTCGCTTCAAGCAAGTGTTATATCTGTTGGCCTTTGGATCCCGGAGAACCGTACTTATTTGTTGGCCAGGTGGGATGTCGACGGCTCGTAGGGTTCGGGACGTGACAAAAACAGCCCCGAGTTGTTAGACAAGCTCTGCGAGATAAACGACGGAGACTTTTGGAGTTTCAAGAAGGGGATTACGTATTCCTTAAGGTGTCGCCGATGCGAGGACTATCTCGATTTGAGAAGAAAGAAAAGCTAAGCCTAAGGTACGTAGGCCCTTTCGAGGTATTAGAACGAATTAGGACTCTAACATATAGACTTGCCTTGCCACCAAGTGCATTGTAGGTTCACAACGTGTTTCACGTGTAGATATTGAGAAAGTATGAACCGGACCCGACCCATGTGTTGGACCACGAGGTCATTAAAGTGGATGACGAGTGTCGTATGTAGAAATGCCGATAAGGATTGAAGACGGGGAAGGAACATGTGCTTAGGAACAAGACAATTCCACTAGTTAAAGTGATGCGGGAACACCATGGGATGAAGGAGCCACTTGGGAAAGTGAGGAAGCTATGAGATACCAACACCCCCATTTGTTTGAATAGTTGGTTGTATTGTAAATTTTGAGGACGAAATCTTTATAAGAGGGGAAGAGTTGTGACATTCGAATTCCGACCCCATTTCGAAGCTTATAAATGAAAGAAGTATCTATTGATGTATTTCAGCTAAATCTTGCTCGAGATCTGTTGACTCTGAGTTAACTAACCGAAGGGGGAAAGGCTAACTGGGATTATGTACGTGGACTAAAGAACTTGACTGCGGATAGTACTTTGACCATAAGGATTGCCGAGGGAATATCTTGAACCATTACAGGCCGATTTGAAATTGGTCTTAGAACGGTTTCTTTGGCGTTATGCGATTGGTACACGAGTGATTTCGTATGACCATTGTATAATTTACGAATTCAACTCTGAACCAATTCCTGACGATCGCATCCTTTGGAGCTAGCGATTGACCCTCGCAATTACATGACAACCAAGGTCGCCACGGAACGAATAACTCTTAAACGTGACATTTTCACGGGTCGATAAGCGTTACTCCCAAAAAGCCGTCCGTTAGTTTGAGATGCACTGAAATCGAAAATCGATCTAGTTCGAGCATTAATTGGACTTGAAATCGGTCGTCGAGAATTCGAGAATCCCAACGTAAAATAAATTGGACGTCGTCTCATCGGGGTGAATTAGACTAGGGGTCGTTTCGAAGAATCTAGAAAGATGTAAATTTAACTGGAAGTGTAAAATGACGATTTTACCTCTAACCTCTAATGGCCGAAAAATGAGGAAGATCATTTTCCCATGTGCTCTTGACTTTTGGAAAAGATGACAAGACTAGATTTCCTCTTACAAGTCAACCCCCTTGTCATTCGACTTTGTCTTTCCTAATGCAATCTAGTTGTCCATCAAGTTGTCCATCAAAGTACAACAAGAACAACTACCACCCACTCTTACTATTCATGTCATTCAATGGTCATACAAGCTTGAGATTTTATGAGCAATAGACAAAAGATGACAAGAGTTGACCAAGATTGGAACCCCTTCAACCACTATCACTATTCATATCAATTAGCCATTTCAAGTGTCTTTCATTCAATCAAGTCCATCACATGTCATAAAATCCCAAGACCAATTCCCACTCACTCTTTACACACTTTCTTGACATGAAGAAGGCCTTGGAACACTTCACTCATCCCCTCCATTTTCCCTCCTTTGGTTGACATAGATCTCTCTCTGCCTCGTTTCTTTTTCCCTCTCGCTGCCCGTCATACCGGTCCGTCGCCGCCCATTGTTTCGGCCATATCTCGTGCGTCTGTTGTCCGATTTCGGTGAGCCACCACTCATTGGAAATCTCTCTCTCTTGCTGTTCCAATGATATATTGTACGCCCCAATCCGCCTAGCCGTTTGTCTTGTAGAGCCTCTTCAAGCAACAAAGGTCACCGCCTAGATCCGGTCCGAACCCGAGGAGCTCTTAGGCTGTTTGGGGGCTTGTCTTGACTTCATTCTTCGATAATATACTCCTTGAACCTAATTTAGACATGGGGAAATATGTACTTAAGTTTGAAGATGAATTTTAGTGGGTTTTGTTGATTGACTTCGGCGTGCTCTCCCTAGAACCGAATTTGCCCACCGTCGGACCAAGTTGAACCGCATACCTTGCTGCCCTCTTTGGACTAATTTTGGCTAGCTCGAGCTTCGATGAGTTGTTCCTAACCTTTCCCTAGTATGTTAGGTTACTAAGGTTCGTTTAGGGTTGGGTTAACTAGAGATTGTGGGCTGTTTTTATAGAGGATTTGATGGTGCCAAAAATCTGATTTTTGGGGGATGGATATGATGAACTTGTGCTCGAGCTTGCGTGTTGGTTTAATGGTCCTTACGTGATGAAATGTGGTCGGTTATGCGTGATATGCTAAGGCCGAGTTGATGCTTAATATGTGTAGGCTTGCCTCGATTAGAGTTTGAGCTTGTAATGTTTGATTTTGGATTAAAAGTGGTTATGGCTGAAATTGGCATTTAAAGCACCATGAACTTTTATGAACTAAAAATGTCTTGCTTGTTTCGTAATGAGGTTAAATAAACCAATCGACTTGAATGTGTACTAGTTGTGTGCGGCGCGAATCGGTGATTGTGAATCGAACGTTTGTTTGGCTAGTGAATTGTGTGTGTTCCACCATTAAGGGAAAAATGTGATTAAATGGCCAATGCATTGCGCCGCGGGCGTTTGATCTCGATTGACCTGATGAGGTTTTCTTTGCTCGAGAGTCTTGTACTCGATCGAACCATCTAGAGGAGTTAGAGAGTCGAGGGTCACTACATTGACCGAATCATCTCGAGGTCCGGACGCGAGAGTATTATATCGACCAAATCATCTCGAAGGAGGCTGGAGGGTCGAGAGTCGATATTTGACCAAATCATCTCGCTTGAATATGTGAAATCAAGACAGGTTGAACGAATGGGCTTGTAATGGCCAAATTGTTTACTTGTATGCCTTAGTACGAAGCTTTGCCTTAATTATGAATTGTGTTTGACTTGAATTGGAGTTAAAACGCTTGAGTGCCATGCCATGCTCCGTTATTGTATTTGCCATGATAATTGCCTTGTTCATTATATATGTTGCATTACCTTGTTTGGTATGATTAGAATTGTTCGGAGGTATTAATGGACTAGGTTAGGGTTGGGTTCGATTCACCGAGATGTAAATCTCACCCCGTCGCGGGATCCATTTTTTTTCCCTAGACCCTAAACCTTGACCTATTAAGATGTCGAAGATTTTTGGGCTCTCGAAGGAGTTTGAGTCCGCCATTACCGAGTACCCCAAGTAGGATCGGATCGGACGTACTATCGGAGAGCGAGTACTTTATGGGTGGATGACGGAGGTGAGCATTGGAAACCTTTTACCTTTGTGTCGTGGACTTATAGAGACGGAGCCACATATTTTGGACCCCTTAGGGATGAGGTCATTCCCGATGACGTACTTGAGGTTGCCGGACCCATGGGACCCGATGCCCCCGTTGTAGGAGCTGTCGAGGCGGAGCCCGTAGCCGAGCCGATACTTGGACCAGAGATTCTCGTAGTTGGACATCCCAATATGGACGGATGACTTGAGGAGCCTGGAGCCGTCATAGAGGACCCTATAGATCTTGACGAATCGGACCATGAGTCGAGGCGGAGATGGAGCCCGTGGAGGCCGAGGAGCGAGCCTGAAGATCTCAATGAGTTGGAGACCGAAGAGGTTGAGGATTTTCTTGAGATGAGCCTTTGCCCTATGTGCGCTCCCCCTGCCGACGACTCTACGATGACGAGTCCGACCCCTTAGGTGTAGTTTGGACATCCACCTTTTGGTACCCTCTTAGATACGGAGGAGTTTGACTTGGGATAGTCGTCGTCTTCTTTTGATGTCATGTATCGCCTTAGTCCGGATCCACCGATGTATTTTGTTTTTTTATACCTATGTGTAAAACTAAGTATTATGCTATGTGATGATTAAGTGTGTGTGGTTGTTTATGCCTTCTAAGTCCTCTTATCTTGTTTTACGGGGTTTATTATTTATCATCTTCCGCATGCGTATTACATCTCGCATACTTATTGTTCGTTAATTGTTCCTAGGCTTTATTCGAGATTAAAAAGGTGACCCAAGGGATGTTCGCGCTCTCGCAAGGATGCGGGGCATGACAAAAGAGCTCCGGGAAGAACTCAAATGAAATGAGCCTTAAAAGACGACCTTCGAAGTTAAAATAATACAAGTTAATCCCCGGTAGGTAGGCAATGATGCAAGGGTAATCACCAACTTTGATACCATTTTTTTTGAAAATATGGCCTTTTTCAAGCTTACCCTAAATCAATATTACAACCCATCCCGAATGCTTTTCCGATCCAGGATGTTTTGGGTCGACATAGGAGTTCACACGGGAAGCTATTGCATAAAAAAGTAAGCACAATCCTTTTTTATCTTATTTTTGAGGTTCTTGACTTGTAAATCCGAATAAGTTGTGTGACATTCTGGATTCGACCCCATTTAAGTCTATGAATGAATAAAATGAGTATCGATGTATTTATAATCTCGCTCGAATTGATCTCTCTAGAGTCGGTGATCAAAAGGGAATGGCTAAATAGGATCTAAGTAAGTGGACTAAAGAACGCGATTGCGGATTAGTACCCGACCATAGGGATTGTCGAGGTATATTTTGAACCATCGCGGATCGATCTAGGATTGTGTCGAACGATTTGCTAGCATTGTGCAATTGGTTCGCAGTGATTTGCCGACCATGGCATAATTTGCGAATCAACTCGAACCGATGTCGACGATCGCGTCCTTTTTGGGCCGATAATTACCCTCACAATTACATGATAACCGGGATCACCGTGATTCGAATAATTCTTAAACGTGACGTATATCACGGGTAATACGCGTAACTCCCGAGAGCCGCCCATCGTCCGAGATGTTGAATTCTCAATCGATTGATTTTGACCGCAAGTAGACTTTGAAATTAAAAGCCGGACATTCGAATATCCCAATGTTAATAAATTGGATGACCTTTCATCAAGGACGGTAAAAATTATTTATCGTTTCACGTGAATAAAAAATGTGAAATTTGATTGCATAGCGGAAATTACCGTTTCACCCCTCAGTGTTCATTCTACCCTTTGGATTTAGGTAAGGGCATAAGTGTCCAAGTGGTCTTGATTAGTGGAGATGAGACAAGTGACATAAAGGCTTAGGTAGGGGCCCCATTGTGTGGTAAAAAAGTGAAGAGACAACTTCCCATGATTTCCTCACCAACCTTATCAACCCATTACGGTCACTTTATCTTTCCCTCTATCTTTTCTTCTTCATATTGTGATAACACTCTTGTCCTCACACACTCTCTCTCACCCACCCAAACACTCTCTCCCTCTCTTCCTCTCTTTTTTGCTTGTTCGGCCTCCCATCACCGACCGCCCTTTTGCGCCGTTGTGCCGTTGCCGTGCCACCAACCGACCAGCCACCACCTTGCCGTCGTTCAACCACGTCTTGCTAAGCATCTGGCCGATCGGCCACCAATCGGCCGCCGTTTGGCTATGAGGTTGCCGGGAGCTTGATGGGTGATTTTGAGCTCATTTGGAGGAGTTTCAAACTCAAACTCGGGTAAGCAACTCCCTAATCCTTGAGTAGGCTAATAGGTTACTAATGAGCATGTTCGGGAGTGGATTTAGTGATTTTTGGGGCAACGTGTTACTATTCATAGTAGGGATCCGAAAATGAGAGAAGTGCTTGGATGATTTTAGGAGTTGGATATGTGATCTTTTATGCTATAAATGGATGCTTGGGCCTAATTAGAGGTTAATAAGCATGGAAATAGAACTTGGGTTATTGTTCATTGAAGCGTCTTGTTCATCACGACGGGGTACTATTCATTTGCGTCGGGTATTGTTCATGGCGAATTGAAAGTGAGAAAGATATTTGGATGATTTTAGAGACTTGATTTGAGGATCTAAGTGGTTAGAGATTTGAGTGAATTTAATGCTATGACGTTGTCTTGAGGGTCCCAAATATGTGGCTAGAACTATTTGGGCGTCTATGTTGCATTATGGTGTGGATTGGACCCTATTACTATTCGGCTACGGCATGATGAGATAATGAATTAGAAATTGAATCCTTGAAGTGCCTTGGTACGTTTGGCCATGTGATAAGTGGTGCGAGTCAATTATTAAGAATTGGGCTTGATTTTGCTTGTACTCGATCATGAAGGCTTATTTATGTGAATCGATTGAATTATGGGCATGTAATGTGATTTGCATGATTTGTGGATGAAATGTGCTTGAATACTGGCGCCTATATGCGCGGGGAAGGTGATATGAATACCTTGAGGCGCCTATATGACGCGGGAGAGTGATTTTGAATAGTCCGAAATGATAATTGCGGACTGATTGCTAGAATTGATCCCTGAATTTATTACGGCGCATTGTGATTGAATTATTGATAAGTGCCTAAGTACGAAGCTTATTACTATTTGACTAGTTAAATTTTGATTTAGAGTATGTGTAGTGTTAATTCTTTTAAGTGTTGATTTCGACGTTACGATTAAGAGCGTTCTGCTAAGTTTCGTGTTTTATAAAATTGGGCTTAGAGGTTTGTTATTTTGAGCGAGGTTTAGGGGTTAGCTTGTTGAGATTTATTCTCATAGTTGTATCCCAAAACCTTTTTAGACCACGGACCCGAGAGATGCCGCGATGCGTTTTGGGGTGTCGATGGCCATAACGACCACGGACGCGGAGATTCGGTAGATGAGGATAAGGCGTACATAAGGAGAGGAAGTATGGTGTGGATCGATGAGGGAAATGGCGACTAGAAGCCCCACCTTTTTGAAGCGTGGTTTTATCGAGATGGAGACACCACTTTCGGCCGTTGAGGACTTTTGGCGTCCACGAGTGTCATTTCTGGATGGGGCAACCCCGCTCCCCCGATGGCGAGATTTTTCATCTGAAGTGAGCCCGAAGATGGTCGCCGAAACCCTCGGGTCGATAGGAGAAGCTCAAGTGGTGGAAACTTGAGACGGTGATGCGGAGTCGGAAGAGCCCAGAGTCCGAGAGCGATGGCGAGCTCGAACGAGCCATTCAGTCGGGCCGAGCGATGATGCATTTGATCTTGGTGGACCGGATTCGAACCGGATGAGTTGGACATACCGAAGATCCGTCGGAAGTGGACCCGACTGTAGGTTTGACGACCGCAGATCTTTTTGGGCACCTATAGGGTAGGTGTAGTTTTAGTTGGGTCGTCCTTTTTGTTGTAACCCTCTCTCCCGGACCCTCATGATGCATTGCTATGTTATTGGTTGTACGAATGATTGTGCCTTTTGTTATGGAATCTCCGGCTTTCTTAAGTCATTCGTTGAGTTTTTCGATTTAGGTGTTGTGTCGCTTCCGCATGTGCATTATGGTATTACGTTAATTTTATCGTCGTATCGATCCTAGAATGAAGTCAAGTAACGGCGGTTCAAGGGATGTTGAGACCGCTCGAAGGCAGGGCGTGAGAAGTTGATTGTTGATGAACATTTTATTCTTAGCCTCAAAGCGCCAATCCTTTGTGAAGCGTTTGACCTAGCTTGAATTACGGTCCTACAAAAGACCTTCTCGAGATCAATTAGATTGTATGTACTATGAATAATCCCAAAGTCCTATATTTAAGTTTTGCATGGAGATTCGAGTGTTTTCCTAAAATATATCTCCCCATCATGGAGATCAAAACCATCTTGAAAATTGTGAGGAGTTCTCTTGGATGAAAGAACTCCAATTGAAATTCTTTTAAAACAAACGTTTTTAAAAATGTTTGAATCACGTAACCCAAAATTCCCCTAGTGGAATTTTTTTGAACATGTATATTGTATGATAATGTGTTTGGACAAGTTTCCTTTACAATCTTATTTTGAATTCTTTTTTGTGAATCCTAGTCTTGTAAATCATAAGATCGCATTATTTCTATGGGAGTCTTATGAGTCTTACCAATGTGGTTCGCTTTGAGACCCATCTTGGTTTAAGTTGATTAGGGTTTGAGTTTTTGTAGGTTCCCTAGTGTTTCTAGCTACTCGAATGACACCCATCTTGGTTTAAGTTGATTAGAGTTTGAGCTCGTAGGTTCCCTAGTGTTCTAGTCTCGGATGGCCCTATCTTATTTAAGTTGATTGCTTTTTTCCTTTTAGATCCTAATCCCCATCTTATTTAGTTGATTATTTGAGCTTCTTTAGGTTCCCTAGTGTTCCTAGGTTCTCGGAATGGCACCCATCTTGATTTAAGTTGATTAGGGTTTGAGCTTCGTAGGGTTCCCTAATGATCTTAGGTCCTCGGAATGGCACCCATCTTGTTTAAGTTGATTATGGTTTGAGCTTCTATAGGTTCCCTAGTGTTCTTAGGTCCTCACAATGGTACCCATCTTGTTTAAATTGATTAGGGTTTGAGCTTCGTAGGTCTTCTAGCATTCCTAGGTCCTTAGGATGACACCTAATTTTTGATGAATTCCTTCCCACGGGATAGTCAATCTTTTGAATGTTCCTGGTGAATTCCTTCCTATAGAATAGTCAATCTTTTAATTTCCTAGTTAATTTCTTCCTACGGGATAGCCAATCTTTTAATCTCCTAATGAATTCCTTCCTACGGGATAACCAATCTTTTAAATTTCCTGGTGAATTCTTTCCTACAAGATAGCCGATCTTTTAATCTCTTAGTGAATTCCTTTCTACAAGATAGCCAAGCTGTTAAATCTCCTGGTGAATTCATTCCTATAGGATAGCCAATCTTTTAATCTCCTCGTGAATTCCTTCCTCTTGGGTACCCAATCTTTTAAATCACATTGGCAAATCCCTTCCTACAAAAGTCACCCGAGTCTTTTAAAATCACATTGGTAAATCCTTTCCTTTAGGGTTGCCCAATCTTTTAAAATCACATTGGCAAATTTCTTCCTCCAGGGTCGTCCAATCTTTTAAATCACCAAATTTTAAATTGGCCATCTCTATTATTAATAGTCATTTTATGGTCGGATCCTCCATATGAATCAAAATCCACCATGCGGATCGAAATTTTAAAATGACTATCTTTGTCCTTAAGAATCATTTTATGGTTAGATCCACCATACGGATCGAAATTTTAAAATGGCTGTTTTTGTCCTTAAAAGCCATTTTATCGTCGATTTATCATACGGATCAAAATTTTAAAATAGCTATCTTTGTCCTTAAGAGTCACTTTATGGTATGATCCACCACACGGATCAAATTGTTAATCCATCTTAGGTGTTCCTAGGATGAATCCTATGGTCTTCAATTATCATTCATGAATCAATATCATTCGAACGGGCAATAGGTAAGAATTAGGTGAGTCTCTCTCTCTTCTCTAATTTTTTTTCTCATATAAAAAAAGAATAAAATGTGCCAATCTCTTGAATAGAGCTTACACGGGTAGGTATGAAAGTTGAATGTCATGGCTCGTTTTCCTTTATATTTCTTTTGTTCTTCCCTAGTCAATATAAATTAGGACTCAGGTGTCACCTTGTCTTTGAGAATAACCTCTAACGAAATCCCTCTCAAAGAGAGACGTATTTGACACTTGATTTTTAATCGCCAGTTTTTCAAATAAATTTTAAAAAATTCATAATTTTTTATAAAAAGTCAAATAATTTCAAAATCAATTTTGAGAACCTTGGACAAGCCTAGGGAGTCATTTTTGAAAAAAAAACATTTCATTTTTTTGCAATTTTTAATTTTTTTTAAAATAGAAACATATTTGAAAAATCAAGAAAAATATCATTTGAGGTAAGAAAAATAAGTAAAAATAGTATGTATTTTTATTTTAATATCCTTTCCTTGTTTAACTATTAAAAATTCAAAAAATATAGTTCAAGGATATATGTTCCTTCATTGCACATAAGCTTGAATTAGGCCAAAAAATACCATTTGAGTAATTTACTTTGTGATTTTCATATTTTTTGGAGCCTTGGCGTTCAACTTGATTATCCTACATTGCAATTAGGTCCTCATATTTTAAGAAATTACATGATTGCATGAATTGGACTTAAAGGCACAAAAATCATTCAATATAGTCCCTAGGTTTCAAACAAAATGAAATTAATCAAATTCTAAGGGTTGCCGTGCAAAAATAAGATTATTTCCCTATATTTTTGAACCTTTTGAATTGATTAATGGGGCAGATTGGTCTGAATGGGCTATTTAGGCTTTGAATTTGCCAATCTTCATTATCGGGTCAAATTGTAAATTTGGAATTTTTGTATAATTCGTCATATACTTTTGGGGAAAATCACATTTTCAAATAGAATTCATGCCCTCAAGTCCAATTGAAGTTCAAAGGGTCAATTTGGTCATCTTAGGTAGATTGAGTTCTTTGGGTCGGACCAAATCCGACCCAACAACTTGGGCGACCATCTCCTTCTTCTCCGGCCCTTCGTGCACAAATTCAAATGTTTTTGCACGCCAAGACCGAACATCAAAATTGAAGGATCAATTGGCCATGATAGGAGGAGCTCTAAGAGGCGTTTTGTTCATCATCTCACCCCACGTTGATCGGGACCAATTTTATGGGCCAATGGTTGTCGGAAAGAGCGAAGCAACCGGTCAAAGTAGCAACAACTACGAAAGTTAACAACAGCTCAAACAGACCCAATTCGACGTCTATTTGTGCTCGTCGAATATGCTAATAGACTTGGATGGAATCCCAATTGATTCCATCGTTGTCGATGTGCCAAATTATACGTAATGGAACGTGAAACCAGCTCGGCGAGCACTCTCCCTCGCTCGAAAGTTTTCAAATCTCAAGTATAAAAGGTTCACGCATTTTTGAGCGAAAGGGAGGCCTCATTCTGTTCACGGACACAATATAATAATGAGAGAGAAGGAGAGAGAAGCTTTCGCTGTCCGCCATTGGCAAGAGCCGAGCGAAAGCCGTGTAATCTTCGCCGAGCAAACGACGAAGAATCGAGACTTCCAATCGATTCTTGAAGCTTCTTGAGGTGTCAAGGATCATCGCCAATCCATCCGATCGGCTCGAACTTCGAAAAAGGTAGTTCTCTCTCTCTCCTATTGAGCATCCATGGCGGAGATCGCTTCGACCTTCATTTGTGAAATTTCTTGAGGTGTTTTCTCCCTCCGAACTACCCTAAGCATGGTTGCACTTATGTTTTGCATTAATTTTTTCTCGAAACCTTCGAGTCAAACCTCCCATCATAGCTCGATCTATCACGATTTGCCAGGATAAATTTGGAAATCTATAGCTCGATTAGAGCTTGGGGTAAGTGTCCCGACTCATTTTGATGTGATTCTATGTGTATTACGTGCAAGCTCGAATGCTCATGTTTTAGTTGATAACTTTGCTTGATTTTTGGATACGTTGTTCTCGTGAGTCAAGACGAGTAGAACGGGACCCGATTTCATCCTATTTGGTTGAGGTTTCACCATGGGATGTCGCCGAGAAGCTCTTGGCCGTCCATTCTCGTGTCACCTAAGGTTGAAGACGAAGACGAGTCAACTCGCGCCGATCGGTCAACGTCTAACCTAGCATTGACGTGGTGCCACGTGGCCCGACATGTAGTAGCTACATCGGCGAGGTTGTTATAACAGATTTGAAAAATAAATAAAAATAAACCCCGGATCGGACGGTCAATATTAAGGCTACGTGTCGCGATTTGGATTTATTTGAAAATTAAAGCCATTTTTTTGATTTATAAAATATTTTCGAAATTACAAAATAAAATTATTGATCGGACGATCGAGAATTAGTCTCACTATGCGATCCTGGCCGTAGAATATAGTAATTAGATTGAACGACCGAGAGTTAGTCTATCCGTTGGATCTTGGCCATCCATTTTAGTAAGTAGCTTAGATGGTCTAGATCGAGTCTTCGTTTAACTCGAGTAGGAGATTTTAGTCGATTGATCGGAGGGCTATGGCTTAGCCATGTGGGCGATTCTCGGATCGAAAGATCGATATTAGAATTTTATATTCTAAGAAATAAATCAAAAAATCAAAAAATCAAAAAATAATAAGAAAAGGAATACGGCGTCGTTTTAGGCCGATTCGGGATCGATAGGGTCGGACCAGCGTTCGGTTCACGAGGACCGATTCAATCCGATCTGAAAAAATATTAAAAAAAAGGAAAAATCATAAAAATTTTCAAAAAATTAGAAAAATAGGAAAATTTCAAAAAAATCCAAAAAAAAAAAAATACAAAAAGGAAAAATTACCACATTCAACTAGTTTGACCTTAAATTTTGACTTTTGAGTTCTCAAGCCTTTCAAAATGACCATTTTACCCTTCTAGGCATTTGGCCATCATATTTTTAGAACCAAGCCTCGATTTTAATTAGTCATTCCCTAGCTCTATAGGGCTATACTAGACATGCCATGTTGATCGATTGATTGATGTGATTTGTCCTCACATGTCATTGGTTTCTTGATATGCGCACTAAATTTCATGATTGTGACCGATAGAATAGAAATTCCCGATCTGCACGAGCTTTACTGGTCGTTAGAGCCTACCTAACCCCCTAAAGCATTTGCATGAACTCTTAGGTTAGAAAAACACTCAAACACTCAACTCAATATCTGAAAGGGCGTCGATGGCATTCTCGACGTAACTAAATTCTCGAACCCATTTATCTGGTTTTCATAGAATCGATTGGTTTCTCCCAAACATTGGATACGGTTTTTCGATCATACCCTCTAAGAAATAATCGGTGCTACTACGATGGTACGTACACTATACACATGCCACCCGACCACACTAAAGGTCAACCTTGATTTTAATTCCTTCCACCGTTGCGACTTGTGTAATGGGCCTTGGGAGGCCCGCATCCAAAATCCATCCATTGCGAGTTGGACAAACAATGATCCATTAACCCTCGGTGAGAGCGTTCCTCGTCCCCGCCAACCCGGGGGGGGAACCTTCCAACCGAAGGGTTGCAACATCAACTAATCACTAATTAAATTAGTACTAAGCATACTTAGACTAATCTAAACTCATCCTAATCAAGTTTAACATACTAATCATGGGATTATGGAGATAACTTACCCAATTACGATTTCGGAAGCACCGGTGCGTCGGTGGTGGCGGCTACATGTGGCTTGGTCCGAAATCAACACGAAACCATCGAGGACCACCAAACAGCAGTTACATAGTGCCGAAGGCGTTATTTTTGCTCAACGGTGCTCGAATTGGCTATAGAAACGGCTCAAACGAATCTCGTATGACAATGGGAGGTCGGCGGCCCTTGGGGGCGGACTTAGCCAGCCAAATGGAAGCCAAAAAGGGCTGAGATGAGCTGGATGGGTGGCTGGCCGAAGACAACAAAGGGAGGCGAAGGTTTGGCCAAATGAAAAAAAAAAAAAAAAGGGGAGAGAGAGAGAGAGAGAGAGAGAGATATCACAAGAAGGCTTCTTGAACAAGCATATCCAAGATAGAATCCCCTTCATTAAGGCCAAGCACAAAAGTCTTCAACTCATCATGCTTTATTGTTTTAAGCTAATAATGCAAGAAGGGCATTTTGGTCATTTCCGATAAGGGCATTTTGGTCATTTCATAATGTATAGTATGAAGTACTTGAGCTAGTATTTTGTACGAATTCATACAAATTGAAATTGGGCTCAAATGGATAGGGTTTGTTCTTTAGAAATGCTTAATGGGCTTTACTAGGCCCACTTGACTTGCTCTTGGGACCTAGATAGCCGAACCACATTGGGCTTGAGGCCCAATGTGTCCTCGTCTGGCTCACTTTCTCGTAGGCTCCAAATCCCGGCCTATTGATACCTAATTCGAGAGTTTCAAGAAAACCGATAAATTGGCATCTCAATGAGGCAATGTCCAAAAGTTCGGTTGTGAGATTCTCAAAGATTTGATACCTATATTTGGATTCTAATCCATGGTTAAAATCGATCGATCGCAATTATAGTTTATCTCAAGCTAATGGGTAGTTTATAGGAGTTACGCGTATTCGATTCGTAGTTGATTTGATGTCAATCCACGTTTAAGTTGTCTCGAGCCATGGATGACCTCTGTTGTCATGTAACTATGAGGGGTCAATCACTAGTTCCAATTTACACGATAATTAGGAATTAGTTAGGATTGTTCGCAATTCATACAATGGTCAAGCGTGGTCACCCGTGATCCAATTGTATACTATTGTTGAAATGTTCTATAATTGTTCCTTGATCGGGTCTTTAATGGCTCAAAATTATCCCTTATCAATCCTTATAATCGAACTGTCAGTCCATGATTGAGTTTTTAGGCCGAGCGTATTTATATCCTTAATAGCATTTCCTTTTTGGTTAGTCTCTCATGAGTGATCAATTCAGAGCGAGAATTACTAACAAAGCATCGATTAAAATTGTCATTTCATTACATCCTGAATAGGGTCGAATTTGAGGATGTCACATAATGCTACACCATGGAGCTCCTCGATGGTGAACGGTGATGACTTCTACTCCTCAACTCTGCCTCTCTCTCGTCTAGCTCTCATCTCCCTCGGTCGGAACCGTTCTCTCTCGGCCCCATACCTACCCCCGACAAGGAGGAGAAGTGAAGACTCAAGCTCATTTTTGTAGCGAATCGACTTTTTTTTCTTCGTGCGCCAAATCTAAGGCAAGTGAAACCCTTAACTTCTCTACTTGACCGCGGTTCGTTACTTGATTGGGTGTAATGTGATGTTTTGGGCATGAGTATGCAGAAATGAGGATTGTCTTGCATGTGGGGGAGATTTTGCATGCATGACGAGTCTGTTGCTTGAAATGGAGTCTTGTGGTCTTGGGTAAGTTGATTCTGTGGGCTGATCGTGTTACATGTTGTTGTAATGACATGAATTGAGGTGGTCTCGTGTGTGAGTTTTAGGCCGTGTAGCTCAGGTTGTGCACGGGGTGTGTTTTGAGTTCGCATGTTAAATTGGACTGAGAATACAGTGTGTAGTAACTCTGGTTTGTTAAGCCGTTGTGTCAAATTGCATTGCATGTAAGTATTAAAGCATGAGTGGTGTATTTGGCCTGAGGAAGTGAGTAGTTAAGTACGTGAGGTTGATTTGTCTTGTTGGTTGAGTTCGGAGTCAGTTTTGTTTGCTCGGAGTGTATGATTGGTGGTTAGTCTGCATGAAACTTGAGTAAATGGAATGAAAGAATTCAATATCTTGTTGTCTTGTGTCCCGACAAGGACGAAATGATATTTGCATGTGTCCGGAAGATACCCTATGGAGGGCGGAAGCAAATCAGGAGGTTCATGGCCGGTGTCCCATGGAAGCTTGAGGTCTCGTGTCCCTTGGAAGCCTTGGAGTAAGGGAGAATCCATGGCTAGTGTCCCATGGATGATAAGCTGAGATGTTTTATACCTCAAAATTGAGGCATGTGTCCTAATGGCTAATTGGTTAAGAATTGGCAACTAGAAATTAATAAAGAGTCATGTACATATTCATTTCATGCATGTGCAATTCATCATTTAGGGTGAGATCCTAGTTCATGACATGTGGAGTCATTGTCGAGTCCCATATCTACTTGTCATCAGTATTAAGTCTTGCTTGATTGGGTGAAGAATTGATGGTTTGGTACATCGAGTTAGCTAATTCACTAGTTGAGCTTTTAGCTCACTATTGTTTGTTGAATTGTTTTCGGACTAGGTAGATAAGCCTCTTGACACCTAAATTTTGATTTCCTTGAGTTATTCATTTAAGCATAAAATGAGGATTAGTCATAGTTCTTATAAAAATTAATTTCTCATGCATTGCATATTTGATTTTTGTCAGTCATGCATTATTATTTGTATTCAGTCAAGAGGTGAAGCAATTGAGCTTAATTTGACAAGACTTAGTTTGAAATTTTCGACTAGGGCCATAGGAGTGAGTGCTGAATTTATTTAAAGGGTTTGGACCCATTCTTGGATTTCATTTAGCCCATTTATGCTCATTTAAATGTTAAAGGCTTTTAATTAATTATTTATTTAATTAATTAAAGCCCAATTTGAGCTCGAGATTGTACAGTTAAGCCCACAAGGCAATAAACTTCGGTTAGCCCATCTCATCACTCTTATGGACCGAAAATTGAAGAAGTTTGACGGGGTTAGGACTCTTGAAAATCCAATTAGGTTTTTTAAATCCTGTGGTCATTAAGGAATCCTACTTCAACTAGTACTAGCTAACCTAATATATAAATACTCATTAAGCTTAGGGTTATGAGGGGGCCATTCAGAATTACACACACGGCCAAAGAGAAAAAAGGGAGAAAGGGCGTGCGAAAAAGAAAGCTGGAATCTCCGTGGGAGGCTTGGAGTTTTTCTCTGCCAAATCCATCGCTCAAGAGGGATTCACGCCCCTCGGAGTTTGACCACTTTCAGAAGATACACAAAAAGACAGTCACAGTGCACACAAGAAGAGAGAGAGCACGTGCAAAGGAGCGAAAACAAAAAAAGGAGAAAGCTTTGGACAGAGAATACACGGAAAAGGTAAAAGAGAGGCTCCATCCTTGGGGTGTTCGGGTTCTGCCCTTCAACCTGCGTTTATTTTCATTGGCCATATCCAATCATTAACGAAGCTTTCTTTTCTTTTCGTTTCTTTTGTGATTACAGGTTCTGGGGCCACTTCATTCACATATACGGTAAAGAAAAGGAGAGCAGGTTCTGAAGAAAAACTCGGAGGACTCTGGTTTTGGTCCTCTTCGGAAGCTTTCCCTCCCTCTCTTTCTTGGTGAACATTGAACACGTACAGGGGAGGCTTTTTTTTGGGATTTGTTTCATGCTTGTCATCTTCACTGGAATTCCTCCACTTGAAGCTGTTGCTCTACGGCGGCACAAGTTTGTTCCATCAATATTGCTCCTACCTACGACATGACACCTCTCGAGACCTCACTGAATCGCGGACGTAAGCCATCTCTTCACAGCTTCAAAAGTGTCCGTTTTGTTGCAGGTTCCTATCCATTGATCGAGAGCAAACCAGCGAGGCCGCTGTCTCGACTAACTTGGATCAACAACGGAGGCCGTGATCCAATCGATGGAGCCTTTGCAGACGACCAGCCGTACCTCGACAACAACAAAGATACTGATCCGTGGATCTTGACGGGAAGCTGCCACTCTGTTCTCTCCTTGAACCTATCGAGCCAACCAGTGGCATCCAATCATCAACTCGACGGTTTTGCATGATCAGAATAACCACCGAATTTCATCTTTGGGCTCGATTGAGTTCTGTCTTTTCCCTTGCATTGACAATTCTTCTTTCAGGTTCCACTATGAAGGACAACACCTGGATAAATCCCAAACTGTTCGGTGCACCAATGGTTAATTAATGGATCAAAGTAATCAGTGGTCAAAGCCATGGACGAAGCTTGAAACCAAACTGCCTTTGTCCGAACAATCTTGCTGTCCAGCCACTGTTCAGCTCTCTTCGAGGTTGATTCAGCCTTTTATTTATTTATTTATTGAAATTCAATTACTAACTCCTTTGCTGTTTGGTGTTAGAATTCCTTGACGTTTAGAGCCCAAATCCAGCTCAAAAGGGGTTGTTTTGCACGAGAATTACAGCTTACATAGGTGCTGGAAATTGCTTGGAAAAAGGTAATTTTCTTAATTTTTGATTGCTAATCTATGCATTTTTCCTTGGAAATTTGCATTGTTATTCTTAACTTCATTGAATACATATGATTTGCAATTAAATTAAAGAAAAATCAAGCCTTTTTCCCAATTTGTGCTTGAATCGAAAGTTGATCCCTTTTGCTAAGAAATTATGATTTTTTCGGATCAATTTGATTGGATCATGGAATTGGTTGAACTCTATGCATAACTTGAGGATTGATAGATTTTAATTTGAAAAAATCTTTTCTCGAAGTTAAAGAATTTTTTGGCATTTCAATGATCTAAGCTAAATTGGAAAAGATAAAAAATTTGTGGAATTAATTGGATTTTTTGCACATGCATTACTCTGGCCGAATTGGTCCTGATTTGTGGATGAGCCTTGTTTTGAATTTTATCATGAATTGAATGAGTAACATTATCCTATGATTTTCTGATGGTGTTTCCATATTGTGAGTAAGAATTATTCGAATTGGATAACATCTAATCTCCGAGAATTAATTGAATTGGATAATATCTATTTTGCAATGGATAAACTTTTGATCTCGATGATTATCTCTAGCATGTGAGTTGGTTGGATTGTTTATTCGGTGGTTGAATAATCTTATCTCTTGTGATTTTATGGTAATATTTGATTTACGGATAAGATTGGAATTCGATTGGGTATGTCACGCCCGTGGTCCTTTGAGGGCGCGGCACATCCACCAAAACCGCCTCTAACCCATGATACGACACACACGGCGGACCATGAGATGAAACACACAAGCGAAAGGAATGATACACAACCCCGACATTAAATATATGGACGAATGGGATAGCGACAAGTCGAGTAGGAATATATACGATATTCACATTAGGTTTATACGCACAATCGAAAAGGGGTCACAAACGGAGCACACCTAAAGATACGTTAGAAGGTCTAGGGTCGACGTCAAAAGACTACAACAACACTCTATCAAAAGTCTATCCCAAAAGAGTACTCCTCATGATCTTCATCTAGGCAACCTAAACTACTCGGTAGAACTGTCCGTCTTGTCGTCGTCTCCCACTTCGTCTTTGTCCGGAACGTATTCGGAGAAAGTCTTAGTGTGTCCCTCCTCGAGTATCATCCTCCATATCATCCTTTAAGTCTGATATCTCGATCATTTCATTATCGTCTTCGGCTGTCGGGGTCTTCTCAAGGATATTTCGGGAACCCACCACCGAAGCCTCTCGCCTCAATCTCGATCTCGGGACGAGTAGGATGACACCCGATGCGGGACTACTCCTAACGGAACATCGAAGGCCATAATGGACCCATAAAACTGTATTGATTCGTCGATTTTGAATTTTATGTCAAAACATAAAAGTTGTTCATCATCCTTTAGGCTACACGCCTGTAAATATTTGCGCCATTTTGACCACTCTATGATTTTTCACGATTTGTTTTCCAAAATCCGACGAAACTGGAATTTCCGGGGGTCGTGGTCATGAGTCGAATAGGTCTTGAACGTGAGTCCGAGTCTAGAGCCATGGATCAACTCGGCATTTTCACTTGTTGTACTCATCAAATCACTACCTTTTGCTGGTAATTTATCATAGATACCCCCACACTTGTATTACTCGCTTGAAAACGAGCAATATGGCCAACCATGCTGAAATTGCGGCTCTTGTCGAACAAGAGGTGAAAGAGCAGTGAAGGAGTTGAATGGACGAATAAATGGTCTAATTAATCTCATCGGGCATATGGTTTATCTTTTGAAATGTTTGGTCAAGACAAAGTAGGCATCTTATCCTTCTACATCAATTTCTATTTTGGTGTGCCCGATCCGAATCCAAAGAATCTTCTTGACCCGATCGGGTTCATTTGGTATCTTGGCCTTATTTTCCCGGATCAGCGACGTGCCACTTAGGCACCCTGCTAAAAAGTTCGTTCGTGACCGACCTCCGGTCTTGAAAGAAAAGAGAGTTTACTCAACTCCCAACAGCCATATCCATCATCCGGCTGATATTGCTAAAGAAAAGATTGGTCCGGAGGGAAAAAAATTCTCTAGGATTAAAGATGCTCACAACTTTAACTCAAAAAAGTCCTGTGACTTTCATTATAGCCGTACCGGCCATTCATTGGAAGAATGCTTCACATTGAAGACTCGGATTCAAGATATGATTGAGACGAGAAATCTCACATTCTATGCTTGGAAGTACTGTAACGGGAACCAAGACATGCTGTAATTCCTAGCCTACGGTTGAAATACCCCATGCATTTGAGGATAAAAGAAAAGAGATATGGGATACCTTTGGGGCAACCCATCGGAGGGTGTAATTTTATAGTTAAACATCCTACACCTCCAAGTCATGATCCTCACAGTGTTTAATTCTACCAAGGGCCAAGAGAATTCATCTTTGAGGAAATGGCCGTAGACCCAAACTAGTAACATTCTTTAAGTTTATGCATTCTCCTATGCGAGAAATTTTATTGCTTTCTTACAATTTCATTTCCATTCAATGTTGCACTTTAGGATTTCCTTTTCAATAAGATGTAATTCATTGATTCAATATCAATAAAATTATAGAAGCATTTCATTAAAATTTTGGAATCTTATCGAAATATCCCAAACTAACCCAATGACGATAACCAACGATCTAATAATCTGTAAACTATAGTAAGCATTGAGAGTTGGACTTCTCAAGAATTCTCATCTTGAGGTGTTCGAAAATAAAAGGTTTTTCAAATTTTCGAAACGGTTGGTATGTGGTTTAATCCTGGTTGTCCTATTGATCCATTTGCTTTATATTTCAAAACTAGCTTAGGGGCAAGGGGCCGATTCTTAGCCCGAACTATGCATCACCGGACGAATCCTTGGACGACCCCATGCATATATCAAGCGGGGTAGTAGTCCTTGGCCAATCCCATTTCATTAACCATTTGAGGTGGATCCATGCTCCAATCAGTTTTTTGCAAGATAGTAGAGCTTTTAAGCGATCAAGGGTTTAACGATCCTTGATGATCGAATCTTAACACCAGCCATCAATACCCTTTGCATTGATCGATACTATTTTTGGTTGTCACATTATCTCCCCCATGTCGACCTTTAGGGAAATTCTTAACCGATCCCTCGATTGACTCACTAGTCGAGTTAGCCGATGAAAATGTCAAGTCGATCCAATACAACCCGGGCCAATAAAGGACCACTTACGAGTCTCTATTCCTAGGTGATTGAAGACTAGAGTCCCACTAAGTATGAACAAGGGCATCTATAGTTCTAGTTGGTGTCGTCACTTGGCATAGAATATCCACCATTGCGATGATTCAAGACAAAACATGGATTGAGGCCCGATCTTCGTAGCTAACCTGGTGTTGCTTGAACTTAAAAGACTACGACGAGCTGTATGAAAGGGGCCAGTTAGTGGAAAGGGATATGAGAGAAAAGGGAACCGCTTCGGACCTCGGTTCAATCCGGTTAGAGACAATTGGAGATTTCGGCAAGAGTCCAATGATGAATAACAAGGCGGTTCATCCCTCTAGTCAAGAAGAATTTAGAGAAGCCAAGTTACCGTAATAACTGGAATTGTCGCCTTCGTGGGGGTAAAGCACGGGAATAGACCTTATCTAAGCTAGATAGGAGCGTGCTTCGGGTGTGACCAAATGGGCCATCGTACGAAGGAATGTGGAGGCTAGATCGCAAGACCCCAAGTACCAGCCACCACGACCCCCAACTAGGACTACAAATTAGAGCTACTCCACAAGCTAATCGAGAATAGGCCGCCAGCTCAAGGACAAGTTCATGTTGTGGCACGCAAAGCGGTGGAGAATGAGCTTGGCGTGGTCACATGCAAGGTTTCTCTTTGTGATCATGCTGCCTATGCTTTATTTGATCCTGGAGCGCCGCATTCTTTCGTATCCGTTCGCTTTCTGATTTGGTTGGATTGGAATTGAAACCGTTGGATGTCGTGCTACATGTTACTACGCCTTTAATGGATAAAATGCTAATCTCGCTAGGATGCTAGAACTATAAGATAGTTATTGGTGGTAGCGAGCAATTGATAGACTTGGTTATGTTGCCCATGTATGATTTCGATGTTATTGTTGGGATGGATTGGTTAAGTAAGAAAGGAGCTGTGTTGGATTGTAGTAGCAGGGGGATCCAATTCAATCCGATTAGTAGCCCTAGATTTGAATTTGTAGGAAGCCAAGGAGGAACCTCGATTCCTTTGGCCTCGTCACTTGAGGTGGCTAAGTTGATAGATGAATGGTGCGAAGCTTATCTAGCTACTGTTGTTGACCCGACGATCGAAGAACCTAAGCTAGAGGATATAGCCGTGGTGCGCGAATTTCCCGATGTCTTTCCTCAAGAATTATCGGAATTGTCACTGAAAGAGAAGTTGAGTTCGTGATTGAGTTAGCCCTAGGGACGGAGCCAATCTCAAAGGCGCCCTACGGATTGGCTTTATCAAAATTGAAGGAATTGAAGGTTCGAGATGCAAGAGTTCTTGGACAAAGGATTCATTCGTCCAAATGCATCGCCTTGGGGAGCACCAGGTGTTGTTCGTGAGGAAAAAGAACGGGTCATTGCGTTTGTGTATTGACTATAGGCAGTTGAATCAAGTAACCATGAAGAATAAGTACCCGTTGCCAAGGATAGATGACTTGTTCTATTAGCTACAAGCCGCGTCGATATTCTCCAAGATTAACCTAAGGACAAGTTATCATCAGTTAAGGACTAAGAAGGACGATATATCGAAGACGGCCTTTAAGACAAAAATATGGGCATTATGAGTTGACGGTTATGCCTTTTGGATTGACTAATGCCCCATTGCATTTATGGATTTGATACATCGTGTATTCAAGGAGTACTTGGATTAGTTCGTCATCGTGTTCATTGATGATATTTTGATTTACTCGAGGAGCAACGAGGAACATGAAAGGCATCTAAGGATCGTCTTACAAACCTTAAGGGAACACTCGCTTTATGCCAAGTTTAGTAAGTGTGAGTTTTGACTTATTATGATAGCATTTCTTGGTCATGTAGTTTTTGGAGATGGAATCTCGGTGGATCCTTCGAAAATTGAGGCGGTGATGAATTGGCCGAGATCGACGTTAGTCACCGAAGTTCAAAATTTTCTAGGTGATGGGTTGTTATAGACAATTCATGGAAAAGTTCTCCGCGATAGCTACTCCAATGACGCCTTTAATGAAGAAGGAAACAAGGTTTGAATGGACGGATAAATGCAAAATGAGTTTTCAAGAGCTCAAGCATAGGTTGACTACCACACCAAGGTTGACGATTCCGTCCGGTCTTGGAGGATATGAGATCTATAGTGATGCATCGCTGAAGGGATTATGGTGCATTCTAATGCAGCATGGAAGAGTTGTTGCATATGCATCGCGACAATTGAGACCTCATGAGCTGAACTACCCAACGCACGATTTGGAGCTTGCAGCGATCATCTTTGCGTTGAATATTTGGAGGCACTACTTATGTGGAGAGAAGTTTCATATCTATACGGACCATCGAGCTTGAAGTACCTATTTTCCTAAAAGGAGCTAAACATGATGCAACGACGATGGATGGAGTTGCTTAAGGATTACGATTGTGATATCCTGCATCACCCCGGGAAGGCAAATAAAGTAGCAGATGCCCTTAGTCGGAAATCGAGCATCGCACATTTGATGGTTAAGGAGTGGACTTTGCTTGAAGGAATAAGGGATTTGGAGTTTAAATTTGAGATTTGTCACCTCTCGAGTCGTTGGCTACGTTGATAATCGAGCTAGAGATTCGGGGAAAAGATTAAGGCATCGTAACCTACGGACCTCGACACCCAAAAGATTTTGGTTATGGATGCAAGTAAAAGGAAACCTGATTTCCAAATAATCGAAGATGGAATCTTGAAATTTTGCGGACGTTTATGCGTACCCAACGATAAAGAGTTGAAAGAAAGGATCTTGTCGGAAGCTCATCGTAGTAATAATAGTATTCATCCGCGTAGCACCAAGATGTATCGAATCTACGTCGGCATTACGGTGGAATGGAATAAAGGTGGACGTAGCCAAGCATGTGGCTAAGTGTTTGACGTGCCAGCAAGTGAAGGCGCAACACTGTAAGCCCGATGGTATGCTTCAATCGCTGAAAATTCCTGAATGGAAATGGGAACACATCACTATGGACTTTGTCATGGGATTACCGAGAAGTCGGAGAGGCCATGATTAGATTTGGGTAATCGTGGATAGATTGACTAAGTCTGCTCATTTCCTATATGTACGAAAGGACTTGGCTATGGATAGGTACGCGGAGTTGCATATGCGTCACATATTACGTTTTCATGGAGTACCAAGTGACAATCACGTTGGATAGAGATCCTAAATTCACAACAAATTTCTAGAAGAGTCTTCGGGATGCTATAGGGACTAAGTTGCGGTTTAGTACAATGTATCACTCATGAGACAGATGGACAATCAAAAAGGACGATTCAAACGCTTGAGGATATCTTTGCGAGCGTATATCATAGATTTTAAAGGAGGCTAGGAAGAGCAACTACACTTGGTAGAGTTCACCTACAACAACGTTACCACAGAGTATCGGAATGGCACCATTTAAGGCATTCCATGGCGGAGCTTGCGGAACTCTAGTATGCTTGGGATGAGGTTGGTGAAAGAAGTATAACGGGTCAGAATTGGTGCATGCATTGAGGCGGTGAACGTTATCGGAGAAAGGTTGAAAACTACGCAAAGTCGCCAAAAAAACTATGCCGATAAGCGGCGGAGACCTTTGGAATTTCAAATGGGAGATCATGTCTTCCTCAAGGTGTCGCCAATGCGAGGACTATCACGGTTTGGAAAGAAAGGGAAGCTAAGTCCGAGGTACGTAGGTCCTTTTGAGATATTAGAGCGAATTGGAACTTTGGCTTGTCGCTTCGGCCCCGCCATCAAGTTTGTCGTAGGTTCACAATGTATTCCATGTATCGATGCCGAGGAAGTACGAACCGGACCCGACTCATGTCTTGGATCATGAAGTCATAGAAGTGGACGATAGAGTATCGAACGTGAAAAAGCCAATTAGGATCGAGGATAGGAAAGAACAGGTCTCGAGGAACAAGATGATCCCTCCGGTGAAAGTTGTCTAGGATCATCTTGGAATTAAAGGAGCTACTTGGGAAAGCGAGGAAGCGATGAGGCGTCAACACCCCCGTTTGTTTAGGTGAGTTGGGTTTGTTGTAAATTTCTAGGACGAAATTTTTGTAAGGGGGAAGAGTTGTGATATTCTAAATTTCGACCCATTTCGAAACTATAAATGAATAAAATGCTTATCGATGTAATTCAGTAAATCTCACTCAAATTTGATCACTCTCGAGTTAACTAACCGAAGGGGAAATGCTAATGAGGAATTAAGTATGTGGACAAAGAACTCGACAATGGATGACAACCAAAGTCGCCATGTTTTGAATAACTCTTAAACGTGACAAGTAATCACGGATCCATACGCGTAACTCCTAAGAGCCGCCGTTAGTTTGAGATGCACTGAAATTACTATTCATGAATTTTTTTGCCACGAATTGGACTTGAAATTGGACGTCGATTATTTAAGGATTCCAATAGTAGCAAATTGGACGTTGCCTCGTCGAAGTTAATCAAGTCATTAGATCGTTCTCAAGTAGATAAAATTAGGAATTAAGATCGTAGGTTAGTAGTTACCCTAATTACCTTCAATTAGTGCATAATCCTCTTAATTATGTTAAGATAGATTGGAGATCTAATAGGGTCCCATGGAAACCGAATAGTGAATGGCAAGAAGGTCCAAAGGTGGTCTTGGATTAATGAGTAAAGGATAAAGGAATTCAATTTTAGTAGGGGCCCCTTGCACAACATCCCTTGATCTCCTCAACCACCCAACCACTCAAGTCTTCTCATGTCAATCAAGTTGACTATCCATCAACTCATCTCTCTCTCTCTCTCTCTTCCTCCCTCTCATTTGGCTGAACATCTCTCTCTCTCTCTTGCCATTTCTCTCATTCAAATACTCTCTCTCTCTCACTCAAACTTTCTCTCTCGTTGCCACCCGTCGCTACTCACTCTTCGAGACATACAAATCACCTACCATTTGAAAACTCTTTCTCTTTCCGTTCTAACTACATATCATAAGCCCAAATCCGCCTAGTCGTTTGTCCTATAGAGCAATTTGAAATAGCGAAAGTCGCTACCTAATCCTATTCCGACCCGAGAAGCTCTAAGTTGGATTTTCGAGCTTGTTTCACCCCAATCTTTTGGTAAGACATCTCTTGAACTTAGTTAGGATGTTTAACAACATGTTTATGAGGTTAAGATTAGGTTTTGATGGATTATATTGGCTAAAACCTAGTTGGTTTCATGGATAGAAATCGGGATCTATCCTGTCCAAATTTGGCAGCGAACTTCAAGGAGGACTTTGTGGGGTTTTGCTTGTTCAATCCTTCGGTAAGTTATCCCTAAACCTCTATTAGGACATTAGGTTACTAAAGGATTAAAGTAGAGATTGATTTGGTGACCTTGTGGTTGGATTTTGGCTTGGGATTGTTGGAGGCCAAATAGAGAATTCGTGGAGTTGATTATTTTTGATTAATTTAGGGTTTCAAATGTGAAATCCGTGATGATTATGTGCATGTAGGTTTCGGTCCTAGAGGGGTTCTAAGTACCCAAATATGTAGGTGACCTTTCTTGGATTTTGTTTGGCTCAAAAAGATGATTTTAATGGAATGGCATGTCTTGTGGTCTTTGACAACCGAATGGTTTATCTTGTCCTAAAATGAACCCTATGTATGTTCATCCATGAATGAGGAATGTGATTGAAATGATTAAGTGGCTTGCCTATTTTGATATATTCGAGCATGAAGTCTAAAATGGGGCTCGAGACTAATCGAGTTGCGATGTTCGAACGTTAATTGGTTGTGAACATCCGTGATTGTTCAATTGTGTTGGTTTAACCTTGATTGGTTGGATTTTTATTGAATGGCCAAAATGAGCTCCGAGTGTTTGATCCCAAATTGGGTGTTTGATCCTAAATTAACTTGACGAGATTAATTGCGGCTCGAGAGTCGATAGTCGACCGAATCATCTCGAAGAAGTTGGGGAGTCGAGAGTCGCTATATAGACCGAATCATCTCGCAAAGTAATAATTGAACATCAAGAATCGATGGAATTTGTGGTAGTACTTGTTGTGGCCATTTGATTATTTATAATGCCTTAATTACGAAACTTATACTTGATTGCGAATTTATGGCTTGCATTTGACTGAATCGAGTGTCTAATCTGTCATGCCCTTACTTATCATTTTTAATTGACATGTAAATGCCTTTTTCATGAAAATTGCATAATTTCAAAGTGTCTAGAGGTACTAATGGCCTAGTTTAGGTTTAGATTTGACTTGCTGAGATTTATTGTCACCCCGTCGTGGGCTTTAACTTTTCCGGACCCTAAACCCTAAATATACCACCGACTCATTTTTGGGGTACCGATGGATATAACGACATCGGATACCGAGCACCCTGTAGGTGACGACAAGGTCTATGTTAGGAGAACTACCATAGTCTAGGTCGTTGAAGATGATGATGATTGGAATTCACACCATTATGAAGCTTGATTCTATAGGGATGGAGACAATGAGTATGGACCGCTAAGGAGTTATGACATTCCAAGGAGTATGATCCCTGGATGGTGTAACCCGATGCCTCCCGATGGCGAAGTGTTTGACCTTATCGCTAAGTCCGTAGTTAGCCAGCCCGAATCCCCCGAACCATGTTGCCGATGGCAAGACCGTAGAGACCTCCGATGCCGATGGCGAACCCGGGAACCCCTTGAGTTGGAACCCACAAATGAAGACGATGTCCACTTCCCCCTAGATTTAGATTTCGAGTCTGTCCAATAATGGTTGGATACTAAACAGATACTTTTGTTGATCATGTAGTGTGTTCGAAAGTGATCGGATACTAAACAGGTGACATATTTCCTTATGGTGTGCTCGATAAAGATCAAGTATTAAATAAGGCTTCCATTGTTAATCCTAAGGTGTGTTCGAGAATGATCGAACACTAAGTAGGTAGCTTATTATCACACTATGGTGCGCCCAAAGAGAATTGTATACTAAACAGGTGTTTTTATTTAACCTGCAGTGCATTTGAAAAAATTGAATTCTAAGCAGGTAAACTCCCATTATTGAACCGGTGGTGCGTTCGAGTTAAGACTTGGATACTAAATAGGCAAGTCTACTCATGGTTGATAATTCGTGAAAGTGTGATGTAGTCAGCCTAGCCATTCCTTGATCATTACTATGAAAATCCAAGTAAGTTTTTTGAACTCTTTTCAAAATTGACTTTAGTTGTCATTTTGACCTCTTGTGTTTGTCTTGACGAGATTCAGGCGACATACTTCTTTTTATCAACACCGATTCGGTTCGAGTAATACACTTTTTATACTTATGATTTTTGGTTCACAATCTCGTGATACCTTTATCTAGTTCATAATCGACCTGCTCTTGTGATCCGGATGTTTACTCTAACTCATAATCGACCTGCTCTCATGAGATATTCATCAAACCAAGATCGACTTGCTCTCATGGTTTCGATAAATCTTTATCAATTCAAGATCGACCTGCTCTCGTGATACCTTTTATCCAGTTCATAATCGACCTGCTCTTGTGATCTGGATATTTGTCCTAGTCATGATCGACCTGCTCTCATGAGATATTTATCGAACTAGGATCGACTTGCTCTCGTGGTTTTGATAAATCTTTATCAAATCATAATTGACCTACTCTTGTGACTTTGATCCCCTTTCAAGTTCATGATCGACGATCTCGTGTTATTAGTCTCTCTTATTCAATTCATAATCGACTGCTCTTGTGATCCGGATATTTACCCCAACTCATGATCGATCTGCTCTCATGAGATATTTATCGAACCAGAATCGATTTGCTCTCGTGGTCTCAATAAATCTTTATTAAAGCTATAATAGACCTGCTCTTGTGGCTTTAATATCTTTCGATACATAATCGATCTGCTATTGTGATCTCGGAAGAACATTACACATATCTCGCGATGTCTCGCATTAGAGGGAAACTTCTAATAATGGATAAGGCCCCGGTACCTTAAGATCCTTGCTTCCCCAAAAGAAATTTGGAAATTAAGGGAATTATCAGCATAATGAGGTATTTGGTAAAATAGGTATTTTCATATGCAATCAATGTGCAGATTTCTTTAATCCTTTTTATGGAGAAGAGAAGTCTTAACGCATGTTATTTACAATCTTGTATATCATACGTCATTTTCATTACATGGAGTTAAAACTCCTGCAAAAATTACCAATCATCATCTGCATTTGTAAATTTTAGGTTTCAATTTAGTCTTTGAGCAAAACCTTTGCGAGCCTCCACTCAAAGAGGAGTATTGTTGACACACAAATTTTGATTTCCTTGAGTTATTCATTTAAGCACAAAACGAGGATTAGTCATAGTTCTCACAAAAATTAATTTCTCATACATTGCACATTTGATTTCTATCGATCATGCATTATCATTTGCGTTTGGGCAAGAGATGAAGCAATTGAGCTTAATTTGATAGGCGGTTGGACCATACTTAGTTTGAAATTTTTGACTAGGGCCATAGGAGTGAGTGTCGAATTTATTTAAAGTGTTTGGACCCATTCTTGGGTTTCATTTAGCCTATTTATACTCATTTAAATATTAAAGGTTTTTAGTTAATTAAAGCCCAATTTAAGCCTGGGATTGTACAGTTAAGCCCGTACGATAACAAACTTCGGTTAGCCCATCTCATCACTTTTATGAACCAAAAATTGAAGGAGTTTGACGGGGTTAAGACTCTTGAAAATCCTATAGTCAATGATGAATCCTATTCCAACTAGGTTTCTTAAATCCTATGGTCATTAAGGAATCCTACTTCAACTAGTATTAGCTAACCCTAGTCTATAAATACCTCATTAAGCTGAGGGTTATGAGGGAGCTATTCAGAATTACAACCACGGCTAAAGGGCTCTTCAAAGGGGCCATTCAAAGTTACACACACGGCCATAGAGGAAAAAGGGAGAAAGGGCGTAGGAAAAAGAAAGCTGGAATCTCCGTGGGAGGCACGCCCCTTGGATTTTGACCACTTTTAGTAGGAGTGAGTAAATTGGATTGGACCAGCTCGGACGGGCTCGGTTGGTCCAGCCCTTTAGGGGCGGTTCGGTCCTCGGTTCAAGGTGGATGGGACCGGTACGGACTGTCGGGACTGGACCACCCATAAAATATATAATTATTTATATTTAGATATATACAATTAAAAAAAACAAAGCTTTCATTTGTTTTCAATGTTCATTTCTTGAGCTATTTCCATTATTAGGCTATACATTCTTCACAAGATATCTCCAGAATGTTTTGCATATGTGGCATATCCTTTGCCTATCAACAATGATAGGAATTGTGAAAGAATTGAGTAGCGATTCGATTAGAACCATGAAAGCATGTCCGAGTTGAATGCTAGTGAAACCACTTTACAAGAATGGTTTATATCAATTTCTCTTTGAAACTCGGATAGCCCCTCAATGTTATGAAGGTAGTCTATCCTATTTATTGTGTTCTTTTTCAGTTCATTGTGTGATGAGTGTACACTTGACATGTTATATCCGAAAGATTTAATCGGTTCATTTAATATAATGACAACAATTTCTTACCGTTCATGCATTTTAGTTGTTCATTTCAATGAGTAGTCCTATATTTTGTTTTTGCACCTTGTTTGGATTCTCGTCCTTTCTATATCGCTATTGTGTTAGCGGTTAGACCAATGTCATTGTTAGGCCTACCATTCACGTGAAGATACGCTTTCATTATGAAGGTGAGCAAAATGAACCAGCGGTGTTTTTTTATTCAACAAAGGGTATATATTGTAAATTAATAGGAAATAGAAGCATATTGTATTTTGAGGGTTAGATTTCTATAAGCAGCTGGTATTAACGGTCCCACTAGGCCGGGACTAGGACAGGACCGGACCGCTGGTCTCGGTCGGTCCGTCAGGTCCGGTCCTTAGTCCTGAAAATTTAGAGACATGAACTATTGGTCCGGTCCTCGGTTCTATCTTGAAATGGGACCGGCCCGAAACAAG
This sequence comes from Rhodamnia rubescens, assembly GCA_021437795.1. NCBI lineage: Eukaryota > Viridiplantae > Streptophyta > Magnoliopsida > Myrtales > Myrtaceae > Rhodamnia > Rhodamnia rubescens. Next base: position 2,705,661 of record JAILYA010000034.1, read on the forward strand.
CGGACTCCTAACTTTTAGAAGATACACAAAAGGAGAATACACAGTACGAGAGAAGAAGAGAGAGAGCATGTACAAAGGAGTATACATGAAAAAGGGAAAAGAGAGGCTCCATCCTTGGGGTGTTCGGGTTACGTACTTCAACTGCGTTTAATTTCATTAGCCATATCCAATTGTTGAAACCTAAATTTTGATTTTTTTATTTATAAAAATGAGAGTTAGTTATAATTTTTGCAAAAATTAAATCCTAATACATTGCATATTTATTTCTGTCAATCATTTAAGTTTAGGTATGAGTTAATTGAGCTTAATTTTGATAGGCGGCTAAACCAGGTTCAATATAGACTTTTCAACTTGAGCATAGAGGGGTGTGCCCAATTTATTAAGCTAATTGAACTTAGTTTTAAGCCAATTTTATTTCGTTCAAGCTTAATTATTCAAATAAGGCTTTCAATTAAATGTCCGAAAGGCCTTGGTTGAGCTCAAGAATGCTAGGCAAGCCTATAGTGTAAAAAAAAATCCGATGGGCCTGGCCCATGAAAGAACTGAAATTTGCATGTGGGTTTAATCCTTGATTCAGTTTAGGACTTTATTTAATCAATTGAAGTCCAATCATGCTGAAAATTGCATCTCATAGCCCATGGACCAGGTCATGCTTGGCCAACTCCATCATCACATGCCCTGGCCAAAAATTTGATGAAGTAGAGCTAGGATTCTTCATATTTATAAATTTAATCTAGGATCTTAATGAGTTTCCAAAAAAATTAAAACTCTATCTCTACTTAGCTGAAAATAATAAAGAGTTTTGATAGATGCTGAAACTCATGATCCAATGGCTCGTATTTCGACTAGCATTGCAAATCTAATGGTCTTAAAAGAGTCCTATCTTAAATAGGACTAGTTGTCTATAGTCTATATAAGCAACCCCCCAGCTCACGTCAAGGGGGTTGGCCATTATTGATTTGCGGTAGAAATTGGAGAGTTGCTCGGAGAGATTAAGGGTTCGATTGCTTCCCTTGTGGTCGTGGCAATCCTCTAGCCGAATCTCCCTCACACACAAGTTGCCCTTGCTCTACCGCTGTCCACTGCCATTACAACATCCTCGCGGTTGCTTTAGTTCGTTGATTCGCCATCGCTCAGCAATCACAATTCGGTGCTTTGCCTCTTAGCAGTCCAGACGTTCATTGTATTTCAAGACACCGAGAACCAAATCGCCCCAGCTGCTGTCCAATTCGGTTCAACAATAGAAATCAACTCTGTTCATGCGGTAATTTGACTGTACTTTGATCAATATTCGGCACTCGACGAAGCCGCAATCTCGCGTTAGCTTACTCAATTTAGTCACGCACAAATTTGGTGAAAGAAAAGACTGTTTGGGGCTCAAGTTTAGCGTCTGTTTTGTGATTTAATTTGCTACTCTCCAGCCTGCTTTAGGCTGCTGTCCAACAACTTTTTTTGAGGTTGATCAATCACGTTTTGTTGTTATTTGAAGGTTTAACCTTATTGTTACTTGTGGTAGATCTTTTGGGAGTGTTTTAGTAGCGAATTGAGCACAAAAGGCGCAATATTGAGCGAAAATCCCCACGTTAAGCGTGCTGGAATTTTGGCTTGGAAAAGGTAAAATCCTTCAACTTTTAATTGCCAAATCATGCTAAATCATGTTCATTAGCTTGATAACTTGCATTGTTGTTTTTAGGCATCTTTGAACACGTTGATTTTGCAATTAAAGTTGAAAAATTCAAGTTTTTTTATCAATCCTATGCTAAAATCGAAAGTTGACTCTTGTGGTACTAAAAATCTGAATTTTTTTAGCAAGACTAATTTGATCATGAAATTGGTTGAATTACATGCACACCTTTGGGAATTGACTAAATTGATTTGGAAAAATCTTCTCTAGAATTTTGTTGAACAATTTTCGAATCAAATTGGATAAACTGAAAAGCATAAGAATCTTTATGGAACAAGAATTGATTTTCAGCACACATGTACCTCTCTTGGCCGAATTGCACATTGTGGATAATCTCTTTGCTTTGAATCTTATCCTATGTTGGTTGAATTGGCTTTATCTTTGGTTATTTGATAATAATTCTGTGTTATGGATTAGTATCGTGCTTAATTGGATAACATCTAATTGTTGTGGAAGAACTTTGCTTTGAATATTTATCATTAGCATATGAGTTGGTTGGATTGTTTATCTCATGTTTGAATTATCTTATCTCTTGCAATTTTATTTGAATATATTTGATTAGAGATTGGATTGGATGTTTATCCTTTTTTTATAGAATTATCTGAAACTAAATTTTCCTGTCCTTGAAGATAATCTTCTCAATTTAAATTGGATCAACTTTTGAATGAGGAAAGGCGGGCCTCAATTTCACATATTCGGCCACCCTTCTTAGAATTTTCGAAACTTTCAAATTTAATTGGCCATTTTCACTTTTTTGTGTCATGCTATTTGCTTTTTGATTTGTTATAAAGTTTGCACATCTTTAAACAAACGTGCCCATAATATATGCTCCCATGTGCCTAGACCCTTTAGAAAAATTAAATCACATTCCTTAGCTGTGATCTCACGAAATGGGAAGATGATTTAGTATAAAATTTCGTGTTCTTTCCTTTTGGCAAAAGGGGTGTTGTTGTTTTATACCCCTCTCCACATCTTGGCTCGAATCTTCGGGGATATAGTGAATAAAAATTCTTCTCTAACCCGGATCTTTGGGGATGAGTGAATTTTTTCATAAAAATCGAAAATTTAAAGGTATATTATGGGCTTTTTATTTATTTTTTGTTCAAATTTTTGATTGCTTTTGATTTTTTTTTTATTTTACGAGAATATAAAAAAAAAATCAAATCCTTTTATCATACAATTCATTTTTTTTCAATTAATCATTAAATTCACATCGATCAATCGAAAAGGCTTTTTCATGAAATTGGTATCGAAAGGGAATTAATTTTCTAAATTAATGTAACCAATTCCCCCGAACTCATCTTTCCCTGGTTCACGTAAAATAAAATAGTTCTCCTGCTTATTTGTTTTACAAATAAACCTAAGTTGCGATTTGGTAGGATTTGGGAGGGTCTGAGTTAAGTTAGCTAATTTAATTAACCTGATAATTCATTAGCCTAATTTTAGGTTGTGACAGCGACTGGCGACTACTTGGGGATCTATTTTTTTAATTTTTGAGAAAATTAAAGGGGAATCGAATACTTAAGAATTTTTCAAAAAAAATAAGGAATTAAATGAACTTAAATCTAAAAAAAAGAAGAAATCAATTTGCCCCTTAAATTTTCAAAAAAAAAATCATTTATGGACTTAAGCCATTGAGTTTCATGATTTATGCCTCAATTGTTTGGTTGTGACTTGCCTTTCTTGATGTGATTGTGATTATGATTTTGGACCAATTTTTGGAATTCGATTGATCATCTTGCATTATGTTGCTATCATTATGTTCCTTTGTCAATGATTTTTCTAATCATTTTATGAAGTTTTACTTAATTTTGGGCATTTAATTTAATTACTTTATTTTATCACAAAATGCCATAATTGAGTGAATTAACTTGTCGCGCATGACTCATGACATTGCAATGGACCTAAAATGCTAGATCAACCTGGGATGGTGTCCGGGTAAGAATCGCTTGGCCTTAGGATGGAGGAATAGGCAATCTTACTCTAGACCCCGACTATGTTAAGATTCCCTTGTTCGGGCTTGAATCTGCGGTACAAGGGATTTCTTAACATTTCCTAAGCTTAAAAAGGGCTAGATACGATTTATATTATTGAATTAGATCTGTCCTTGAGAGCTCTAAAAACCCGGTTAATAAAGCATGCATATGTCATCGTACTTGTCTTTGAATCATCTTCGTTAATTTAGCATATGCTTTTTCTGAATTAGTCCATGGCTATTAGGTGTGTCATTGTGTCGATCTATCACTTCATGGGGCGCCGCAACATTTGTATTATTGAGATAAAGAAAGAGGATCTCGATCGATTGGCTTTCCCAACTAGATGAGGTTGTACGCCATTATGTGGAGAGTCGATTGGGGAAACTCATTCTTTTGCTTGATATTAATGTTCATGTCGGGATGATCCAAGGTCTCACCCATTGTTGGGTCTCCCGACCGGCCACATTTCTGCTTGGTAAGCATGAGCTCACCCTTACCTTGGAGGAGTATAGCGTGCTCATTGGTAAGTTTCTTGATATTGAGCTTATTACCCCATACTTGAAAGGGGATGCCTCACAAATTTTAGCCGAATTTCGATGGTTGATTTGCTAGTCGTACAAAGAGTTTTAAAAGCAAACTATGGGTATTGCTCTTTTACTTTTTTCACTGATTATTTTAACATAGCCCGATCCTTGCAAAATGGCACAATATTTCTACTAGCATTTTTGGAATTGATCATTTTTCCTCATCACAAAAATTCTGTTATTCCTCCTCCGGCACATTTTGTTCAACAAGTTGGTGAGGAAAGGAACTTTGTAAATCCCATTTTGGCCGAGACTATTATTTCTTTGAATAATTTTAAGCGGGGCAAGTCTAACATCTTAAGAGCCCCCGCCAAGTCTGTTACAAGTCTGGTTACTATCACATATCAAAGAATGTCAAGGGCTCGTGTCGACTCGACACTCTTAGAAACTTTGCTCCTCCATTAGTCATTTTCAAAGAAAAGTAGAGTAATACCCCCAATTATCATTTTTTTGAATGACTAAAACTCTTGAGGAATCCATCCGCCAAGACCCTCCAATGGCACGCTAGATGGTTCCAATGTAAGGAGGCTCGCCTTACCTCCGGTCACACTTGGACCGATCCCCCTCTTGGGTATTACGGAGTAACTGAATATTATCCGCCCGAGTCATTCGTCGGTTTGAATGCGTCCAAAAGTTGCATCCGTCTCTACCGGCCACCCCAGATCTAGCTGAACTCGGGAACCTTATAACGGATCATGAGCGAGATAGTCGTCACTATCCGATACCTATGGGCAACTTGTCAACCGATCAAGTTTAGTTTCCCAAGGAAGCCGATAAAGCCTCGCTAAGGAGGCCTATCGGTCCACCAAGGAGTATTGACTAAAGCACTTCATTCTCGAAGGGTGGCGCCCGAAGCTTCTCAATGTCACCCCTTGCCCGATGCACAAACAATGAGCTTAGGCGATCGTTGGCCAAAGCTCATGAAGAGATTGTCATGGCGAAGAAGACCATCAAGCCGATGTCCTAGCCGAAAGTCAATCAAGGGACGAGCCATAGCCGATGTCCTAGCTGAAAGTCCAGGGCAAGACGATGACACATATGATCCCGAGAATCGAATCATATCGGTAAGATGATTACGTCCGGACCATGTATTTCAATGGAGCTGTAAATTTATCTAGATCAAGCCTTTGGAGCGATTCTAATATCCCCCGATGGCCAGCATTATCCCGTGGCAGCGAAGTTGGTATTTCATTGCACAAATAATATAGCAGAATACGAGCGTGCATTCTCGGCTTACAAGTTGCGATTGAAATGGGCATAACCCGGCTCAAGGTATCCGGAGATTCCGCTTTGATTATCCTCCGCATTGTTGGAAAATGGAAAACACGGGATGCTAAGTTGCTACCCTACCATGAGTATCTAGATGAGTTGGTGGAGGAATTTGATAATATCTCATTTGAGTATTTATCCAGGACTCACAATCAGTTCACGATACATTGGCAACCTTATCTTCAAAGTTACAAGTCACCAATGGGCTTGAGGTTGAGCCCTTGAAGATCGAAGTATTGGGAAGACTAGCATATTCTACGTCCGTGATCGATGAACTCGATAGTAAACCGTGGTTCCATGACATTAAGAAATACATTCAAAGGCAGGAGTTTCTTGAGAAAAGTAACGTGTCGATCAAAGGTACATAGAAAAGATGGCCTCGAAGTTATTTTTAAGTGGAGAGAATTTGTACAAGCAATCTTTCAATTCGACCCTTTTAAGATGCATTGATTCTACTAAAGCAATCCGTCTCGATGATGGAAGTACATGAAAGAATTTGTGGTCCACACATGAATGGTTACATGTTAGCTAAGAAGATCATGAGGTTAGGTTATTGCGGCTCACGTTAGAAAGTGATTGTGTTCAAGCATGTTTGGAGCTGTCACAAATGCCGATTCATGGGGACAAGATCAATGTTCCTCCAAACGAATTGCATCACCTGTCGGAACCTTGGCCATTTTCTATGTGGGGCATTGATGTGATTGGTCCAATCAACCCAAAAGCATCTAATGGACATCAATTCATTCTGGTGGCTATCGATTATTTTTCTAAATGGATTGAAGCCACATCATACCTAGCAATCGTTGCACGGAATGTTGTGAAGTTCATCCGTCGAGACATCATTGCACGATACGGCTCACCTGAGGCCATAATCACTAACAACGGCTTGAATTTGAAAAATAAGCTAATTGATGAATTGTTCAAAGAATTCAAGATTAAGCATCCGAACTCCTCTCCGTACCATCCTCAAATGAATGGAGCGATAGATGCAGCTAATAAGAACATCAAGAAGATCTTGGCAAAGACGGAGGAAAACTATTGCGATCGGCATGAAAGTTTGCCTTTTGCACTCATGGCATATCGGACTTCGATCCGAACATCCACTAGGGCAATCCCATACTCCTTTATATACGGGATGGAAGTAGTATTACCGATCGAGGTGGAGATTCCTTCCTTGCGGACATTATCTCAAGTCAAGCTTATTAAAGCTAATTGGATCTAGCAAATGATGGATCAACTGAACCTAATTAATGAGAAACGGCTTAGGTTGTATGCCATGGCCGGTGTTATCATCGAGAGGGTTGATAAATCCTTTAACAAAAAGGTTCGACCTCGACATTTCTAGGTTGGTGACCTTATTTTACGAAAATTATTACCAATAGTTCTACTTCCGCGAATGGAAGTTCGCTCCCAACTACGGTGGTCCATTTGTCGTGAAGAAGGTGCTCCCTGGTGGTGCTTTGATCCTAATCGAGATGGATGATCATATCTTCGTCGATCCGGTCAATTTCGATCTTTGTAAAGAAGTATTATGGTTGATTTATTCTAACATTTGGATCAAGTTATAATCCATTTTGATGTTTACTCATGCATTGCTAGTACTTGTTTGTTTGCTTGTTTCGTTAGCATTATTAATCTTCATTGTGAGATAGTTTCAATAAGGAAATCTCTCCGATTTCGTTGGACTAATCATTTTGAATAAGGAACATCGGGACAACGAAAGGCAAGTCATTTCCTAGATACGTCCATATCGTAACCCACAATGAGAAAAGTGACGGTTTCCATGCTCACAAGGTAAAGGGTTATCTCGCGAAAAGTATGACGACCAAAGTGATATGAGACATTCGCTTCCTCTACCCAAACACTACAGGTTATCCGTTGCTAAAACTTTTTGAACGATGATTTCATTTCATACTCCTGTCAAGAACAACCCCACATTGGGGCAATTCTTAGAGATTCAAAGGATGAGTAAAACTTTCTTGCTTTCACTTGCATCAATCTTCAAGTGTATTTGTTGCATGCGAACCCTATATTAGCTCAAGTACCTTAGAAATGACGAAGATCATTTCATTTCTATACCATACACACCCGATCCTTTGCTTAACCCAATTTGAGCGGCGGATTCATTTCTCAAAACCTGATTGGTGACCATCATGGTAAAGAATCATATAAAACCATATGACAAACAAGCAAAGTACCTTGGGGCAAGCTAGAACTTGAAGGATCTGCCAAAGATAATACACTTGAAAGATTCAAATGAGACCCTTTCTTCCTTAAAAAAAAAAGCTCAACATGGAAGACGGGAGTAGGGAGTAAGAAAAACAAAGGCTTGTCATGCAAAAGGGGGGTGAAAATTTGAGCATTCAAAAAAACCCTCTAAGAAATGCAGCCGAAAGACAAATGGCCTTATCCTATCATGAGAAAAAAAAAAGGAAAAGCTTTATGAGAAAAATCTTATAAATAACGGGAGGTCTCAAATTGAACTTGCTCAAATGTTCCTCAAAGAAAAAATTCACGAGAGTGCCATGCTTAAAATGACAAAAAGAGGATCACCAATCTCATTATTATACACCTCGTGTTATAAATAAGCCTTTCATTTCCAGGCTCACCCTAAACCCACATTACAACCCTCACCAAAAGTCTCTTTAGATTAGGGCACTTGGGTTAATGTAGTATTTCGGGTTGCTTATAAGTATCGCTTGAAGAAGTGCAAGCAAGATCATTTTTATCTCATTTCGCAAGGTTTTTAACTTGTAAATCTAATGCAGCTGATGAGGATTTCATTTCATGGCCTAATGACTCATACGAGTCTCCTTTGATCATCTTTTGACCAAACATGAATTACAGTCCTTGCAAAAGGCCTCATGGATTGGTCCGCGAAACCAATTTCAAGAATACCCAAACCCTTATCGAATGTGAAGATGACAGTTCGAGTGTTTACCGTACCGTATCAATGGTCGGGTTTTCAAAAGCCTTTTCATGAGAATGAGTGAAAGTCCTTTCGATCGAAGGTTCCTCATTCAATTTGTTTAGATTTATCGAAAGGATCGACATGATTTCCTTATTGATAGAATTCCCCAATGGAGCCTTATAATAAAGCAAAAAGTTCAAAGATTTGTGGACATATCATGTTGCATTTACATTGATTTTGTTCATGAGTATACCTCAAGTGAATAAACATGTATGATACGATTAGCCTAACCATTCATTAAAACCATTCAAGAAATCTAGGTAAGTTTTTCGAACCTTTTTCGGATTGAAAGCTTCGCTCATTTTAAGTTGTCATTTTGACCTCTCGTGTTTGTTATGATTCAATTCGGGCAAAGACATCCCTTTTTGTATTTATCGAATTAGTTCTGTGGTACATTCTTTAAACATCGTGTTATATAAACCTTGGTGGTATTGATTCATGACGACATATGCACCCATTATCTCTACCTTTATCAAATCGCAATGACATATGCACTTGTGATTTTGATTTGTTGTCAAATCATAACAACATAGCTATTATGATTTTAACCCTTATCAAATCATGATAACATAAGCATACATGATTTTGATCTCCAACCAAATTACAATGACGTAGCTCTTGTGGTTGGTCTCTTTTACCAAGGCTATGACGACGTAGCTCTTATAGCTCTGGTATCATTTTAACCAAATCACAACGACGTAGCTCTTGTGGTCTTGGTGTTACCAAATCATAATGACGTAGTTCTTATATTTTGGTCTTTTAGTCAAATCACAATGACGTACGCTCTTGTGATCTTGATTATACCTTCTTTGATTCATAGCGACGTAGCTCTTGTGATCTCGAAGCATATTTCAACTCTACATATATCTTGCGCTATCCCGCATCGGAGGGAGAAACCCTTGGTAATGGATAAGGCCCTAGTACCTTAAGATCCTCTTGTGATCTTGGTCATTTTTTCGATTCACAACGACGTAGCTATTGTGATCTCGAAAAGCATACGTTCAACATCATACATATCTTGCGTTGTCTCACATCGAAGGAAACTTCGATAACGGATAAGGCACCCTAGTACCTTGAGATCCTAGCATCCACAAAGAAGCTCGGAGATTAAGAGAATCATCAAGCATTATGAGGTATTTGGTAAAACAGGTATTTTCATATGCGATCCATGTGCAAGTTTCTCTAGTCCATTTACGGAAAAAGAAAAGTCATGGCGCATGTTATTTATAGTCTTGCATGTCATGCATCATTTCTTGCTGCATTGGAAAATCGGATTAGACCTCCCGCCAAAAAGTTATCATTATAATTCATCATTTGCATTTGGAAAATTTAGGTTTCAATTTTGGTCTTTGAGCGAAACCTCTCGTGAGCTTCCACTCAAAGAGGAGGCAGTTGTTAACACTTAAATTTTAATTTTTTTTATTTATAAAAATTAGAGTTAGTCATAATTCTCGCAAAAATTAAATCCTCATACATTGCATATTATTTTCTTTCAGTCATTTAAGTTTAGGTGTGAGTCAATTGAGCTTAATTTTGATAAGCGGGCTGGACCAAGTTCAATATAGACTTTTCGACTTGAGCATAGAGGGGTGCGCTGAATTTATTAAGCTAATTGAACTTAGCTTCAAGCCAATTTTATTTCATTCAAGCTTAATTATTCAAATAAGGCTATCGGTTAAATGTCCGAAAGGCCTTGGTTGAGCTCAAGAATGCGAGGCAAGCCTATAGTTTAATAAAAAAATCCGATGGGGCTAGTCCATGAAAGAGCCGAAATTTGCATGCCTAAAATCGTTGGTTTAATCCTTGATTCAGTTTAGGACTTGATTTAACCAATTGAAGTCCAATCATGCCTAAAATTGCATCTCAAAAGCCCACGAACAATGTCATGCTCGGCCAACTCCACCATCACTTGCCTTGGCCAAAAATTTGATGAAGTAGGGCTAGGATTCTTCAGATTTATAAATTTAGTCTATGATCTTAATGAGTTCCCAAAAAAAAATTAAAACTCTATCTCTACTTAGCTGAAAATAATAAAGAGTTTTGATAGATGCGGGAACTCATGATCCAATGGCTCATACGTCGACTAGCATTGCAAATCTAATGGTCTAGAGAAAGTCCTATTCTAAATAGGACTAGTAGTCCAAAGTCTATATAAACAACCCACCCCCCCCCGCTCACGTCAAGGGGGTTGGCCATTGTTGATTTGCGACAGAAATTAGAGAGTTGCTTGGAGAGATTGAGGGTTCGATTACCTCCCTCGTGGTCGGGGCAATCCCTTAGCCGAGCTGCCTCACACACGAGTTGCCCTTCTCCGCCGCTGTCCACCGCCATCCCAACATCCTCGTGGTTGCTTTAGTTCGTTGATTCCCCACCACTCAGCCATCACAGTTCGGTGTTTCGCCCCTTAGCAGTCCCGACGTTCGTCATATTTCAAGACGCCGAGAACCAGATCGCCCCAGCTGCTGTCCAATTCCCGGTTCAACACAGAAATCAACTCTGTTCATGTGGTAATTTGACTGTACTTTGATCAATATTGGCACTTGGCGAGCTGCTTCTCGTGTTAGCTTACTTAGTTTAGGCATGCACAAATCTGGTGAAAGAAAAGGCTATTTTGGGCTCAAGTTTAGCGTATGTTTTGTGATTTAATTTGCTACCGTCCAGCCTGCTTTAGGCTACTGTCTCGCAACTTTTTTTGAGGTTGATCAATCACGTTTTGTTGTATTTTTGAAGGTTTAACCTTATTGTTACTTGTGGTAGATCTTTTGGGAGTGTTTTAGTAGCAAATTGAGCACAAAAAGCGCAATATTGAGTGAAAATCCCCACTTGAGCGTGCTGGAATTTTGGCTTGGAAAAGGTAAAATCCTTCAACTTTTGATTGCTAAATCATGCTAAATCATGCTCGTTAGCTTGGTAACCTGCATTATTGTTTTTAGGCATCTTTGAACACGTTGATTTTACAATTAAAGCTGAAAAATTCAAGTTTTTTTTATCAATCCTATGCTAAAATCGAAAGTTGACTCTTGTGGTACTAAAAATCTAAATTTGTTTAGCAAGACTAATTTGATCATGAAATTGGTTGAATTACATGCACACCTTTGGGAATTGACTGAATTGATTTGAAAAATCTTTTCTAGAATTTTGTTCAACAATTTTCAAATCAAATTGGACAAACTGAAAATGATAAGAATCTTTGTGGAACATGAATTGATTTTCGGCACACATGTACCTCTCTTGGCTGAATTGCACATTGTGGATAACCTCTTTGCTTTGAATCTTATCCTATGTTGGTGGAATTGGCTTTATCTTTGGTTATCTGATAATAATTCTGTGTTATGGATTAGTATCGTGCTTAATTGGATAATATCTAATTGTTGTGGAAGAACTTTGCTTTGAATATTAATCATTAGCATATGAGTTGGTTGGATTATTTATCTCATGTTTGAATTATCTTATCTCTTGCAATTTTATTCGAATATATTCTATTAGAGATTGGATTGGATGTTTATCCTTTTTTTAGAATTATCTGAAACTAAATTTTCTGGTCCTTAAAGATAATCTCCTCAAATTAAATTGGATCAAATTTTGGATGAGGAAGGTGGGCCTCAACTTCGCATATTCGGCCACCCTTCTTAGAATTTTCGAAAATTTCAAATTTAATTGGCCATTTTCACTTTTTTTTTTGTCATGCTGTTTGCCTTTTGATTTGTTATAAAGTTTGCACATCTTTAAACAAACGTGCACATAATATATGCTCCCATGTACCTAGACCCATCAGAAAAATTAAATCACACGCCTTAGCCGTGATCTCAAGAAATAGGATGGTGATTTAGCATAAAAATTTGTGTTCTTTCCTTTGGCAAAAGGGACGTTGTTTGTTTTATACCCCTATCCGTATACTAGCTCGAATCTTCGTGGATATAGTGGATAAAAATTCTTCTCTAACCCGGATCTTTGGGGATGAGTGAATTTTTTCAAAAAAATAAAAAATTTAAAGGTATATTATGGACATTTTTGTTTATTTTTTGCTCAAATTTTTTATTGCTTTTGATTATTTTTATTTTTGAGAGAAAATACCGAAATGGCTTTTTCATGAAATTGGTACCGAAATAGTATTAATTTTCTAATTTAATGTAACCAAGTCCCCAAACTCATCTTTCTTTGATTCGGAGAAAATAAAATAGTTTTTCCGCTATTTTATTAAGATTTCTAATCAACCTTCCGTAAATGGTTAATGGCGGCTCCAATTGGACATTTTTTTACGGATGAACCTAAGTTGCAATTTGGTAGGACTTGAGAGGATTTGAGTTAGGTTAGCTAATTTAATTAACTTGATAATCCATTAGCCTAATTTTTAGGTCACGACACCAATCAACGACGAAGCTTTCTTTTCTTTTATTTTCTTTTGATTGCAGGTTCTGAGGCCACTTCATTCACATATACGACAAAGAAAAGGAGAGCGGGTTCTGATGAAAAAGTCAAAGGACGTAAGCCATCTCTTCACAGCTTCAAAAATGTCCCTTTTCGTTGCAGGTTCTAGTCCGCTGATCGAGATCCAACCGACGAGGCCGCTTCCTCGACTAACTTGGATCAACAACGGAGTCCGCAATCCAATTGAAGGAGCCTTTGCAGAAGACCAGCCGTACCTCGACAACAACAAAGATACTGATTCCTTGATCTTGACGGGAAGCTGCCACTCTGCGCTCTCCTTGAACCCATCGAGCCAACCCAGTAGCATCCAATGATCAACCCGACGGTTTTGCATGATCAGAATAACCACCGAATTCCATCTTTGGGCTCGATTGAGATTGCCAAGTTCTGTCTTTTCCCTTGCATTGACAATTCTTCTTGCAGGTTCCACTGTGAAGGACAAAACCTGGATAAATCCCAAACTGTTCGCTGCACCAATGGTTAATTAATGAGTCAAAGTAATTTGTGGGCAAAGCCTCGGAAGAAGCTTGAAGCCAAGCTGCCTTTGTTCGAACAATCTTGCTGTCCAGCCACTGTTTAGCTCCATTCGAGTTTGATTCAACCTTTTTTTATATTGAAATTCAATTACTAAGTCCTTTGCTTTTTGGTGTTAGAATTCCTTGACGTTTAGAGCTCAAATTCAGCTCAAAAGGGGTTGTTTCGAGCAAGAATTACAGCTTACCTAGGTGCTGGAAATTGCTTGGAAAAAGGTAATTTTCTTATCTTTTGATTGCTAATCTATGCATATTTGCTTGGAAATTTGCATTGTTGTTCTTAAACTTCTTTGAACACATATGATTTGCAATTAAAGTTAGAGAAAAATCAAGCCTTTTTACCAATTTGTGCTTGAACTGAAAGTTGATCCTTTTTGCTAAGAAATTATGATTTTTTCGGATCAATTTGATTGGATCATGGAATTGGATGAAGTCTATGCATAACTTAAGGATTGATAGGTTTTAATTTGAAAAAATCTTTTCTCAAAGTTAAAGAATTGTTTGGCATTTCGCATGATCTAAGCTAAATCGGAAAAGATAAGAATTTTGTGGAATAAATTGGATTTTTCGCACATGCAATACTCTGGTCGAATTGCTCCTGATTGGTGGATGAGCCTTGTTTTGAATTTTATCATGGATTGTAACATTATCCTATGATTTTCTAATGATGTTTCCATATTGTGAGTAAGAATTATTCGAATTGGATAACATCTAATCTCTGAGAATTAATTGAATTGGATAATATCTATTTTGCAATGGATACACTTTTGATCTCGATGATTATCTCTAGCATGTGAGTTGGTTGGATTGTTTATCCGGTGGTTGAGTAATCTTATCTTGTGATTTTATGGTAATATTTGATTTACGGATAAGATTGGAATTTGACTAGGTAATATCTAATTTTTTGGGAATTATCTGGAAATACCTTTCAAACCTCAAAGGATAATTTTCTCAAAATTAAATCAAACTTTAGATGAGGAAAGGTGAACCCCACTCTCATATTTTTGGACACCCCTCTCTAATTTTCGAAAATTAAACTTAATTGCTCACTCTTGCTTCACTTTGGTCATGTTTGTTTATTTTTCTTCTATTATATAGTTTGTATATTTATAAACAAACATGCTCATAATATATACTCCCATGTACCTTGTTTTGTCGGAAAATAAATTATATGCCTTGGCCATGATCTTATGGAATGGGATTAAAATTTAGTATAGAATTTTTCGTGTCCTGCATTTTGGGAAAAGGGATGATGTTGTTCTATACATCTATCCGCATACTTGGTTGAATCTTCGAGGATGTAGTGGATAAAATTATGCTCTAGCCCAAATATTTGGGAATGAGTGAATTTTTGGGAAAATTCAAAATTAAAAGGTATATTATGGGTATTTTTGTTTATTTTTGTTCAAGCTTTTGATTTTTTTTATTATTGCCGAAAATACAAAAAATAATACCCATTTTTTTGCATATTATATGGTTCCATGTTATATTTTTCCAATTAATCATTCAATTCACATCAATGAATAGAAAGAGATTTTTTATGAAATTGGTATTGAAATGGCATTAATTTTTCAAATTAATGTAACCAAGTCCCCGAACTCATTTTCTCTGGTTCGTAGAAATAAGATATTTTTATTGATATCTTATTAAGGTTTCTAATCAACCTTTCGTAAATGATTAGTGGCGGCTCCAATTGAATAATTTTTCATGAAATAAAACCTAAGTTGCGATTTGGTATGGGCTTTGAAGAGTCCGAGTTAGGTTAATTCAGCAATTAACCCAATAATCCATTAACTTAAGGTTCCCGAACTTTAGGTCGCGACAATGCCGATTCTTCCTGCTATCCCCATCATAGGCTATGGTGCCCCCATTGACTTCGTGCATACATGGGAGGATTACCCCGATTCTGCTTTTCCATTGGTGCAATTTAGGTTGGTTTCGATCCTTTAGGTAGATGTAGGGTTGCCTACTGTGAGGGTCCCGATATGTTTTGTGTCACTTTTTATGATAGACTTGTCTAGCTAGCTGACAGGTCCATTACCTTACTTACATCATGATGATAGCAGTGATGGCGACAATGGTGAGCAGTAGTGGTAATGCTCGTGGATGGTCAGAGGCTAGTGTATACAGGCAG
Source organism: Rhodamnia rubescens (assembly GCA_021437795.1). Taxonomy (NCBI): domain Eukaryota; kingdom Viridiplantae; phylum Streptophyta; class Magnoliopsida; order Myrtales; family Myrtaceae; genus Rhodamnia; species Rhodamnia rubescens. Next base: position 2,721,240 of record JAILYA010000034.1, read on the forward strand.
GTTTTTGATGGCCAGGGCCATAGGGTGGATATAAGAACCAATGGTAGAGGTAGTGGGAGAGGACGACGATAGTATTAGTCGGGGGAAGGAGTTTCGTTTTGGTTATCCTCCCAGTTGTTTTCCTTTGGAAGAAATTATGTAAATATAATTGGTTATCTACATATCTAATTGAAGGTTCATGAACAGACTGGTTGTTTTTATTGCAAGACATGTTCGGGTTTAACAAAACCTATTATGGCTTTACCCGTTAGGCACGCACACTTGTCTGCTATTGCTCTTGACATGGTCTCATGAATGGTTATTACTTAGTCTTTCGCATGAGCCATATGTATGTATGTATGTAGGTATGTATGTATGCATATATATATATATATATATCACAAGAATCATTTGAGCGCATACTTAATATAGTGATGGCCTGAGACGTCACATCAAGAACCTTGAGTGATGTAATCACACGAAGTAAATGGTGGCTAGAATTCATAATTGGCCAACGAACAGAGGACGGCGGGAGAACTTGGTCCGACAGGGAGAATTGAAGAGAGAAAGAGAATTTTTGTTGTTATCTTTTTTAGTAGGAGAGAGTGTTGTGGCCATAGAGAGAGAGCGAGAGAGATAGAATATTAATCAAGTCTTAGCCCTTAGATTGATCCTATGGCTCATATCATTCCCTTAATGGCTAAGATATCTTCCCATTGGCTGAAATTTTGATGACATGGATGGATGACATGTCATTTTAGATGGTCATGGATATTTGAGATTAAGCTTCACAAGGATAGATGACATAGTAAGGGCAACTTAGCAATTATATCAAATGACAATTTTGTAATTATGCAATGTGAGGAGAGAGGGAGCTTGCCATGGCTGGGCTGGGTTGACATTGGTTGGTCCAAAAGGCTGGATCCAATCGAGTCTACCCGGGTTGGTTCGGGTCCGGGTTGACCCGAGTCATCAAGTCGTTAAATTTTACTCTAATTATGTCAAGTGGGATTGGTGCCTTGGCTAAGTGGGATGAATTAGCTCGATTGAGAATCGGTTGAATGGGCCGGGTCGATTTGGGTCAAATGGAGTTGACTCGAGTTGATTAGGTCGGCTCAAGGCCTCTTAATTGTCTTAATTCTCTCACATTAACCTTACGGATTTGGCTAGCACACAAATTGGGTCCGATCAGTCAAATTGGCTTTGGCCCAAGTGGTCCGCATTGGGTCACGACCGGCTCGATCCTATCGGTCCTATTTTGTTATTTTAGTTAAATTATGCCAAAATACCATGATTTTTTCAAAATTGATGTTGAAATTGCGCTAATTTGGCTTCGTGGGATTCAAATTAGGGTAATTGACATTATTCATGCAGGACCAGTAGAGGCTCTAAATTGGCGTTCGAAAATTCACCCACCCTTCTCAAGCTTGATCATTCAAAACTTGCTTGAAATTCAATGTAATACGACCTCTAGATCAAATGTCACAAAGAAAATAAATCTAAGAAAAGAACAAAAATTACTGGAATATGGATTTTTTCTGATTGAGAGTCTAAATTTTCGATTTGATCCAAAAGTAAATTCCCGATCATTTTTTTAAACTAAAAACTACGAATCAAAAGTTTAATTAAGCTTGAAAAGGGGAAATTTTGTGAAACTTTAAATTTTTTCAGCATTTTCAAAAAATGTTGATCAAAAGTTGACTTCAAGGGTTGACAGAAAAGTCAACCCAAAAAAAGTTAAATTTGGATTATTGGATAAAATGACTCCTAGGTTTCGATCGAACATAATGGAACTTAATATTTATTGAAGATCATTGAAATGGCATTGAAATGACTCTTTTCGGCCGAGAAACAGGCCTTGTTGCGATCAGGGACCCATAATCTCGAAGTTTTTTTAATTATTTACTATTAGACTTATTAGCAAAAATTAGGTGTCGAAAATTGTGTGTTTAGTTGATTAAATTAAAAATATCAAATTTACAATTGGTATGAGCTTGAGAAAGTATGCGTTAAATGTTAGCTTAGTAATCTATTAATTTTTCTTTGGGCTTTCACCTCTAGAAAACATTACGAAAGTAACCGTTTGGTTCACGGAAAATGCAAGATTTTTGGAAAATATTTTATGGAAAGTTATTTTTCATGAAAATGACATTATTTTTTCGGTGTTTGGCTAAACTATGAAAAAGACCTGGAAAATGTTTTTCGTCGTTTGGTATGAAAATTTGGATTTCGATTTTCCTCCATGGATTCCTTTTAATAATTTTTTGTTTTATTATTTTTTCTGTTCATTTTTTTGTTTTAATAAATTGAAATTTTTAAGTATTAATCTTTTTATATTTTCTCTTTTCTTTTTATTTTTTTTTTCATTTTGGCTAGTTGCCGACCGCCGGCAGCAGGTGATCTCAGGCTCACCGAACAAAATGACCAGGGAACTACTAGTCGGTGACGACGTTGCATGCCGCGAGGGGAGGTGTGGGGACGACGGTGGTGGAGTTGTACGTGGTGGACGTGCCAAGCGGGAACCCCAAGGAGGAGATGTGCGTGTTCGTCGACCCCACCGTCAACTGCAATCTTCAGTCTGTGGCTCAGATCGACGAGAACATGGCCCGAAATTTGTAAACCACATCTTGTTCCACTGATCAAAAGACCCAAAAAGTACCCAGAAAACCAAAATAAAAAAAGAAAGAAAGAAATAATTTCATCAATCCTTTAATCCTTCTGTTTCTTTATTTCGCCTGACGTTGAGCAGATCCTGAAAAGCTAGCACTGGTAATTCATCATTTTGATTAGCAACTAGTGAAGATGATGTACGCGGGTCATTGTACGCATAAGATGATGAGTTTTATTTGGGATCGTCGGGACCGGCCGAGCCTTGAGCTCGCCGGCCCACATCATGGCTAATCGCCAGGCAGCGCGCCGTCATCAACATCCGTGGTTGGCAAAGGAGGAAGGAACGGTGGGCTGAGGAAGGAAGAGAAATGAAAATAAAAATAAAAAACAGAAAAAAAAAAAATAAAAATACTTTTTAAAATTATTTTAAAAAATAAATAATGAAAAGAAAGTAAAAGAATAATTATAAAGAAAGGAAGTGTGAAAGAGAGGAGAAATGAAAGATTGAGGAAAATATTTTTCCCATTTTTTAAAGGATTATTTTCCTTAGAAGGAAAATATTTTTTGGGACTAGCTTATTTTCCGCCCCCCAAATGCCGGAAAATCTAGAAAATATTACCGGGGAAGTTGTTTTCCGAGAAATAAACAGAGCCTAATTCCCTTAAATAAGGTTTTGCCTAAGATTTCTATAGTTCATCTATTGCAATAAAAGGCAACAATATTATTATCAGAAGATGAGGCTTTAAAAGTAAGTTATGTAGAATTGAATACTTTGATTATGAATCCTTAGGGTTGGCATTTGGTCAGGGCCATCTGCCCATGCCAAAAGATTTGAACTTAACTAGCTTGTAGGGCTCGCAAGGTTTTTCACAAGCCTCCACATAGCGGGTCTTTTTTCCGGTGACCCTTGGTTATAACAAAAATGAAAATGATGTGATTATTCCGTGACGTAAATGACTAAAGAAATGATGGGTTCCATTAAATGGTTTTTGATAAATTCAAAGAACCATTGACCTTTGAAGGAGTACAAAAGTAGTTTGGCTTTTAATGTTAATTACTTATGTACTGACCTGCATTGAAAAGGTGAAAAGAAAAATCACTTCAAAGTGTCCCTCCAAATATTTGTTGTAGAGAAGAAAGAGCTTAGGTGACCGTAAAGATTTTGCTTTATTTCACCGTAGTTCTCATGGAAGGATTTATTTATTTATTTTTTCCAAAAAGAAGAATTCATCAAGGGAAGTAACAACATTTATCTTGGCCATCAAGTGACCAACAACATTAACCTTCTCAAAATACAACCACACACTTGACCCGTGTTCGGGCAATCAAAGAGGAGATAACTCGCTTATACAACAATGACGTCGAACGGAAGATGCCATCAACGTTACTCATTATTTACTAGTGATACCAGGAAACTTCCAACCGAGGACAGAAGTGTTCATATTAATCGAACTCTTAGAATGTTCTTGATTTTCTCTAGCAGTTGTCGTAGCAGAAGCAAGCCCATCACCCGTCGAAATGACAAGCCCCGTAGGCAGCTTTATCGACCTTTATGCAATGCTTATTACAACCACCGTTACAAGGCCCGCTCCATGTGTTGCTGTAGTGCTCATTACATTATTGGCCTTTCACCATTGCCACATGGCCTAAATGGATGCAGAACAAGCCAAACAAAGAGTGCAACAACTTTTATGAGTCATGACATTCCATAAATTCAACTTTCTAGCTAAACAAATAATAGCAATAAAAATGCCAAGATCTTTATTCTCTATACTAAAGTCAAAGAATGTAAAGCCGAATAGAGGAATTTTTGTATATTTTGATATATTTTGAACAAGAATGCATGAGCCTATATATAGGCTTTATTAGAAAACTATGTAAGACAATATATCAGTCAAGATATGCACATAATCTTGAGAGATACGGACAATCAACATAATTGTCGAAATATCTCTAACATAAGCAATTATCCTACAAAATCATTAATTATCGCTAACAACTAAATATTGGTAAAAGATCATGTGACAAATGCACTCTCCATGCCCACACTCAAATGCAGTTGAAAATCGACTAACCACTGAGGAGGAGGATACAAAAAACACCAGAACGATGGAAGAAGTGTCACTCTTGAAGGACTTGGCCATGCTGAAGAAGGGAGTAGCAATTTGCAAGGAGATGATGTTTAGACTTAAGAAGATGGTGTATTCTAAGCTGGAGCACCGAAATTTATGGTGGGAAAAGATAGAAGATGACAAATCCCAGCTCATCCCATGCGTCGCCCTACTTAGTTTGTTTATACGATCTAGACGGAGTTCCACGGTGAAATCAAAGTTCGACGGCGAAATCTTCGAGAATAACATGTGAACTTTTGACTCAACACCTCTGAAGATATTGTGTTCGATGGGAACTTTTATAATGTAATGAGCCTTTCCATTGGTGGCAATAGCTTTCAATGTTATATATTCAACAAACATCAATGAAATGGTAGATACTGAATTTATTTTTATTTTTTAGAACATGACACATACCTTTCTAAGAAACAGTTTTCACGGTGAAATTTACTCAACACCTCTATGTCAACTTTTTCAACAGCGTCGACTGCACTTTGTTTTTTTTTTTTTTTTGTTCTTTTTTTCTGAGAATAATATGTTTCTTGCGATCTTTTATAAGATAATGAGTCTTTCTAATGATAGCAATAGCTTTCAAGGTTATATGCATGACGAACATTGATGAAATTGTAGAGCTTTTATAATATAATGAGTCTTTCTGACGATGACAATAGCTTTTAAGGTTATATGCATGACAAACATTGATGAAATTGTAGAGCTTTTATAATATAATGAGTCTTTCTGACGATGACAATAGCTTTTAAGGTTATATGCATGACAACCATCGATGAAATTGTAGAAGCTGAAATTAATTTTAATTTTTAGAGAAGTATGGTAAAGTTCTAACTGATTAAATCTTAATATTACTGTATTTTTTTTGTGGAATTTCTTAGGTATGTCATAACAAGTAAACAAATCAAATAGTGGACACTGAAAATTAATGGCAAAAGCCCCAAACCAAAAGTCACGATCATCCAAACGCAGACTCAATATGTCGAAATTTTATGTGATTGCAATATACAAATGAATTTCGTGATGCGGTTAAAAATGTTACTGTAGAGCTTAAATTTCCTCGAACTTACTTCATATAGACGTATATAAGACTTTAAGGTGATGGTGTATTCTTAGTTATATTTGATCTATCTGTGTATTCATCGTTCCTTGTTATAGTTTTTGTTTTTTTGGAACTTATTGATAAGGGCGAGTCTTTTCTTGCGAAGCGTCAAATAAAATGACTTTTTCGGCTGAAAAAGCGAGGCCATTGTCGAAATTAGGACCTAGACTTTGGTGATGTGAGAGAGACCTTTGGAGAGCTTGTTCCCCGCAGCCTTGAGGGATTTGAGCTTAATTGAAATTTAGTACCAAAAGCTCAAATTTCCTTTAGAGAGCTTGTCCCCCACAGCCTTAGCGGTAATGGAAATTTGGCCAAGTCCATTAATAAGAAATTGGTAACTTCAACTCCATTAACAACCACTTATGAATCTCTTTTGGGATTACATCCATTATCTCAAGTTTTGGATAAAACGAATCCCTATAATGACCGACAATTAATAAAGAGGGGTGCCGAGTTGGAAATATTGATTAATTAGAGATAAACTTGGGGAGCAATTAAACTTGATATTATCACCATTTAAATCAATTGGAGATAAGAGTAGAGTTTCCTATTGTTAAGATATAGTATTTTTCTTAGGCTGCGTTTGGTCATCAAGATGAAAATAATATGCTTTATTCTATCCTATACTTGGTAATTGTCGAGGATAGAATAAAGGGGGATATAGCCCGGACGAAAATATCCGGGAAAGAGGGTGGGTTAGACCTAAATAGGATTTCTCAAAGAGCAAACACGAGGAGAAACAAGTTTTTTTTTACAACCACCACTACTCCTACGCATCGGACCACCTCTCCGCCCACTGGCCACCTTTCCGACGGGGACCACCTCTTTGGCGATGGAAATCGTCAAGTGTGGCCACCTCTCGGTGGTGCCATGCTAGGGTCTTTGGCGACAAAATGAAGTATCTCAATGACCTTGTTCTTTAATCGATAATTTGACATGATATAATATCACATCCTTCATTCTTTAATCGCTTGAACCTTTCCAACATTAGAGAGGGGACCCGAATTTTATGAAGAACTCAAGGTTGATCACCGACTTTCAAAGTAACTTTCTTGGAGGACTTGCATAAGTGCATCTTTAACTTGTGAAAAGAGGGTGAATAATTTCATTGTTTAGCACTTGTTTACTCACTCGATGAGACAATAAATAAGGATAGTGGCTCATTTTCAAAGGATTCAACTATAAATCAAGACCCCGATTTTATTAGGTCTACTTGATCGATGTGCCCGAATTTAGATGGCACAAACCTTCGCTCAACAAGTAAATTACTCATCATAACTCATCACCGAATAATTTCTAAGGCATGTGATATTTCAAGCAAAACAAAGTCGATCTTAGCTGCGCTTTACCTCTACTTATTCGACCTTATATCCACAAGCTCACCAAACAGTAGATATGATATGATAAAATTCTTGAATTTCTCATCCTATCATATGTAGTCCTATCCCGACTAGAAATCCAGACGATCAAATGCGTCTTAAAGTCCCAAAGTAAGGAATTGTAAAGAAAATCGTAAATCCAGCCCATAGAAAGTGTTGTTCACAATTTGAAAAGGAGGTTCACAAATTAGGGTTTTTGGGGAATTGATGAGGCTCCCAATCAAGGTTAGCCATAGAGAGAGCTTTTGAAAGTAAAAGAGGAGGAACGTGCAGAAAAGTTTGGAGAAAACAACTAAGTGTCTTCCTCGGCAGCAGAAAAATTTCGAGGCACAGTTTCACGAAGTTTACGAGAGTGCATATGTTGTTCGGGGAAAATTGTTAAAAAAGTTCTAAACCTTTCACATTTTTGCCAATTCAATGCTAAACCTTTTAAGTTTGCCGATTTAGTCCTAAACCATTTTATTTTGCGCCGATTTAGTCCTATTCATCGAAAATCGCCGATGTGGATGCCGGCCGTCCTATGTGACATTGGAGTTGACGTGAATAATTTTTAAATATTTTAATTTTAAAAAATCTATTTTTTTTGTGTTTTTTCCTTTGTTGGTTTCAAGGCCGGCGACTCCCACGGATTAGGGCCGACAGGGGTTGCCGGCCCCCCTAGATAAGGAGCGGCGGGGGCAAAGAACCCCGTGGGTCCCTAGGCGAGGGCTCCGAATCCCTCGCGGCCGAAGGAGACCGATTGCGACCCTTGTCCTTGCGGGCCACAACAAGGGCATTGCGACCGTGACATTCTAAATTTTCTACCATTTTGAGACTATTGAATGAAGAATATATGTCGTTGTAATTCAGTTTTATTTCACTTTGACCTAATCAATCCTAAGTACACTCGACCAAAAAGGGAAAGGCTAACGCACGACAAGATATGTGAACCTAGGAAACTCGAATAGGAATTAGCATTTTAACCATAAGGATTGCCGAGGGAATATTTAGAACCGGTAAAGGCCGATCTAAGGACGATTATGGAATCTATTGCTAGCTTTATGAGATTGGGACATGGGTGATTCCGTTTAACCATCATATGATTTGAGAGATTTTCCTAAATCGAACTCGATAATCGAAATCTAAGGGACTAGTGATAAACCTTTGCAATTACATGATAACCAAAATGGCCATGACTAGAGTAAGGCTAAGAGTGATGAAAATCACCGAGTCAATACGCGTAATGTCATCGCAAAAGCCGCCCGTCGCTCCGAGATAAACTAAAATTACGTTCAAAAGAAAATGAATCGGGAAATGGAATCTCGAAATTGGGAAAATGGAAATGAAGAATTCCAACATTGTATATGAATATGGATGTCACCTTGTCGATGGTAATTTCATTTGGAAATCGAAATTTTTGGACGACAAGTGTAAAATTACCATTTTGCCCCTCAAGCCTTAACCTTGCCTTAAGTTATTTAAAGGGCATTTTAGTCAATTGGCTCTCCTCCATGGCTGTCGAAAATGTGAGATGAAGATGGTCAATAGTGGTCAATGATTTTTAAGATATTTATGAAAATAAGGCCAAATGTAAATTTTGGATAATTATCCATTATTGTCATTTTGAACTACTATTCACATTTTTTACCAACCCAATTATTGGTGATAAACTCTCTCTCTCTCTCTCTCTCTTTGCTTCAGCTGATCACTTTCTCTCTCTCCCTCTCCAAGTTGCCACTTCTTCCTCTTCTTTTTCTCACGAGCGTAACCTACTCGCCCGACCAACCCGGACCGCCCTCTTTGTTGATCTCAAGTGGCTTCTCCGGTGATCATCTCTCTGTACGCTAACCACCTACATCACCCTCAGCCTCTCCTTTACAAGTTCCAAGTGGTATTTCGTTGATTGGAGGTCCCATTTGGCCGAACCGGACCCAAACCCGAAAGTGGACAGAATCTGTCCAAGCTGAGGTAAAGCCTTCGTTCTTCCTCTTAGAGACTCCTATTGGCTTCAAAGTTTCTGTGGGATCTTCTAGACATCTTGTACTAGGGTTGGCGGAGTTAGAGTTGCAAGTTTAGTTGAGATTTGAAGAGTTCTCATGACTAATTTGAGGTGATTTCCGGAGGACAGATTCGACCATTTGCGCGCCTAAAGTAATCGAACTGATTGGAGGTCTTAAATGTGTCATTTTGACTTCAAATTTTTAGTGAGTATACTAAACATGTAGATTGAGATTTTGACAGATTTATTTCGTGATAAATTGAAGCTTGTGATTGATTTATGTACTGATTGATATGGGGTACAAGCAGAACCGACAACCGCCCTGTTCCGAGACTTAGTGAACCGAATCAATTTGGAGATGTGGATGGTGTCGCCTTGCCTTAAATTCATCATTAAGTCACCTTAGGATGTTAATTGATGTGTTGACGAAGTATTGGCCCAATGGATTTGAGAAATAAATGAGTTTCAATGAAATTTTCGTAGATACGCGCGAATTGCTCTTGTGGTCGTGACCGAGCCGAGCTAAGAGGCTCGTTTGGATTGAAAATTTGCTAGTTTGGCCTATGTGTAAGTGTTCCTTAAACTTTACTTGAACACTTGAACGCGACCGGACGAATTAGGTTGCGAAATTGATTGATTGGTGAATTATGTAATTGAAATTGGTCAGTAGAGCCCGATATTATTGAAATTGGCTATAGAGCACCGATATTATTTAAATTGATTGTAGAGCCCTTATATGACTTGAATTGGCTATAGAGCCCTTATATAATTGGAATTGCCTATTGAGTCTTTTGAAAAACACATCGCGGCTAGGAGCCCCTTGGCGATGAGAGTATGTAGTACTACTATGATAATTTCGAAGTTATTAACTCATTACGTGCTAGTGCGATAACTTGGGGTCTCATGGTATATACGTGATGTATTTGACAATTATTCTTGTTCGTGCCAATTTTATGGAAGCGTTTGATGTTTATTCGCCATGAGCTAGTTGTGTTGGTGCATTCCTGTTTGTGATCGCATTGCATAGTCCGGTGGGACGGGTGATCTAGTTTAGGTTTAGGGTTCATTTGCCGAGATGTAAATTTCACCCCGTCGTGGGATCCATTTTTCGGACCCCGGGCTATGAGATATGTTGCCCATATGCTTAGGCAATCCGAAGGAGATGATTGTTGAGTTTGACGAGTTGCCGGTGAGAAAGGGTATAGTGTATGTTTGGAAACGCACTATAGTTTAGGTCGACGAGCGTAAGGAAAATTTGCAACCGCACCGTTTTGAAGCCTAGTTTCGCCGTGTCGGGAATAGTAGCACATTGGGTTCGTTGCGTCCTTCTCAAGTACCTTTTGGAGTAGTCCCGGATTGGTGTCATCCCACTCATCTTGAGATCGAGGTTGAGGCGGAGCCTTCGGTTGTAGGTTCTCGAAATATCCTTGAGAAGACCCCGACGGCTAAAGATGACTATAAAGTGATCGAGATATCCGACTCGGAGGACATCACGGAGGATGATACTCGTAGGTGGACGCTCCGAGACTTTCTCTCCGAATATGTTCCACCGAAGAAGAAGTAGAAGACGACGACGAGACGGACAGCTTCTACCGAGTAGTTAGATTGCCCGGGTGAAGATTCGGAGGAGCACTCTTTCGAGTTAGACTTTTGATGGGTGTTGTTATAGTATTTTGATGTCGACCCAAAACCTTCGACTTATCTTTAGGTGTGTTCCGTTTATGAACCTTTTTGACTTTGCATGTAGACCTGAATGTGAATAATGTATTTATATGCTTACTTGGTTTCTTGTCCCTATTCATCCATGTATTTAATGTCGTGGTTGTGTTTCTTTTCTCTTCCGCTTGCGTATTTCATCTCATGGTCCTGTCGTGTCGGCCGTATCTTGGGTTAGAGGCGGTTGTGGTGGATGTATCGCGCCCTCAAAGGACAGCGGGGACAAAGAACCCTTGTTCGCTCTCGCCGTGGCTAGATCTAGCTATAGCGACACTTGTTGGCCCGGATCCGGCTATGGCGAGGGAGGGCGAGGGCCACAATGCCCTCGTCGTGGCCCGCAAGAATGAGGATAGACGTGGCCAAATGGAATCGGGGGCCGGAACCGGCCCATTGACCAGGGCCACGGTTCCAGTTTCTAAATTGTCGGAATTGCCTGTTCGGGCCGATTTCGACCTGTTTTTTTTTAAAAACGGGGGGGGGGGGCTCTTTCCCCCTAAGGGCCCCACCCCCAATGGCTCTTTGGGCCTTTGCAACAACAACAAAAAATATTAATTTTTTTAAAGTTAAATAACCCTCCCCTTCTCTATAAATACCTATCCTCCCCCTTTCATTTTTCTTACAAATCCTCTCAACAATTCTCTCAAATTCTCTCAATTCGCTCAATTCTCTCAATCCCACCTCAATTCTCTAAAAAATGGCAAGTGGAAGCAAAAATACTGAAAAGGCCAAGATAGAGATGGGAGATTCCGAATATCCTATTATTGGATATGATCATCATGAGTATACATATTGGGAAGACGACGACGATAATATCAACGTTATTCTCATTCCGAACGTCGAAAGCACGTCCCAACACAAGAAAGTCTTCATCCTCCTACCGATGTCGAAGAAACGTCGAGGCAAATGAGCCGAAACGAAAGGGCCGAGAGAGTACATCCGACTTATCGCTACACTTCGACAAGGTATATGATGAAAGCGAAAGTAAGTATACTATAAATTGTAAATATTGTTCGCAAACATACAAATTTACCAAAGGAGACGGCTACGGAACATTCCGTCGGCATCCGATGAAAAAACATCCAACACAAGCAGGATCGACATTAAGCAACAATAAATTTCCAGGTACGCCAATCATAATACTCATCCTTTATTCCGTTGAACCGATGCACTTTATAAACAAACATTAGCTAAATATGTTGCCCTTGATCATGCTCTATTTACTACTGGTGAAAATTTTAATTTGAAATATTTGATAAATATCGCGTTGGTTCTACAAGCACCAACTATTCCGAAAAGTACTCTTAAACGCGAACTTTTGCATCTTTATAAAAACAAAAAAAATCTTTAACAAATTTTTTTGCGAAATTCAATGGACGTGTCATTGGATAGGTGACAACTACACCATTCAAAAAGACTTTTTGCATTTCGAGTTTTTGATAAAAAAGCATTCGGCTCATAATATTTATAGCAGAATTAGGCAAGTTTTAGGAGAATATCATTTGATAAATAAAATATTTTCAATTGATTTTGATAATGCCGCCGCAAATACCGCTTCTATTCTTGAATTAGAAAATATTTACAAACCCTCTTTTGACGGATAATTTTTTTCACATTAGATGTGCTTGTCATGTTTTAAATTTATGTGTACAAGATAGTTTACTAACTCTTAAAACTTCTCTTGCCCCAATAAAGGGTGCAATTAAATTTTTATGGAGTCGTGCCCATTTTATGAAAGCATGAGGAAAATTTTGTAAATAACATGAGAGAAGGGTAAAAAGGTTTCCAAAAGATATTCCGACTCGTTGGAATTCTACCTACGAGTTGCTTCACAAAAGTTTTGATTACAAAGATTTATTATGTATGTTTATTTTGCAAAATATTCCCGAAATTATTTGACTTCCGCAACATTGGGACATTTGCAAAAAAAAATTAGATTTTTTGAAAATTTTTAATGATGCTACTAATACTTTATCCTGGTATTTATTATCCTACTACGCATTTATTTTTAATAGAGTGTGTTCATATTGGTAGTGTTTTTAGTGAATATGAAAAAGATTTACCGAATTAACTCGAACTATTTTAGTAATGCGAGAAAAATGGTTGCATTATTATTTCAAAATTCTTCTTGTCTATTTAGTTTGTATTGTTTTCTATCTACGTATTAAATTAGATGGTTTACTAGATTATCCGAATGCGTATTATTATGATTGTTTACATTTGGAAGATGCAATAAATATTTCAAATATATAATGATAGGTTAAAGAATCTATAGTAGTATTATATAGAGAATTTTGTAGTAGTTATGATTTATGTGATTGCGGATCTTTACAATTTATCGCCTCACTAAGCGAAACCGGTAGTTCACTTAGTAGAGGGTACGATATGCTCAAGAGTAGACAAAAATAATAAAAAGGGACAACATGTAGTATTTTTGAATTAGAAAAATATTTAACCACTCAATTTGAGTTTCGTGATGCCGAACACAAGACGGATTTCCAAATCCTGGAGTGGTGGAAGAGTCACTCAATCAATTACCCGTTCTCGTCCTCATCACTCGCCGAGATATTAGCAACCCATTCTTCAACGATTGCAGTTGAACAAGCATTTAGCGATGGAGGATTAGTTTTGGACTCTCGCCGTTCAAGATTAAATCCGAGTCCGTGGAAACTCAAGCTTGTGTCGACGATTGGATGAAGGCTAGATTTCGATACCAAGAGCTGGATCGAGAACACGAATTCTTTAGTGAGGATTGTGGAGATATCACCGCCACGGGTACCACAACGGGTAGCGACGATTAACGAAAAGGTAAGTTAGGGTTATCAAAAGTAAAAAAACTACATGGGTTTTGATTCTTCTAAGTTCTATCCCCAAGAAGATATGTAGGCGCTTAATGATAATTCATTAAGTTCAAGCCCATTCCTCATCTCTCTCTTTTTACCCCAAATTTTATTACAAAGTACAATTTGATTATAATTTATAATTTATTATTTATTATGTTTATTTTATTATTTATTATTTTAAAAATTAAATTTAAAAAACGGAACCAAAACTAGCTCGAAACCGGAACCGGCCCCTTCATGAGCCGGTCCTCGTTCCACCTTTTCGAGGAACCGGAACCGCCGATTCCCGTTCCACCTTTTCGAGGAACCGGAACCGGCTACGTCTAAGTGAGGATTACCACCCATCACGGTCACAACCCCTCGCCGACCATGGCGAGGCGGCGAGGGCCATGACGGCCTAGCAACGACTGCGAGGGCAAGGCATTGACTTGAGAGGGTGAGGCCGCAACCCCTTGCCTTTGGCCACGAGGGATTCGCGGCCCTCGCCCAAGGACTAGCGAGGGTGGCCCGCGACTCCCGCCCTTCCTTACCTAGGGGCTAGCAACCTACGCCGGCCCTAATCTGGCTGGGGTCCTTAGCCTTAAAGTTGGCAAATCGAAAAAAAAAAAAAAATCAACTTTTTAAAATAAAAATTTTAAATAATTATTAAAAATTATCGGCGATGTCAAGTAGGACGACCGGTGTCCACATCAGTGATTTCCAACTAATTGGACTAAATCAAGCACAAAGTAAAAAGGTTTTGGACTAAATCGGGTAACTTAAAAGGTTTAGGACAAATAGGCAAACTTAAAAGATTTAGGACTTCAGTAACAATTTTCCCGTTATTCGGTGGATCATGCTCAAAATTTTTGGATAGCACAATAAGACCTTGTTGTTGAGTTTTTCCAGTGGGGACCGATGAGAGGTTTATGGAAGTAAGTCTTTGATGGAGAAAACCGAGCAGAGTTGGACTTGTGGATCTAGACTCGGAAAGCTTAGCATGTGATCTCGTGAAAATGGTACATGCGTCCATTCTAAGTTAGAATTCATTGAAATTTAGAAGAGAACTCCATGAAACCTAGTTCTTCCACGTCACTAAAGGACTCGAGCATCAAAAGCCGTAGATCCCCTTGTGATGTTCACAATCCCGATGTTGTTGTGCCCACCTCTTGTCATTGCTCGCGTTGTTACCGCCACCTTGATTTTTGCTCGCTGTTCGAGAAACATCTCTAGGAATTTTGATGATTTCGGAACTATCTTAAGTATAATATCTACTATGATAAGTGCAAATGTCCATGATGATAGACAAAGGGCCCGAATATTCTCACAAACAAGTATGACCTTACTAATCTGGTGGTGTAGCCTTCTCGCATGGTGGAGGTCGGTGAGATTGATGTATGATCGCCTTGATCACAGCCATCACATCAACCTCCACCGCATCCTCCTCCAGCTTGCCTTCGGGCTTGGCGAGAGAAGGTTGGGGTGGCGGCGGGCATGGCGACATCGAAGGAGACAGAGGAGGAGGAGGAGGAGGGGAAGAGCCGGGATGGCATCGGAGGAGGAGATCTTGTGTGACATTCTGAAATTTCTGCCAATTCGAGACCGTTGAATGAGAAATATCTATTGATGTATTTCAATTTTATTTCGCTCGGATCTAATCAATCCCGAGTTAACCGACCAAAAGGGAAAGGCTAATGCATGACAAAGTACGTGGACCTGGAAAACTCGAATGAGAAATGGCGCTTTGACCATAAGGATTACCGAAGGAATGTTTAGAACCAATAAATGCCGATCCGAGAACGATGGTGGAATCTATTGCTAGCGTTATACGATTGAGACGCGGGTGATGCCGCTTAACCAACGTATGATTTGCAAATCTTTCCTAAATCGAACTATGACGATCGAGACCGTCGGAACTAGTAATAAACTCTCGAAATTACATGGAAATTAAAGTCGCCGTATCTTGAGTCATCCTAAGTGTGATGAGGATCACAGAGTCGATACGCATAACGTCTGTAAAGGCCACCCGTTAGTTCGAAATAAACTGGAATTACGATTGACGGAAAATCGATCACGAAATGGGATCTTGAATTGGAAAATGAAGAATCTCAACATTGGATATGTATTGGACGTCGCCTCATCGAGGGAATGAAATTTTAGATAGAAAGTATAAAGTGACCATTTTTGCCCTCAAGGTTAACGCTTGTAATAAGGTAGTATAAGGGCAATTTAGTCATTTTCTCCCTTATTTATGTGTTGGCAGAAAATGATAAGAAAATATGGAATTTTTGGTGGATATTTTATTGTGGATGCCAAGTGTCAATGCAAGAGCCCTTCTTGCCATCAATAATTGGAGCCAACTATTGCACTTTTGACCCATTGACCATTGACTAAGAAAGACCAAATATAATCCCTTTCTTTCTCCTTCTGCTCGTGGATAACCATTTCCCTTACTCTGAAATTTTCTGCTCATTCTCTCTCTTTTTTTCTCTCGCCGGACAGAACTGTTGCTGCTCACTGTTTCGGCCATATCTCCTTCGTCCGACATCTTTTTGAGGTAAGGTCACCTCCATTTGAAAGATAATTGTCTTGGCTTTCCAGGGACATATTATGGGAAAACATTGGCCCAGTATTGTTTCCGGTAGAGCAGTTGGAATGGACGAAGGTCAGAATTCGAGCTAACATGAGTTGTTGAGCTTTTAGTGGGCTTTAAGAGCTCAAATAGTCTCAAATTTTCGGTGACTTGATCCCAACATATAATACTAGGGTTTGATGATCTGATATTGAGAATTTATTTGGTTTTGGATGTGGTTCTATGGCTGGTTTAGGTTGAATTTCACAAGACAGATTCTGTCTTCTTGCAGACCGGTTGGAAACAGAGCTGTGTGAAGCCATTTGGGGTGTTAATTGAAGTTCAAATTCACGGTAAGACATCAACACTCATGTATTGAGGTGTTAATGAAGAGATTATGTGATAAATTGAGGAATAAATGATGTTTAAGGGGCTGCTTAGCATGATTAACCCAGAATCGGTTTTGCCCTGTGGGTGCTCTGTTAAAAACCGAATCTGTTGGGGATTAAATAAGAGGTAATTTGGCTTGGAAATAATTAGTGAGACATCATAAGTCATTGTATGAGATGTTATTAAGGTATTGGCACAAGGGACTTGAGAAATGATTAAGTTTTAATATGGAAAATGTGGTTTTTTCCTAGGACGGTGTTTGATCCCTGTTTTGGCCGAGAGTTGCTGACCTAGAAGGGTCGTGCGATTTGGAAATTTCTAGCTGAATCTAAGGGTAAGTGACCCTTAAACTTATATTAGGACGTTAGGACGCCATCGGACGAGTTGCTTGCTGAATTGATGAATGGGAATATTTATACTTGTTCAATTTGATGAGGGCCGAATGAATTGGTTGTGGATTGAGCCATGTGCATGTGTTACGCTGTGAAACTTTAATTTTATGGTTGAATTATTGATGTATGCATTTGATTGGCATGTAACCTCAAGTGGTCGTACGAGATTTAGGTCTTGAGTAGCGAAGGTGTCAAGCCTAAGGGCTCATGGCACCCCGATGTGTCGAAACATGGGGTGGTGAATTGAAATTATCCCGATGCGTCGAACGTGGGATTAGCAAATGTATGTCGACATAAGCCTTAAATGGCACTAGAAACCTGAAGCGTCCGAACGCGGGTTTAAGAACCGTTATAGTCCGAGGCGTCCGAACGCGGACTAAATCTTTGAGTTGAGAATTATGATGAAATGACGGAAAAAATTTCATCTTACGAATTGTTTGTGTTAGTTCGTAGCTTGGTCTCACATGTTTTACATCCTTGTGATTGGTGGTTTGGTAAATACCAATTATGCCGTAAATACCTTGATATTTGGATATCATGTATTGCTTGGTCTCGATGAATCATTGCCTACGGTCTTTAATGTGTGGTCTGGTGGGACCGACGACCTAGTTTAGGTTTAAGGCTAGCTTGCCTGAGACGTAAGTCTCACCCCTTCGTGGGATTTGTTTTTTTTCGGATCCTAAACCTTGAAGATGCTACCTATACGCCTAGGCGATCCCAAGGAGATGATCTGCCTATTTTGATGAATTCCCAAATGGTCGTGGTGTAGTTTTTGTTAGAAAATGTACTACTGTCTGGGTCGATGAGGGAGGGGAGCATTGGAAACCTCATCGATTTGAAGCATGGTTTCGTCGCGTCGGGGATAATACTACTGGTCCGCTGAAGGCTACCGAGGTCCCTAAGGGTGTCGTACCTTCTTGGTGTCATCCGGTTCGTGACGAGATAGAGGTAGAGGTAGAGGTTTCGATGGTTGGTTCGAGGAATGTTTCCGAGAAAACCCCGACAGTTAAGGAAAGTATCGAGGTGATTGAGATATCGCTCGGAAGACGATATGGATGACGATTCGGTAGAGGTGCGCTCCGAGACCTTCTCCGACTATGATCCCGATAATGACGATGAGGAAAATGAAGACGAAGCCAGCGATTCGACTTAGTGACCTTAAGGGTTTTCAAGATGTCTTTTGGGAATAGATCTCTTTTGTTAGGACCTTGATGCACCCTTTTGGATTTGGTCCTCGGCTCCTCCGACCCTAATGTGTACTTGGTGTATGCTCTTTCCTTGACCGTTGTAGATGAACCGAATGTTTGATGCTGTATATAGTTGTTATCCCAAGTTATCCTTTTGTCTTTTGTATGGAGTTGTTTTTACTTTCCGCATGCTTGCTTCATTTCATATTTGGGCTGTGGTTATTATCCCGGGAGTATTTATGGCGTTGATGGATGTGACGCGTTCGCAATGCTATGTGGGGCGTCACATCTTGCCTCGGAGGTAGTCGGGGAGGGGCTTGTGGTCGATGAAGGTGAGAGGATGGGGAGGTGGTGAACCCATTATGGGCTCAATATTATTAAAAGGGTCACAAATGAATTTCTGGACCCATTTATAACCTAGTCCGGTTAAACTTCAATATTCTAAACCCATTTATAACCCAACTACAAATATATTAGCTGAAAACTATATGCCAACTACCCATTTGACACCTCTAGTGGTGACTTGCATCCACATGAAGAGCAGCACATAATTCCATTATAAGCGATACAACGACAATTATAATCACATTTGAGTCATTAAAACACTCTCGGTATTTTGTAGCCTCAATTATACCCGATAATTCACACAGTGTTTAATCCTTTAATTCCGCACAAAATAATTTTTCAATCTCACGAAAAAATTACATGAAACCTTAACACTAGATTTTAGCGGCTTCAAACACCCGGGATGTAATTTATGAGCACAAGCTCTTTTGGATACTCTAGCAAAGAATATCCTTCTTATATATAGATAAGAGTTGGATCCAAAATAGAAAAATCCTTTCCCCTTTAGGAAACCTAGTCAAATTAGGAAACTAGAGAATTAAAAACCTACATGTTTGGCCAAAAAAGAAACCTACATGAATTAGGAAATATTCCTCTTCGGGTTCAAACTCAACACATATTTTCAATACTATCAATAATAAAAATTATCCATTATCACAAAAACTAATTGCACATATTCCACAAATAAATGAATAGTATAAAATGATATAGGCGAATGACAGTAAATAAAAAAATTGTTACCAAGGATTTCAAAATGTTATAACTGAAAACACGTTCCCAACCCAGGTCTTCATTAAGAACGATGACATACGTAAAAATCACATGAGTTGCTTCGTCGGGAAATGTCTGAAAGGCTTGCGTTTGGACTCATTAAAGGGAAACTAAGGCAATTTAGATTAACATGTTTAAGCAATCAAGTGAATACTCATCAACATTTAGTTTATCCAAGAATAAACTTGAAGTATCAACAAATACAAAAGGAGTTTACAATCAACATTTTGAGTAATTGGTAAAATACAATCTTACGCTCCATTTGTTTCGTAAAAAATAAGTGTTTTGAAAATCACTTTTTCTCTAAAGATGATCACTTATACCACTTGAACTAATTAGATAATGGAAAACAAAAGTCATTATTTATAGAGGCGTCAAATGGGTGGATCGGGCGAATATGGTCAACCCATATTGACCTATTTTATTAGACAAAAAATAATATTGACCCATTTTCATACAATGTAAATTTAATGACTCATATCGATCCGACTCGACCGACCCATATTCATAAAATACTTTAACATTAAATCCAGAGTAGAAAAACTTGGTTCTTATGAATATTTAAAAATATGTATTGCTAAAATACCATGAACAATTTCTAAAGTTTTTAAAAATTCCGAAGCCGGGAAAGGGCCCGCAGCGCAACGACTAGGACTCATGTCGGAGGAGTTTTCAGCGTGAGCTACCACTCTTGATATTATATATTATATATTTTTCTTTTCGTTTACTTTCTTTTCTCTTTTTCTTTCTTTCTTTTCTTTTTTGTTCTACATCCGGTTAGAGCTGCCGACCGACAAGCGACCCATTTAGCCCGTTTTGATCCATTTCTATGCAATACAAATCTAGCTACTCATACTCGAATCAAACCATACCCAACCCAAAACCCAACTCGACCCTATTAGAAAAAATATTAAATGAAAGAAATAGACACATTTTAGAAACTTATTTTGTAATTATCCTTCCTCTTTTTCACTATTCGGACTCTAGGGCAATCACTTTGGTGGTTTTTTGTTTTCGTCCGTCGGTTAATGATTTTGAAATCAATCTATTCATACATAAATAAAATAATTGTTTGGATTATTTACAAATCGAGCAAAAATCGAGGGACGATGATTGGTGGCAGCGGATGGCGGAAGGCGGAGGGCAAACAAGAGCCGAAGATCGATGAGGGGCTAATGGACAACACATGATGGTGAATGGCGACTAGCGGTAGGGACACATCACGGCTGCCCATAAGAGGACCGAAGATCGAAAGACATGATAATCTAAAATAGTTAAATGCGATATATGGTGACAAATTGCTAAGCGGCATAAGGGATACAAGAGTAAGTCAACAACGGACGTCATAAATGGGCATGGGGATGCGAGAGAGGCAGCCATACAGTTGAGCAAATGGAGACCGTAAACAACGATAGGGGGATGAAGATTAGTGGCTAGTGAACGAGAACCTCGGGATAGGAGACCAGCAGTGGGTGACGAGCGAGTTGGCAATCGGCGAATGGAGACCGGTAACAGTAATGGGAAGACGAAAATCGACGGTCGACGGATGGTAAACGGCCAACGGGAGCCGGGGACAAGAGACCAATGCGGGCAACTAGAGATCAATGAGCGGTGGTCAGCAGATAGCAAATGATGGCAAGGCGATGAGGATGCGAGAGAGGTGACCCGATGGCCTTAGGACCAAGGACTAGAGACCCGGCTCGAGCCACGAGGGACGAAGAGGCGGCGGTGAACTTGGGGAAAATGGCGGGCAATTAGCAATCGTCGGCAAGTGACGAGGGCGGGTGGCGAGGCAATTGGCGGGGACACAAGAGAGAAGGAGATCGCATGCAAGAGAGAATGAGTGAATAACAAGAAAAATTCTTATTTCTATTTCTATGTCGAAATAGAAAAATTAAAAATTTCTACTTCTTATTTTTGTTCCAAATCTATTTATGAGCAGCAAATTTGTTCCGAAAATAGGAATGAAATTGTATTTCCTTATGGATTTATGTTCTAAACCTGTTCAACGGAATATAAAGATTAAAAAAAAAAAGAAATAAGTTGTCGGCGCGCCCTTCCACGCATTGCTTGCCTCCTCGTCCGTATCTTCGCATCTCGTATCTCCGCTACCTCCTTCTTCCACAGATCCACCTCCCCAACGCGTGTCAACCTCCACTTCCTTACCAGCCCTCTCCCTCCTTCCGCTTCTCACTCGAGCGCCTAACTTTGCCAAGCCGGTCAATCTTTGTCTCGTAGTAGCGGCGGCCAATTCGTCCGTATAAGTAAAGTTGGATTGATGACCTACATGTTCTCATCAAGGACGCATCTCGGTAGAGGTGTCAATGGTTCAATTCGTTCCGTTATTTGAATAACCGAACTGAACCGAACCATTAAGGATTATGCCCGAACTAAACCAAAACCCGTCCGAACCGAACATAACCGAAAAACTCGTTCGGTTTTTGATTTTTTTTATTTTTATTTTATTTTTGCTCTTGCTCCATATCTAATCCTTCACAGCCTATTTTCTATTAAAATCCAAGTGAATAATGCAGAGTTATTAATTAATTATTGAATATTAATATGTATTTTTCACCTCATATGGGTAGCCTTTCCGAGAAATCCAAAATTATTTTGTAAGAGAATTTTGAATATCCTAGTAACTTGTTGGCACTATCATCCTCCGACGGGTTTAAGATCATCATCAATAGATAAATCCTCTTCCTTCGTGCATGTTACATTATAACAAATGAGCTCTCTTGTGGAAAAAAAAAAAAAAAAAAGAGGCATCGCCGATGATAAAGGACCTAGCTTGACTGGGATTATAATGTTTCAAGGATGTGAATGCCAATCAAATTTCTCCAAGTGAATGCTCCTTAGTATCACCGTAAAAAAAAATAAAAAGTAAAAACATAATCTACATGTGATAATAGTAATTCTTAATTCTTACAAAACAAGACAATCAAAAGATCAAAATGTCCGGCCCTCTGCCTTTGTCCCCATTGTTGCCCCCGTAAAAAAAAACGTAATTACATTTCACTATTCACTTGCCCCCATACTTTGTTTTTGTAAGCATTTATGTTCGCCCTTGGCATAGGCAAAATCAGCCTTTCATATCACCCCTACTTGGCCCAACTCATTGCAACATGGCAATGCCAATGACAATATCGAGTCTAAGAGGTCTGTTTGTTGATTTCATTAAGATTGATTAGTCAATGACAATAATCCCGTGAAAGAAGAAGAGCATCAAGTGCAAGAAAATGAAGTGCTCAAGTTCAATTTGCAAATCCTTTCGCTACTTCATCGTCGCTCTCATATAGTATGTGTCCAAAAGTTCCCACCATTGTATAAGTTAAGATTGACAAATAGGAGAGAAATTGTTCGACATTAAAACCAAAGAATCCAAAATTAACCTCGCCACTAACACTTTCACAATACATGCATAAGTATGATAGGAAAATGCATTAATCCCATTCCAGGTTGTCATTGTAAGTTTATGCTCACGTCATATTTGATGCAATCTTCAATCACTATAGCCACAAGAGATGAAGAACTAAGTCCGAAGATGAAAATGCTTGCCACTTCTTATGCAAAGCTAGATGCTCCCTTTTGGGCAAAAACTATAAGTTTTGAAATGATTTCTCACTACACCTCAAATTTTCCATTCAACCAATGAGAACATTACAATGGCCAAAATCATGGGGATAATGATAGGATCACGATGATCTAATTGTATTAAGATCAAAGCAAGAATGAAACAAGTCAAACTTACCCACCATAATATGTTTTGCTTACAGTAGAATGATTACCTAGAAAAACAATCAGCTATTTAGCAATACGATATAATCTGGGCAAAAGCAAAATCGGCATGTCAAGGCTTTTCGGAATCACAATAACCACAAAAAAAACAGCAATTAGAGTAGCAAGGAGAAGCTAATAGTCATTACCCTATTCATCAATCGTCAAGAGAAATCAATATCGAGTTATGCTCCATGGTTGTAGTTGATAAATTTGCATTAAATTCACAATAAAAATGAAAATTATAATATCTATTGAAATATTGAAGGGTATAAGAATTCCACGGTAATTTCTCACCTGACTGAAATTTTTCGAGTTCTACTAAGTCCTCCTCGATTGAAACCGAAAGTGGTGCATCGGATCTCGTCGATCTCCTTTTATTTGTGCTAGTAGCTTCATTCATCGAATCCATCCACCAATAAAATAAGTAATAGAAACACAACTTCTCTAAAAAACAAGCATCGGTTGTGTATGGAATATGATTTCCACCTTCCCGGTTGCCAAATTCATATACGAGTGGATGTTCTGCAGTAGTGACATAAGAATATCGGTTTTCATATCAAGCTGAAATTTTTAATTTCTGCAACTACCAATATCTTGTAAAGAAACCCAAAAGACCGGAGAATCGAAAAAGACAACTTTACTAAAACTTTACCAAGCATAACATAGGTCTTATTCTGCAATAGAGTTAAGATATAGTGCATGAGATGACTCTTAGCGGGTGTCACAAACTACCAATAAGACTATATCATCAAGTTGCATTATGGGTGTCGACATTGAAGGAAAACCACTTTGGAAAAATTGGCAAATAGCCTAATAGTTTATCCGGGGTAGTGACAAAAGACAAATAAATTAACATGCAACAAGAAAGAAAAAAATAGAACAATGAAGAATGCAGAACCACCGGGATACTTTCTTTCCAAAAGAAAGGAAAACAAATTCCAAAAGGCAAAACATAGCATATAATTGGTTGCCTTAAAGAATTGGACTTCTTAACACCATATTGTTTACCCCCATAACCCAAATAAGATGAGCATAAATCAGCCTCATATCATATATGTGCTGCTTCAACCAAAATGGCGAGAGAATATAAAGGTTGAGAAATGTAGCTACGGTAGCTTCAATAAGGACTTTAGTCGGCCGATGTCAACCTAGCAAACGCAAACACTCAAAAAATTTGTCCGATGATTATTGTACTTACTCTTCTATATGTCTTTTGCATTTTTGCTCTTCAAAAGGGACAAGAAATCATCAACATAACCATGGAAACCATTCCATGAAAAGACATCATTCAACATGCAAAATTGAAAACATGATAATACAAGAAGACACTAAATTACCCAATTTGGAGAACTTCAATGGGGATAGTAACAACATAACCGCACAATTCCGTTAGCTCATGCAAAATTTCTGCAATCCCGCAAGAAAATACTACTACCGATTCTGTACAATTTTAGCTTTCCCCATAAAACTAAAGTGAGCCCGACATTTTACATAAATAAGTCATCTTATCTATTGTGCACTTAATAAATTGTCCACCTTGAAGCTTCCTTCAAGATCTTTTTAGCTAGTTGAAGTGCTTTGTAGGTCCAGACTCTAGAGTGCCTTGGTCCACGATCAAACTCGGAACTTGTTCCAACGTCTTGCCAACCCTAAACCAAGAGCAAAATTGAACGCATCAAACACAAGCCAAGCTAGCCCAACACGGGAAACAAAGAAAGCACAAAAAGCAATGGAGAGGTCAAAGGAAACCCTAAACGCGTACTGCTGTTGCCAAGAACGATGATCTTGAGCAATGTACGCTGCTTGCGACACCAAGATGCGAGACAGACTGATGGCATCCTCTTGCACATGTGTCCGAACGAGAGTGAGTACAATGGAGATTGGAGAGTAGGCTCTTTCAAATGCGATGGAAATTGGAGAGTCGGCGATGGAGATGGAGACCAGAGACGAGAGATGGAGACCTAAATTGAGTTTTTAGAAGCCATCGTTGTTTTACTTTTGGGCTGCTATCCGTCGTTTTTGGACTTTTCACGGATCCACATTCAGTAATTGAACCGAACTGTATTTGAACTGAAAATATCTGAACTGAAAATTTATTTTTGATTTTTTCTGCTATCTAAATCAAAAACTAAACTGAACTAAAAATGTACAAATTTTTAATTTTGCTCGGTTCAATTCAGTTTTTTGTTCAGTTTATGGTGCAGTTTTGACACCCCTACATCCCAGCTCGTTCCAATGCAGCCTGCACAAGAGCTGCGGATCTTCAAGTATGAGCGTCGGCTACGTGTTGAACTGGCGAGACGCGAGGAGGCCAGCAAAAACACCTATCCCTTTTTCTCCTCGAGTAGTGTCTTTTTTAGCAAGTCAAGAAATGAAGTCAGAAGATGGAAGTGTCTATATGGGCTGAAGCTGATAAAAGAAACGGGTTGAGTACGAGTCTACCCCATATCCAACCCATATAAAGTTAGGCTCAGATGTCATAAACCCATTTTCACCCATTTATAGAATTATCAGTGACCCATTTGCAAATTGGCCTACTGAAAACGAGTTTAAAAATGGGTTTCTAAACCATATTGACACTTTTAATTATTAATAATAATTTATGTCTAAATATTTTTATGGACAATGAATTTTTTTTTCATTCATTCTTTTAAAAGATTACTTTTAGAAAATACTTTTCACATCTTTTATTTTATCCGAAACAAAATATACCCTCAGACCAGTGCAAAGCATGTATATCTTGCTAGTTTAAATAGATTTTTACAACATAGCACCGCCACATGGTGTCGGAGAGAGAGGTGAGTGGTTTGGGGGAGCAAGGGCAATGGTCGGTGAGCGAGGGTCGTCGCACCTCACACCGGTCACAATCGGCGCTTGCTTAATGTGGCACCATTGGACAAGCATCAGCCTTAACTTCCACATTTTTGATAACTTAAAAAAGGAGTTAACATAAACAATTAATTACCCTTTTGGACAAGTTTCAATGCTTGATTGTGTGTTATTTGAAACTTTTGGAAACTTGGTTGTCCATATATGTTCAATAAAAGAATTGTTAGGATTCGGCATATAATCATAACGAAATAGAGCGTTTAAACGAGAAACAAATAAGACAAAAAAATGAGAAAAAGAAATCAAAGCACAAGTTTAATCCTAATTCACTCTTAAACTAGGGCTACATCCGGTGAGATGATTCCGCTATAATTAATACATCGCACCTCTTTGTTATATAAGTCGATTATAACCAAAAAAGAGTATATAAGTAGCTATCTGTGGGCACAAACCCATAATACAAAAAATATGAATTCAAACTATAAAAAATCTTATTAGCCCATGTGGACCCCCGTGCTTTCTTGTCGATGGGGAGTATAAGCCACACCCAACACCAATTTCCTACTTATTATCAAGTCATTTACTTAAAAAAATATGTTTATGTGACAGTTTTTTTATCTATTGTCACATTGACAGCGTGTTGTGAGTCATAAAAAATAGATAACAAATAATTAAAAATGCTTGTGAGATCCACTTCTTTAAAAATTTATGGCTCACAACATATTATTGTCACTGATCATCCAAAGACTGTTATGCTAACAAAGTCTTTTACTTAGAATTTAAGTGTCGATAAACACTAATGCTATGACAAAAAAAAACTAAAGCTCTTACCCATGCTTCTCATGGATTTTGTCTCTAGAATATTTTAAATATTTGTTTATTGTTGAAAACCATACACTTATGTTTATACTCTAAGGATGCGAGCGCAGATGCCTGACTACATGAAGGTCCATAAAACCACGTTTTACTTTCACACATTCTAATTCTATAATTTAGTCTTTAGTTAACTCCTTTCTAGAAAAAACTAGGAAAGATTTCAAGTTTGATCAGAAAGATGACTGGTCTTGCTAATTTATGGTTAATAAACTTCCCACAAAATTTCTGGGCATCCACTAATAACAAGCAATATGCAGCAACTCAACTCCCACGAGAGACGCCTCATTTTCATGTTTCTCTATCTACTTCATATGTAGAATGACTATATCGACACCCCCATTCAATTATTCAATTTTCTTTTTTTATAGACAAAGGGATCTTATAGTTCGGTCACCATGTGGTGAAGTTGTAGATGAAATAGAGCTATATTTGTGCTTTTAGTCCTTTTCCCCCTCAATTTCTTGTAGCTGTAGGTTGCACGTTGGTGCAACTCCTTATACGCGTTCGGTCAGGCTAGATACCCAGTAGTAAGAGTTCAATCGAAAGTCACAAGAAGCTCCGTGACATCAAAAACTAAAACTTGCACCGCAACATTGTTTCGCAGACCTACATGTATGCATAGATACAAAAGTATCAAAAAAGTCCCTAAACCTATTACATCGGCACCAATTCAGTCATAAACCTTTCAATTGAATCAATTTAGTCCTAAACCTTTTTGCATTGATACCAATTCAGTCTATCCGGCCAATTTTGAAGGGAAATCGCTAACGTGGAGGCCGACAAGTCCTATGTGGCACATCGGCAATCGATATGGATATTACTTAATAATTTTTAAAAAGATAATATCTGTTGGCCATTGTCGCGACCTAAAAATTAGATTAACGGATTATCGGGTTAATTAAATCAACTAACCTAATTCGGACCCTCCCAAATCCTACCGAATCGCAACTTAGGTTCAATTCATGAAAAATTATTCAATTGGAGCCGCCATTAATCATTTATGGAAGGTTGATTAGAAACCTTAATAAAATAGCGGGAGAACCATTTTATTTATGCGAACCGGGAGAAAATGAGTCCGGGGACTTGGTTTCATTAATTTGGAAAATTAATACCCTTTCGGCACCAATTTCATGAAAAATCTCTTTTGATTGATCGATGTGAATTTGATAATTAAAAAGATGGAACGGACCATATGATACTTGAAAAATAAGAATTTGTGATTTTCGGATTTAGTGATGGTTATGGTGAAAACATATCACAAAATGTGGTAACATCCAATTTTAATTAAGAAAATGATATCTCAATGTCTTAATTTATGTTAGATGTTATTTTTGATATAAAAATAAGGTTCGACATGTTTGACCATATGATATTCAGAGAATGATTTTTTGTATTTTTTTGAAAAAATGAAAAGCACTCAAAAGCAATCAAAAATTTGAACAAAAATAAACAAAAATGCCCATAATATACCTTTTAATTTTCGATTTTTTTCGAAAAAATTCACTCATCCCCAAAGATTTGGGTTAGAGAAGAATTTTTATCCACTACATCCTCGAAAATTCGAGCCGGTATGCGGATAGAGGTATAAAACAACAACGTCCCTTTTACCAAAGGGAAAGAACACGAAGTTTTATACTAAATCACCATCCCATTTCGTAAGATCACGGCTAAGGCGTGCAATTTGCTTTCTTGAAGGGTCTAGGCACATTGGGAGCATATATTACGAGCATGTTTGTTTATTAATGTGCAAATTTTATAACAAACAAACACGACAAAAATAAAAGAAAAAAGATGAGTCAATTTGATTTGGTATTTTCAAAACTCAAAGAGGGGTCCGAAAATGTGAGAGTAGGGTCACCTTTCCTCATTTAAAATTTTATCCAATTTCTCAGAAAATTATCTTGGATTGGAAATTTTAATTTAAGATAATTGTCAAAAATTCGGATAAATGTTCAATCCAGATCAAATCTTATCTCTAATCACCATATTCGAAAAAATAGAAAGAAATGAGATAAGACATATGTCGGATAAAACAACCAATTTGCATGCTATAGATAATTATTGAGATTAAAAATTTATCCACAATAATCAGATATCATCCAATTATAAACAACACTTTATCCGTAACATGAAATAATCAATCGGATAACTAAGGATAGTGCTATTTAACAATCCAAGACACGATTTAAGGCGATGATATTCATAATTCGGCCAAGAGAGATAGAACCAAAAATTTCAGATTTTTGTTCACCAGAAAATTCTCATCTTTTCCAATTCACCATAATCTGCATATTTTCAAATTGAAAAAATTATCCTTTAATACTTTGAAAATATATTCAGATAATCCCCATTCAAGAAAGATATCTTCAATTCAAAACCAATCTTACCCGCAATGCATCAAGATAATGCTAGGATAATGTTCGATTTAAGAAAACACATATCCGATCAATGCAAGCATTTATCCATAGCATCTTAAGATAAACAAAGCATTCACATGGATATGCAATCAAATCCAATTCAAGAAAGCAAGATAATTCAAATTAGTCAAAGTTTAGAATTCATACCTCATCTCAGAGATTGCCTTTCCTAATTTGAATATCGAAGCAACCTTGCGGATTGGGTTCGACCACCAAGGATCGAATGGCAAGTCTTCTTGTGCGGCTGAGGATTCGGCAGGGTGAGTTTTATAGCTCCGACGAAGGTTAAATAAATTTGCCTTGACGCTGGGCTGATCTGGAATTTTTCTGTGAAACCTGCAGAGAAAATTCGATTAAATATTGTAACCCAAAGCTACTAGACGTGAGGGAATTCCTTTGCGTGTGATTCTTGTGGTAGGATATAAAAGTAGAATTTTTAACAAGAATCTAGAACTCCCCTGTTGATGTCAGATGATTGCATTGGTTTACGCCTAGTGCTGGTTCCTTCGGATAGAGATCAAAACAAGCACGTGAGAATCATACGCCACAGGCTTGGAACCCCGAAACTCAGTGGACTGGAGGGTTTGATCGGAGCAGAGAAGTGTTGTGGATGTCACGGATTGGCTTTGCTTTGACCGGGGATGCAGTGGCTGGTTCGGTGGCATCAGGAGCAGAGAACGAATTGCCGAAGAAGGACTCATGGTGGTGCAGGGCTGGACTATCGATGGAGGCAATCGTCGTGGTGGGCAAGACGACATGGATCTAGACCGCAGGCAATCGAAGGCACATGATAGGAAATTGAGAGGTCGTCGCGATCACGGTGCGGCTAAAATTGAGAGGAGAGGTCTTCGTGCATGTTCCTCCGTTGACTCCTCTCTGCGTCCACCAATTTTCCTATACGTGGAGCCCCATTCTCATCCTGATTGAACACCCGAAGAACCATCAACAATTGTCGATGATGAACACTGAAGTTGTCGTTTCAGCTTGAGGCAGACGCGTCGCAGAGGGGGAAGACTGGAGGTCCAACAAGGGACAAAAGTTGGCTGGAACTCCGAAGTCACTGGAATTGCCGTGAGCTTTCTCTAAGAATGAACCCCAACTTTTCCTCACGTTCTCTCTTTTTCTCTCTCAATATGGCCGTATGAAACAATTGTATGGCACCCTGTGGACATTGTAAAGGAAGACCAAACGGGAATCCTTTCTGTGAGTGTCACGTAGCAAATAACTAATACATAAAAGGATAAAACAACGAAAATGGGCTGAGTGTCACGAGCTATCCAAAGTTCATGCTCTTGCGGGCTTTATCGCGCACTCTCGAGCTCAAATTGGGTTTTAATTAATTAAATGAATAATTAATTAGAAGCCTTTAACAATTAGATGAGCAAAATGGGCTGAATTAAATCTGAATATAAGTCCAAGCCCCCTTAGAATTTCGGTACAATCCTCATGCCTTTTGCCAATTCCGATCGTTTGTCAATTTAAGTTCAAATCTTTGCCATCAATACAAAATGATGCAAATGCAATGCATGAGAAAACTAAATTAAATATGCTATGCATGAAAACTAATTAATTATTTTTTGTGAGAACTGAAATTGATTCTCATTTTTATGTAAAATGCATGATTAAGGAAAAATCAAAATTTAGGTGTCAACACCAAGCAAATAGACAACACGAGCTTAAAATGGGAGTAGCGGAAATGAGGATGTTAAGGTGGATGTGTGGTTATACAAGGATGGATAAGATAAGAAATGAAGATATTCGAAGAAAAGTTGGAGTATCTAGGGAGGCAAATAAGATGAGAGAATATAGATTGAGATGGTCGGGCATATTCTTCGAAGACCCTGGATGCTCCGATAAGAAGTTTCATCAAGAGCATGACATAAAGAAAGGGAGAGATTGGCTGAAACTTACCTAGGGGAAAGTAGTAAAATAAGACTTAATGGAGTTGGAAATAGATTGGCGTATGGTTTGCCTTAGGACGGAGTGGAGGAAAGCAATTACAATTGTGGAGGGCAAATTCCTATATTCCATCTATCTTTTCTAGTCTTTTTTTTATATATATTTTTATTTTTATATATTTATTTTTAGATAATTAGTTCTTTCAATCAATGGATTTTGCTTTTATTTTATTTATTTTTGAGTTCATCAATCGCCGACCTCAACTAGTTTGGGATAAATGTGTTGTTGATGTTGATATTTTATCTTTTTAGTTTGGTTGGTGAGGTTCACTAACAACCCTCGCCGGCCACTAGGTGAGGGCCACCTCGTCCACGACCCGCGAAGGCCCTAGGCAAGGGCCTTTGAGGGCGATAGCCTAAACCAGGGCAGTCGCGGCCATGCCAATGGAGCGCGAGGCGGCCATCGCCCAAAACTAGCGAGGGTTGTCGGCGACCCTCGCCGGTCAAACCGAAAGGAAAAAAAAAGAAAAGAATAATTAAAAAATAGCTTCTTTAAAATATAAAAATTTATTTTTCTCAAAAAATATTCACGTTAGCGCCGGCCGACACCACTTTGGATAACTATCATCCACGTCAACGATTTTCGATCAAAATTGGGTGGATGGATTGAATTGAAATCAATGCAAAAAAGTTTAGGACTAAATTAATACCAATTCTTTGACCCAAAAGAAAAATAGTACCTATGTAATAGATTTAGGATTTTTTTGGTACTTTTCTCTATCGATATATCGAGCCAGAGAAAATATTCAGTGGTTGATTAGTGCCACATCATCTATGCATTTATATACCGAAATCCAATCAACAGTAAACATGTGATGAAAATCAAATAAAAAAATTACAAATTAACTTTTCTTTTTCTCTCTCCTTCCTCCACCATCCTTAGCCACCTCCTCCATCCAAATCACCGCCACTACGTCCAACTCCAAGCCATCCACTGCTCCGCGTCCATGGTAAGGCCTCCCCTCCAACCGCTTGCAGTGGCTGCAGTCCATGGCCAAGCCACCCCCGCCGACCGCTCGCAATGGCTACTGACCATGGATGAGCCACTCAATTCGTTGCAAATAGTCCATTCGCCTCACCAGAACAAAGAAAAAAGAAGAAAATAAACTGGCAATTACTGGAGCTCGTCCCATTACCGACGGCAATAACGTACCAAAAAGTAGATGTGGTCACCATGACTCCATATATGGTCACCACCGGGAGCAATGAAGTCCTTGGTCGGCCAGATCCATTTGGCAAAATCTGATTTCGGCAACAAAGGCATAGGGGGAACTCCCTGCTGGGTGCAGCAGCCATAGCGGGTGTGTTCGGAGGTTGTTGCAAGTTGCAGCGACGATGATCCTCCTGATCTGCCATGGACGACTGCAGACGGGGGAGGAAGGAGAGAGAAAAAGAAAGATGGATAATTTTTTTTATTTGATTGCCACATCCTTGACACGTGTCAATTTTTTTATTGGATTCCCGTACATAAATGCATTGATGATGTGGCACTAATCAACCACTGAATATTTTCTCCATCAAGCAGTTTTCTGGAATCGATCCATAGTAATTCAAGCTTAGTAACATCTACACTAACATCTTCGACGTGATATATCCTTTGTAAGCCAGGGTATGTTAGGAAATTCCATCACCATGCTTAATTAAAATAATTATGCATTGTTACGAGGAAGAATCTTCCCTCCTCGAATTCCCCGAAAAAAAAAAAGGGACAAGAAGAACACAGACATAGAGACCATCTTCAATTTTCACGTCTCCATGCAGACAAAACTGTCCAGCATCGGAGTGAACGAATATGCCCGTCGCTATCGTCGTTTTAACATGTCTGAGGAGTGCTGATAGGTCCAAGATAAAACGGGGGTGCCACTATAAAAAACCAAATTGAAAAACGTAACAGGAGGATGGGTATTCACCACCTCACATGGTCATGGTGCCTTCGATGGCTCGTTCATGCTTCCATCCGGGGCCGTCATTGGTGTGCCTTTTATCATCCCGTTCTTCGTCGCCAGACAGAAAGAGAGCGCGTATTGTGTTTCGTCTATATATGCATGAACTTCTTCTTACATTATCGGTTGCCAAAATGGCAAATGTTTTTCCATGAGGGTTTACAGAGAGAGCGTAATGTGTCTGGTCTGCGTATCACACCTTTCGTCATTATATGTGCCTGAACTTCTTCTTACGTTATCGGTTGCCAAAATAGAAAATGACTCCCCATGAGCCTTCACAGTCATATCCCCGTGAGGATTTGTGTGAGCACCATCAACTATTTAATGAATGAGTAAACCTTCATTCGTAGGCCGGTCTCTTTTTTTTTTTTTTTTGGTCAAATCATAGGCTAGACTTTGGTCTTAGCCAAAAGTGTGAAATGTGTAATTGGGCGAAAGATTTGAACTCGGAACCTCTTGTTCTGCGACAATGTATGATTTTATGGGATCATCATCAATTATTCTAAAAGCTTAAGCTATTAGATTAGTGTGTGGTGTAATATTTAAATATTCTAACAATCCCTCGAGTCTCCCTCGACGATCATGGGAGGCGAGGGAGAGAAAGGTATGGTTTCCTTTGGAGTACAATTAAGGGTGGTCTTCTGTGACCTCCCTCTCTAACCTCTCCATGGATGAAAAATACGAGGAACGAGAAAAGACTATCAAGACGTCCTCTCTCAAAAAGTTGTGCATTGCCAATTGCCCCAAGTTGAGCTAGTTGCCGGCGGATGGCCTGGCCCCCTCCCTCCAATTCGCATCCATTGCTGCAAGATTATTGAAGATCGTTGCTCAAAACTCACTAGCAACTATTGTTCGCCTCATCCAATAAATCCGTCTCATCGACATTGAGCACATTCGTCTCCAATGAATTGAATTCGATTACGCACGAACCATTATGAAAGATTTATCTACGTTGACTACTTTTCCTCCTTTACGTAATGCTTCCAACTTCTTTCTTCCATCTCCAGTCATGTTTTCTAGAATTCTGGTATGTTCATGATTTTGAAGGCATCATTATTCCCCCTTTCAGAGCGTCATTCGCCGGGTTACAAGACACAAGATACAAGTATGAAAGGAAGGAAAATCCGGCAGTGAAAAGAAATCACATTGACAATCAAAGGTAGCACATTAATAATACAAAGAAGTCCAGTGTGTCTGGCGTAGGCTACCGATATGAATCGATGCTTGATCCAAATAACTATCCTTGGATTACAGTATACAACATGTCAGTTCGAGCCCCTACATGAGGCAACTTAATTGCAAGAAAATTTATCCCTTTCGGGCAGACAAGCGTCCTATGCCAGTCTAGCACGCTGCGCTGTCTCAAATCCTTAACTTACAATA
This sequence comes from Rhodamnia rubescens, assembly GCA_021437795.1. NCBI lineage: Eukaryota > Viridiplantae > Streptophyta > Magnoliopsida > Myrtales > Myrtaceae > Rhodamnia > Rhodamnia rubescens. The sequence goes on from JAILYA010000034.1 coordinate 2,755,786, forward strand.
CACAATAAAACTCTCTGGGAGGTGATTGCATCCAACAAGATAACAGACATCCCATAGACATATCACTAGGAATCCGCGGCCTACTGTTTCCTTTGTTTCTTCTTGTGGTACTAATAATAATTGTTTGAACACCGGCAAGTACTATAATTCTCACGTGAAATGTGTATCGGCAACCGTACGTGGCAGAAGCGCTCTTCCTCGACGACGGCGGAACAAATGGACAAATGCGACTACTATAATCTTTTGCTTGAGCTTCTGGATAAGAAGACATGAGTGAGCTGCAAAGAGCAGCATCAACAACGGCACACAGAGGAGAAAGAAGGAGAGGCCTCGGAACAGCAACAACGTGAGGAAAGCTATAGAGAGAAAGGAAAGGATCCTGAGGAAGAGGAAGGTGCGGGCACCACAAGCAGTATGAAAGGCCGGCAGACGAGCGACAAGTGGAAGGGACAAGGAGCAATAGAGGAGGAGGGTGAAGATGGAGAGGAAGATGGTGATGGGATGGCTGTCAAATGGAGAATCTGGCGTCCCCTGATATTTTATGGTAATGAAGTTGACGAGAACTGGAACAATGAAGGTGACAATGGGATCGATGTTGCTCCATTGATCACGCACGAAAATTGGCATTCTTGAATCTGTATTAGATGTGGAACACGGGAAGGAGAGACAGATGCAAGAGGAGAGCGAATGTATGGAAGAATGGTGTAGTGTATTGAGTATGTTCAGAAGAATGGTGCTTCTTTACAGCTTTTGAGAGTCAGCTGTGAGAAGAAGAAAATGATTTTTAGTGAGAAGAATGGCAAGCAGTTACCTTGCTTTTAGCGGTGAGAGAATAGCAAGGAAATAGCAAGGAGCACCTTGCACCTTGCTATTCTCAGCAGACCTTGCTATCTCCTCCTTGCTATTCTTGTCGCTTCAAGCTGCGGTGTTTTATTTTGTTGTTTGAGGTGGTGTTAAACCCTGACTCTATCTCCGACTCTCGCCCTCTGCATCCTCTTAACGATACCAGGTTTTACAAATAGCATGGGAGGAAGATAAAAATTGCCTGCAAGAAAGAGAAAGAGAGGGGGAAGAAGATGATGGAAAGAGGGACCCAAAGAAACGAAAAGAACAATGAGACCACAGTCAACTGTTTAAAAAACTTAAGCTAATAAAAGAGGCGTGGTTTAATATTTGTATATTCCAACGCTCCGAAGAGACGTGGTTTAATATTTGTATATTCCAACACTCCTCCCTCACGCTTAGTCCAGTCTTTTGCCTTGTACTAAGCGTGGACATACTTATTTGGGGAGGCAAATAGAGGCCCGAAAAAGTTTAAACTCGGGACCTCCTACTATGATACCATGTGATTTTGTGGGACCACGACCAATTACTCCAAAAGCTTAAACTTTTAGCATAGTTGGCGGTGGTCCCATCAAACCTAACATGGTATCGAGTTAGTGGGACACCTCATTAGTCAAATTCCACGTGCCGCTTGTAATTCGGATTGCACATGTGAGAGGGTGTTGAAGTTGTTGTCCCATATCGCTTGATAATGGGTATGATATACTCTTTATATTTATGTGGTCTTTCTTCACCTATCGGTTTAAGTTTTTGGATTAGACTTTCTAACAAAAACCACAAAAGGCACGAGAGAAAGCTTTAACTTTCGGATGCTCAAAGGTGAGACCATGAAGGGTAAAATGGTAAGCACACTATATTGAGATGTGTTTTAGCCGGAAAGAGAGTGAAAAAAGCACGACCCTAAATTAATCTAGAAATGACATTAGTTATTAGGTCGGGTTGAGTGTGGTCCGGGTCGAATATCATCGACCCATATTGATCAATTTAACCGATTTTGACTTATTTTCATGCAATACAAATCCTAACGACTCATAGCCGATCCAATCCGCATTACTTAAACACTTTTATATTTAATCAAATAATGATATATTTGTTTCTTATCATTTGATTAGACAATGATATTGGTAAAACACTTTCATGCAAAACGGTGAATTTTTATTTTTATTTTTACTTTATTTTCCTTTTTAAAATTCAGCTCTCTTGTCTCTCCAACTCGTTTGGCAAGCATGTACCTTCTCCAATTGCCCGACAATTTCCGCCATGCAGTTTTTGTTGTGTCGATATATGGCGAATCCTTCCCTCTAATAACAATTCGGAGGAATGGGTTTCCTTCAGCATTGCCTTTCAATTGACATGCGCATGGTTTCGCACTGTATGTCGATTCTTTCTTTCGAGTGTTGAATGGGGAGGGGTAATCGTTTTTTATGCTCGATGGCCCTTCGTGGGGATTGAAAACAATTTCTGGAGATGATGTGCAGGAGCTCCGGCAGAGGAGGTTTGCGACCGGCGTGGAGGCCAGATACGCCGTGCGGGTGGCGAACAAGAAGCTGGAGAGTGGGTCCCCATTTGCTTTGTACATTGAGGCAGTCAAAAGAAATAGAGGAAACTGTGGCATTGCGGACGGGAACAGACGCTACCGGGCACTGCTATACATGGGCCGAAACACGACTTGGGCTCTGTGTGTCTGAAAGATTGTTATAACTAAATAACCTTCTTTAAATTCATTAAATCACACGAACTTGGCCAGTCAGCAGCAGTTGGTGACGGTTGACGGCAGTGGACGGTGGTCCATGGTGGGGGATGATGGCGGACAGCGGCAGTGGTCATTGGCAGCAGGCGACATCTTACTTCTTTAAACAGTTTTTATATTCTTTAATAAAAGAAAGAAAAATTAAAAATCAAAAACTCAAAAAATAAAAATTTTAAATTTAAAAAAATCATAAAATGCTTTTATGACTCACTTAAGATAGTTAGCTTATCATTTATGACCCACTTAAAATCTATTTAAGACTTATTAAGTTATTAAGTGATTTATTTATGACTTATATAAGTTTGTTAATCAACTCATTTCGAACCTGAGTATCTTTCCACCCAATCTATCTATTCAAGCCGGACTTTTCCAAATTTCCTGGGATTGATCCATTGCGCATATTCGTTTGGCCAACAAAAAAAATAACTATTTCGTATATTTTTAATTTTAGGCCGATGAAAATCTTGATGACGTACAACAATATATAATTCTTATTTGTATTTTTGAAGACTTATGTTAACAAATATCTCACGGTGCTTTATAAATATCGAGCAGGGGAATATTACTTTTTATATTGCGATCACTGTGATAAACTAATCAAATGTCTATAATAATGTAAAATATATGAGAGATTTTCATATTTAGGCTCACGTCCACTTTCGCGGAAAATGAGATGTTCATCGAAATTTTTTCCATGAAGTCATTTTTCGGGAAAATGACAATATTTTCCAATGTTCGATGAAACCGAAAATGAACTGGAAAACATTTTTTGCGATTCGGTATGGAAATTTGGATTTGATTTTCCTCCTTGAACTCCTTTTAATTATTTTTGTTTTTGTTTTCTGTTATTTACTTTAATTATTTTTATTTTTTTCATTTTATTTTTTTTTAGAAAATTTGAAATTTTTATTTGTTAATATTTTCTTCTTGTTTTTTAGTTATTTCATTTTTTTTCCTTTTCCGTTCTTCTTCGGCCGGTCACCAACCAGACCTCACCATAGGTCTGGCGAGCTCGAGCGTTGCTCGCCTGTGGCCACCTCGAAGAAGGGAAAAAAATAAAATAAATAAATAAGGATAAAAAGTAAATATTTCATATTTTTTGAAAATAAAAATAAAAAATAGCAACATAAAAAAATAATTAAAAATAAAATGACTATGAAGGAAATGTTTTTTTCTTCTCAAAAAGAGGAAATCATTTACCCCACTTTTGAAGATGCTTTTTTTTTTTCCATGGGTAGAAAATATTTGTCCTTGACTCATTTATTTTCTATGAACAAACACCGAAAAATTCAAAAAAAATTCTTGGAAGTTATTTTCCACGAAACAAATAGAGGCTTAGCCACGTATATATCTACTAGCCATATATTATTTGGTGTTATCATTTTTCAGAGGATTAGAACATCGACGGTTTGGAGTAGACTTTTGGATGTAAATTATATTATCATACAGAATCCTATTAATGTGTTGCGAGTAGCCGAATTGAATGACCGTTAAAATGTGTCTACCAATGATGTGGGAGCACCCGATTCTATGGAACAAGCCATAAGTTCCAATTTGATTTCATCGACTAATGCAGCACAATCGATGTTCACTCAAGTAAAAGCAGAATTTGGTCATAACTTACTTTGATGGGTTCATGTTGAAAATGTCGACGGAAAGACTATCGACCAAGTTATCAATTAAAGAGCTGTTGATTCTTCCTTGTCAATCATGTTTTAAGTTACCGATTCATCAAAATAGTTGCCGATTTCAAAGTTAATCAAAAACATATCGATGGGAGGCTATTCAGAGAGCAATTTCTTTGGATATTGGTTCATCTTTCTAAGATAGTTATTTTATGGTCAATGCCGGTGGACGAATTTTGGAAGATGAACCTCAAAAGTTTGAATCGCAGCAAAACTAAACGAGCCAGAAAGTTTATAGCTTTTGGGCAGACAAGCGTCGAGCACCAATCTGTCGCACTGCGCTACCTCGAATCCTTAACCTACACTACACGATAAAACTCTCTGGGAGGTGATTGTATCCAGCAAGATAACAAACACCCCATAGTTTTATAACTTGTAATCCCCTGCCTAATGTTTCCTTTATTTCTTCTTGTGCCACTGACGATGACTGGTTGAACACCCGCCAGTACTACGATTCTCGCATGAAATGTGTATCAGCAACTGTACGCGGCAGAAGCGCTCTTCCTCGACGGCGGAACAAACGGACAAATGCGACTGCCAGAATCCTTTGCATGAGCTTCTGCACAAGACCACCCAACTGAGCTGCAAAGAGCAGTATCAACATTGGCAAATAGAGGAGAAACAAGGAGAGGCCCCGGAATAAGAATAACGTGAGGAAAGCTATAGAGAGAAAAGAAAGGATCCTCAGGAAGAGAAAGGTGTGGGCACCGCAAGCAGTATGGAAGGCCGGTAGACGAGCAACGGGTGGAAGGGACAAGGAACAATAGTGGAGGAGAGTGAAGAAGGGGAGGAAGATAGTGATGGGGTGGGTGTCAAATAGAGAATCTGGCGTCCCCTGATATTTCATGGTAACGAAGTTAACCAGAACTGGGACAATGAAGTTGACAATGGCATCGATGTCGTTCCATTGATCACCCGCAAAAATTGGCATTCTTGAATCTGTATAGATGTGGAAAACAGGAAGGAAAGACAGAGTTGCAGGAGCCGAGCGGAATGTCTGAAGAATGGAGTGTATTGACTATTGAGAGTATGTTCAGAAGAATGGTGTTTCTTCACAGCTTTTGAGTGTGGGAAGTGAGAAGAACTGAAAGACACTCTATATAGGGTAAAAATAGTAAAAACATTGATAGTATGAAAATTCCGTCAGAATAATAATAAATAAGTACTACCATGATAATATAAAATATCGGAATATTTTATACTATCATGATAGTTAAAAGTTGGTGTACGATAGTTTAAAAGTTCAGTATTATGCTTTTATACTATTTTATGATTCCCATCTTAAAATAGTATAAAAATTCCTATGTGGGAGGAGCTTATCACCACGACCACCACCGCCACCGCCACGTCCACCGAGGTCTAAACAGTAATCAAATGCATTTATAAGGAAAATTTAGAAACATGGGGGTTTGTCGCAGACATGGAATTGTTCGGCCTAACCTAGAAAGGGCATAATTTCCGGACTTACAAAAAATCCTTCGACTTAAAATAGGATGGAAAAAGGGCCTGGGATTGGACTTGGTCTTATTAGGGAGAGGATTTCTTGGCCATGTGGTTTTCAGTCTTGGTTGCCACCAACAACGATCAGTCTCCGATTTTTCCATCTTCCACTTCAAGTCGAGGCTGGCGTGGCCTCGAGTCATGCAACTTTCTGATACCGTAGCTTTTGCATTCGACCTCTGGTTGGCACGTTCTTCATGGCGTAGGAACGCTCGTGGCTAGATCTCTCGCACAAGTCCAGCATTAATAGGTAAAATTGCGAATTTGCAGACCCAAGGTTTTGCCATTATTTAGAGACGTGGAAAGTCTCGTCCGATTCCGGGTTGATGATCCGAGACAGTTGCTAATGGTCAAGCGCTCTTTGAATATTTATACATAGTTCTTTGAATATTCAATGAGAGGCAGACAAAGAAAGATTCAGTCTTTAAACCTATCGTTTCCTCCACGTCTTTCTCACCTAATAGTCCAAATCTGCCCGGTGAAAGTTCACCTGTACTCTGTTCTCACACACCCACACAAGAACTCTGCCAGGAAAATAACCTAAAAATTCAATGTAAAGTTGATGACCAAGAAACAATTTCTTTTCTGTTTTTGCTCCTTCCTAGTACTTTCTACAAAGACCAAATAAACGAATGAGAACGTGGATATGTTAGCATAGTTCTATGGACTTTCAAGTAATCGGATCTTTGCGCTCATATCCATGAGTACTAAAAATTAGCATGAGTTTTTAGTAATTAAAAATACTAAAAGATGGTAGGGATAAAATCCATTAAAAAAAAGAGTGGGCAAGAGCACTAATATGTACTAACTCTTGAATGCTACAACCGAACTTCTTAAAGTTTCAAATAATACGATCAAGAGCTAAAATTTATCCAAAAAAATGCAATTGATTACTTCTGTTAATTCCCTTTTCTCTTATGTGATAGAAAAATTAATGTGATTCTTTTTAATGCATTCAGAGACAATTGGCATTGATGTAAGACCGATGATGCCACGAACTAAAAGTTGAAAAAGTAAAAGCTAGAGAGAGGCTATTGAAGCGTGGTGGGCCAATGATGCAAAGGGTGTGAGAATTCTCGGCATGTGCTTATCAATAAATCTAGTGATCGTCCACCGAACATTACGATAATAGATATGTTCTTGAAGGATGAAAGTGTGCTTCTAACTATGCAAGTGCTTTGTTATTTACTTTCTGATATTTATTTTATTCTGCAGTTATTTAGGGTTTGTTATGCTTGAAAGCCTTCCATCTACTTCTCGAGTATTATTTTGATTAATAAATGGAATCTTTCTTTCGACAAAAAAGGGTGAGAGGTCGGCATTTGTCATGGCGAATTTTATGGATAAAAGTTCTAAACTGTATATGTCATGGTTAATACATTATTGGGTTCTTTTACAGTTAGTGGTTGCTCATCCATCATTCCTTTCTTTTCCTTTTCAAGCAATAGAAATATTGGTGTTTTGCACACTATACGATTTAAACAATGTATGTGAGTATGTATCACACAAAAATATCGGGAAAAATAGTAAGAATAATATTTTGCATGATGGTATCGCATTGGTTCAATGTGCAATATCATCCCCGAACTTGTAATTTATTCGATGTGGGCATTGAACTTTTGGAACATGTTCAATTTAGTCATATAACTATATAAAATACTCAATGTTGTTCCTAAACTTCAATTAAATCCCCACCCCTAGTCCGGAGAAGGCGAGAGATCGAACTTCCCCCTCCCCTTTCTCAAGGGACTGATGAAGTTCTTTTTAGCAGCCCGAGCACTGATGAAGTTCAGGCGCTCACGTTTTGTTGCCATGGTCATTATTTCCGACTTCATACACAGAAGCAATAGGAATCAGATGTGATAAAGATTTGCTCAATTTGTAAACAGAAATTGTCTCAATTACCAAAAAAAAAAAACAACTAAATTTGACCGCAAGATAGAGAATAGACAATAGGCCGCCGGACTGGTGACACAGTAAGCCACATTTGCACTTCTCTGAAAACGAATGGTTAAATCTATACAACGTTAAAAACCATCATAGGAAAACTAATGTTTGACTTTTTGAGAAATGATTTTTTTGGTCGAATTTTATTGGGAAATTTACGTGGTTAATGTAAAAGAAAAAAACTCTTTGAAAATATAGCCAAAAAATTTCAAATTGTGCATAAGTACATTAAATTCTAAATTTAGACAATATTTAAGTTCCAAGGGACAATGTAAAAAACAGTTATTGTTAGAGATGTCAAATGGGTGGGTCGGGTTGAATATAGTCCGACCCATATTGATCCATTTAACCCGTTGAGACCCATTTTTATATAGTATAAATTTTAGACATATATCCGACTCAACCCATATAATTTAAATGCTTATATATTTAATCAAATCATGGGATGCTTATTTCATAAAATTGAAAAATGTAAAAACTGTTTCGCCGACCGTGCCACCGTGGCTCGCCCATGGCCAAACTCACGGCCGTCACTTGAATCTTACTTTCGTTTCTTTCTTTGTCGGGGGCAAATCACCCATGGCCAAACTCACAAGTTGAAATCGCGACGTAATATATCCTTCCCAATCATCCAATCGCAGAACCGACAAACACAGCGCAACGGGTCGATGACATACGGTGATAGATCCTCGTACTAATTCCAAGTCCAAGTTCACGAACGACGAACAATCCTCAATCGTGAGACGTACCGAGAGGGGATTCGAGCATGAACGACGTCATCTGGTGGCAAAACAACGAGAGAGCGAGAGCGAGAGGGCAGATAATGTTGGAACAGAACCGATGATGTTGAGGGTCGGGAGGAAAGAGGGGAATGCTAAGGTCTGAACAGAGCCGATAAAGACAAACGGGGATAATTGTTTGACGATTCTAACCTTCCTCAATTTGTCTGATTGGAGTTTCGAGTTTCCCCACAAGGAACTTTGTTGGAAACAGTTTCAACGACAATTCGCATATTTTCGTGCTCTGTGTGGGCGTGTTTAGGTTCTTAGCACTGCCATTGATACGGATTTGAGCTTGCATTTTCATATCCATATGTGATATCTATTCTGATTCTCGTATAGCCGCTTTGAGCTGTTTTGTTCGGCCGAATTCTACATCTCTCGTTTATCCATCCGGGGCCGGACCCACAACCCACCCTAGTGGGACAATCCGCAAGCCAGAGAGAATAAACATAGGGCAGCCAGGCGTCGATGGGCAGGCGGGCGGTAGCAGGTGGGATGCGGCTTATTGTGCTCTTGTTCAAAGTTCAATTTGGTTTTTGATCTTTAATTGGACCCAACGTAGTACTTTCGCTTTTGCATTGAAACCAGTGTGGACTCGATTTGGTTCGGTTGACACATGATTTGGCACTTCAAGTCAATCATGGGACATACACGTCACTATCCACATAAGCCAATATTTGAAGATATTTAAGGGGAAAAAACAGGAAAATATTTTTTATTTTATTTAAAGAAAAAAAAAACGCAGAATGATAAAGTACGAGAAGAATGGCTACGCTGTGCCTTCCCTGGCCAGAGACCCTCACGGGAATTTCTTTGGAGTTGTCCCGTAGTTGAACTGTTCATAAAACCCGCCTCACTTCGCTCTTTTCTGTGAAAGCTTATTAAGTAAAAGCAATTGCAGCACAGAGCATTGTTGAGGCTTAAACCTCAAGCGATGTTGTCATCCACCGTGATTAAGCGGCCTTCGACGTCCTTTGTGTCTTCGCCGACGAGGTGGTTTTGACGCCAAATGTCCGTTTCGCTAGAGCTCGATGCAAACATCATCACTTGCGTCGAATCTCCAACTTGAGCGACTGTTGAGGATTGCTCATTTTCGACCTCCGTTTAGTTTTGGACAGCTATTTTCCTCCAAAAAGTTGAACAACTTGGTCTTGAAGAAGATCTATCTCTACAATGGTGCCTCAGCAAACTTGCGCAAGCCCGCCCCTGTTGAGAAATCAATGATTCTGTTTTGGTTGTCAATTGTTTCATTTCCTCATATAGAAGATTATATAAGTGTATACAGGTCACACGGAGATTGTATAGTCGATTTCTAGGATGCTAATTGGAATTCTAATCCTATATATATATATAATGTATTTGATCAGTCAATAATATAACAAGAATCATTTTTTCATCATTGTTCTTTTTTCATGGTATTAGATCCCTACGTTTGATCCTTTCCAAATAAAAAAAAATTTACCCAAATCGGTAGTCACCCACCATTATTTGGGAAGCCGCTCCGCTCGTTGCCCGCTCATTGTTAAGACCGCCGCATCAAACCAAGGCCCACCAAACCCACATCAATTCCTCCAGATCCGCACCAATCCCGCCGGTCGCTCGTCGCTCTTGCACTACTCCCGTGCCCAAGCCGCTCGGTCGATCGTTGTTGCGCAACACCTCGCGGGCCACGTCGTATTGGGCAACCAAGCAAGACATCCTGGTGCTATCCTCTGTTTTCTTATTTGAACTCGGTTGGTAAGGCTTTTTTCCTTCAATTTGAACTCGTAAATTTAAATTATACATAGCATGTCATCATGAGCATATCATAAAGAATTGTAAGATCGTTTAAGTGATTGGAGTTGAAGGTCATTCTTTTTATACTAGATGGCGCCTCAAGGTCGGACCGATATCCCCGATATTTTCATATGGGGGCGAAGGGTCATTCGATGCAAGGATCGAGAGCTGAATTCGTTCCAAGTTTTTAGATTTGTCCTCGGGAGGGAACTCAATGGACGCAATCGCATCCGCGGTGAAAACTGTCACTATATAAGTTGCGCACGACATTTGGAGCTCAAATGGGGAAAAGAAAGGATCCGAGAGCTATACGCGAAATTGATGAAGTGGCCTCACGCAATCAAGACGTCCCCGAATCACTCTCCAATCAAGAAGAGGGAAATTGTCGTCATATCCTCGATGATGAAGAAGATGTCGAGCCTCCCGAGTTGATAGAGATATCGTCGGATAAAGACATCGACTCGATTAGTTAGTGTTGGTTAGACTTTGAGGCATTTCTAGGGTTTATGTCATTTCTTTTAGGTCGTTTCATATATCCTTTTGACGTGTATTGGTCGAACACCTTTAGATATTTTTATATCATGTTTCTTTGAATCTAAGCGTATTAGGATTGTGAGTTTTATGAGTTGCTAAACTCAAAGTTGTAATAATGGTTTTCTCCCCGATTATACTTAAACGATCCTAATCAATTATATGCCATCTTTAGGTGGGATTTGGTCCATGACTACCCCAATTGGTTTATATTAATCGGATGGGGGTAGTTGACCCTCATTTTACTAAATGATGACATGAAATTTGATTAATGCATTTGCATCACATTTCATGCATAACCATTATAATCCATGGTAACCGACATTAGAATAATCATTTTGCATATTCTAGATCATGGGGAATAGAGATATCAAGGTCATCCCGTGCCGCGCAAAGAGCTTTCTCAATGGTGGGACCGTCTCGACCCGATCAACAAAGCACATATTGAGGGACGTTTGGGCCGACTAGTAGATTTGATTAGAGTGGAGTACCAACCGGCCCTTATTCAAGCTTTGGCCATGACATGGGATGCGCGTACAATGACTTTCAACTTCCAAGGCCTCGAAATGACCCCCTACACTCGAAGAGTATTTTGCTATCATCGGGGCTAATTTTGATGACCATATAGCTCAACCTCCTCTAGATATGAACCCTATCCTTTCTCTATCGAGTTTCCTTCGCCTCAAGACCTCCGAGATAGAAAAGGTCTATAAATCCAATTCGACATATTTACTTTCTCATTCCTCTTTGACAATTACTCTTTTCTATCCGCCGATACCGGTCATAAATCGGGAAAGGTGTTCGTCCTAGCTTTCTTCGTCTTTGTCCTATTCCCTACTTCTAGGACTACCTTCGACCCCTCCATAGTTTACATAGCTCGACAAGCATGTTGCCGATGGAATTACTCTTACATGATCTTAGCTGAAACCTTCCTTTCTCTAAACCGTTTTAAAACCTCCAAAAAGGCCACTTTCCAAGCACCCAACGGACTACTTCATATGTGGTTCGTTTCTCATATAAAGACTTTCCAATTTCGAGTAGGATGCTATGAGATCAACAAGCATGTACATCCTCTTAAATCCTTCCTCAAGTGCCAATCCCTTGTACCTAAGCATTCTTTCAAGAAATGGGTCGAGTTTTTGAGAAATTTGGAACCCGAGCATATCCGATGGCGTCGACTTGGCCTAAGATCCTGGGAGGCTCGCATTACGGCATTGATGATAGCCCTATTCCCTTCTTGGGGTATACCGGTGCGGTGGTCTACTATCCTATTCGTGTGGTGAGACAGGTTTGGCATTTTACAACAAGTGACACCAAATGTTTGTTTTGGGATCTTCTCATTTGATATGGCACATGGAAAGCTCACCAGAGAAGCAAAGCAACTTTATCGGGCCCGAATCAAGCTTATCCTTCATGCCTTGAAGGATTTTATGATGGTAACGATGAAATGCATGTTTATTCTTTGCATCGAAAGCCTTCTCAGCCAAACAAGGTGCCAAGTCACTCCCAATTTATTATGGGGAGTTAATAGGAATCTTCCGAGATCTAGATCATTGTGACAAAGTGATAATGAAAGACCACGATGATGTTCGAGCATACCGTTAATCCATTGAACGCATACGAATACACATATTTCTAGTTGGGTTGGATAAGCTTTTTGACCAAATTCGAAGGGAAATTTACGTCAAGAGCCCCTACTAAGCCTGGAAGAGTACTATTCCTTGGTTCGTCGTAAGGCCATACGTTCCACTACCCCGAATTATGATATTGAGACACCCGAAGCTTCCGCTATGATCACCCATCTCCGACCTAGTCACCCCTCACAAGAGCGGCCAAAATTCACCACTAAAAAGGGCTCTAACAGTTTGGACAAACCTACCTACAAATACACTCATTGCAACCAAATTGGTCATTCCAAAAATCGATAGTTTGAACTTATTGGATATCCGGACTCGTGAGACCCAACTTGGCATCGGAATTTTAAATGGCCTTCTACTGCAGCATTGTTCAAACAAAAGAGGACAATGTCACTTCTAAGTCATCGGCATTGGTAACCACCGCAAACCTTGGAGGTAAGGTCTTAAACATTTCTACACCTGTTTTGAATAGTGCATGGATAATTAATTCGTGTGCTACTCGACCATATGACATTTGATGTTAACCAAGTCTCAACCCTTAACCCATCCTCCCAAAATTGTGTCTCCACAGCCAACGGTAATACCATCCCGGTTATTGGGGAAGAGTCATCCCATCTTACTAATACTTTACATCTTGATTTTGTGTTAGTTGTTCCCTTCTTAGATTATAACCTCTTGTCGGTCTCTCAAATCACTTCTACCTTATCTTATGTTGTTATTTTTTGGCCGACCATTGTGTGTTTAAGGACATTCGGACTCGATAAATGATTGGTTATGGTGTTAAGAACGGGAAGCTATATTACTTGGACTTGGAGTCAAAAACTTCCAGCAGATTACAACAAGCTTTAGCAATAGAAAGCACGAGTTCATGAAAGAAAATAGCTGGGATCGGGCTCTAGCATCGACGTTTGGGACATGCCTCATTTGGTTATTTAAAAAGGTTGTTTCCTAGTTTATTTATGAATTTGGATATTTATATTTCAAATATGATGTGTGTGAACTTGCAAAAAGCCATCGTGCTTCTTTTCCTTTGATTTTAAATTAAAGTCCAGCTCATTTTTTGGTTATTCACTCTCGATGTTTGGGGTCCATCCAAAGTTCCCACATTGGGGGGTTCACGTTGGTTTGTTACTTTTATAGATGATTGCACTCAAATGACTTGGTTGTGTTTGATGAAATCCAAATCCAAAGTTAAGTTGCTCTTTCAAAAGTTTTATAACACCATTAGTACACAGCACAATGCCCGCATACAAGTATTACGAAGTGATAATGGTGGGGAATACCTAGATTCCGAACTTCGGCAATTTTTCGACTCTCATGGCTCGATCCATCAAACTAGTTGTTCGGTGTACACCGCAACAGAATGGTGTGGCCGAGCGTAAGAATAGACACTTATTGGAGGTTGTTCTTGCTTCCCTAATCGAGGCTCACATGCCCTTATGCTACTAGGGTGAAGCTCTTCTATCCGTCGCATATCTCATCAACCGTGTTCCATCTCGTTCACTTAACTTCAAAACACCCTTCCAAACACTTGCGAAGTTGTTACTCCCTCGGTTCCAAACATACCCCCTCATGTTTTTGGATGCGTTGCCTATGCTCATATTCACACACACCAATGCGGTAAGTTAATGCCCCAAGCCTGGAAATGTATCTTTGTTGGATATGCTCTTCATAAAAAAGGATACATATGCTATCATCCTCATACTAAACGCATGTTTGTTACTACGAATGTTGTTTTTCATGAAGATATTATGTATTTTTTGGAGTCCGACTTTCGGGGGAGTATCTAGAGGAAATTCAGACTCTTGTACATGATCTTGAGGAAGATATGGTAGAAGTATCTCGATCGAAATATAGAAAACTTGGATTTGAGTGGTGATAACTTACACAACGACACAATAAGTGTAGAAGTGGATGAGTTGGAGCCTAATGGTCAAAACTTGGATCTAAGTGGGAATCAGCATCCAAAAAGTCAAGAAGCTTCGAACCCGAGCTTAAGCCCCTCCCGATTGATACACCAAATCAATCGTTGTCTAAGGCTATTCCTTATATAGCTCCTAAATCATCCGAAGACGGTTACCACAATGTCTCACCGGAGGTATTCCAAAACCTACATATGACCTCAATTGTCTAGTAAAGTAAGATATCCCATGAATCATTACATGGCTACACATCGCTTGTAAAAAACAAACCAGTCATTTGTCAATCAATTATCTACTCGTATCTATACCTAACGGTGTGCGAGGCAGCCTTAGCCGATCCAAGATGGAAAGCCGCGATGAATGAAGAAATGGTCTCCTTGCAGAAGAACCAAACTTGGGAGCTTATCGATCGTCCCACAAAAAACAAAATTGGGTGTTGATGGATCTTTACTGTGAAATATAAAGATGATGGTACAATTGAATGCTTTAAGGCAAGATTAGTGGCAAAAAGATACACCTAAACATATGGGATTGACTACACTGAAACATTTGCACTGTAGCCAAAATCAACACAGTTCGGGTCTTATTATCCTTAGCTGCAAATTTTGATTGGCCGTTACAACAGTTTAATGTGAAGAACGCACTCCTACATGGCGAACTATCTGAAGAAGTCTACATGGATCTCCCTCCAGGGTGCATGGTGACAGAAAGACAAAATCGAAGGTGTCCAGGTTGAAGAAATCACTATATGGATTAAAATAGTCTCCTAGAGCTTGGTTCGGACGATTTACCAAATCCATGACAACCTTTGATTATAGACAAAGTAATTCGGATCACACATTATTTCTTAAGAAGCGACATGGAAAAATTACTGCACTCATTGTATATGTGGATGACATGATTGTTACAGGCAATGATCCGGAAGAAATGAGAGCTTTGCGAGGAGTACTTGTTCAAGGAGTTTGAAAATGAAATACGTAGGCTCCCTAAAATACTTTCTGGGAATTGAAGTATCTCGATCAAGCAAAGGAATCTTTCTATCTCAAAGAAAGTATACCTTAGATCTAGTACATGAAATCGGTATGTCTACCCGCCAACTAGGCGACACCCCAATTGAAGCGGGTTTGAAGTTATGTATAGAGACAAACCAGGTACCGGTGGATAGGGGAGATACCGGAGACTTGTTGGAAGATTGATGTACTTAGCTCACACAAGACCGGATCTCACATATGCTTTGAGTCTCGTTAGTCGGTTCATGCATAATCCCAGTGAGCAACATATGAATGCAATCATGCGCATTTTGAGGTATCTAAAATCTACTCCGGGAAAGGGAATTCTGTTCTCTAAAAAA
This sequence comes from Rhodamnia rubescens, assembly GCA_021437795.1. NCBI lineage: Eukaryota > Viridiplantae > Streptophyta > Magnoliopsida > Myrtales > Myrtaceae > Rhodamnia > Rhodamnia rubescens. Next base: position 2,771,510 of record JAILYA010000034.1, read on the forward strand.
ATGAACAAGCAAAGTATCGAGGTATATACGAGATGCTAATTGGGAAGGAGCGATTGACAATAGGCGATCTACTTCGGGATACTTTACCTTTGTAGGTGGGAACCTAGTGACATGGAGAAGCAAGAAACAAAATGTTGTTGCACGATCTAGTGCAAAAGCTGAGTACAGAGGAATGGCCTTAGAAATTTGTGAAGCACTTTGGTTGCAATTTCTTTTACGGGACCTAGGCTACTACCCGAGCAACCAATTCAACTATCTTGTGACAACAAAGTAGCATGTGATATAGCCCATAATCCAGTTCAAAATGACCGTACAAAGCATGTTGAGGTGGATAGGTTCTTCATTAAGGAGAAGTCGGAAGAAAAGACCTTGGAACTACCAAAGATTAGGTCGGAAAATCAATTAGCTAACATCCTTACCAAAGGGGTATCCAATCAGGTGCTCTCAAAGTTCTTAGACAAGTTGGGCATATGTGACATCTATGCACCAACTTGAGGAGGGGGGTGTTGAGATACCAACGATTCTGTCTTGGTTGTCAATTATTTCATTTCCTCATATAAAAGATTATATATATGTGTATACAGGTCACATGGAGATTCTATAGGCAAATTTCTAGGATGCTAATTGGAATTCTAATCCTATATATACAATGTATTTGATCAGTCAATAATATAACAAGAATCATTTTATCATCATTGTTCTTTTTTCAGCCACTACCCGGAGGGCTCTTTCCTTCTCCCGGATTCGTGCGAGGGGCCGCTAGCTATCTCTCTAGCTTATGTGCTTTATTTTATAAATTCTTATCCGTTCTTTCTTTTTTTCTTATAAACTTCGTTCTTCTCTCTATTTTTGCTAATGTGGCAATGATGTGTATAGCCACATTAGCAAACAGAGGTCGCATGGCTACATGCCAACCTGATCAAATTTGTTTAAAAGGACTAAAATTGGTTATATTGAAAGAGCACAAGAACCAGATTGATCAAAACTACAATTTAAGGACAAAATTGAATATGCAAGAAGAGTATAGTAGCTAATCAGGACACTGTCCCAGATTTTGTCAAGGAAATAAATTACTTTTGACCCTTCTCAAAGATTACGTCTACTTGTAACGTGATCAACGTAATTTACTATGCACATTAGCTAAGTGAGCCACATAAGACGACTCGTGGCGATGTCACATTCAAAATAAAAGAAATTTGTAGCGAGGGACATTTTTGTCCCACGAATGAAAAGTTAATCTTATTTTAGACATTCGAAACGATCTCTTATTTTCGTCTCTAACTGCTAAAGTGGAATTTTGTCAACATTTAAAATGTTGAGTAGGGCAAATTTTTTTTTTTTTTTGGGTGGACTAAGCTCATCAAGTTTGGACACGAAAATAATTTATGACATGTTACATCACTAACATTGACTAATGAAAAGATCTTAAATAAGAAAATTATTTTTACCCTAGAGTCGGTTTATTCCAAAAGAACAAGTATTTTTCCGTTAGTTCAATAGGGATGGAAGTTTTTTACGTGTCTTATATGTGAAAGGACGAGTGTCTTACTAACAGAGACCTAGAATAATGTCCTTGTTGCCATCTTTTATTTTTACTAGCAAAAGTGCAGAGGCATTGTTGTATGCAAACATTTGAGTCAATAGACATTTAAAGGATGTATGCAAAATTGTATTATCATGACATATTTGAATTATTAATTGATAAAAAGAAATCCTTGACATGATGTGAAAAAATTATATACACATATGTGGAAAGAGAGAATATTTCAAGATTTGAACTTTGTTTAGTAAGGTTTGTTGTAAGATGAAAGATTCTAATTTCAAAATGACTACGGGAGCAGTAAAAAAGAATTATTTTTTATACACTGGTGCATAGGTAGAATATATCAAAGCTAAACAAATGATAACATTTGGGAAAGAAGGAAAAGAAATACTTTTCTTATTTAAGATCTTTTCATTAGTCAATGTCAGTGATGTAACATGTCAAAAATTGTTTATGTGTCCAATAGATATATTCCTGAAGAGCATGACGTGCACGTGATAAGATGGTTTCCAATAGATATCTTCTTGCAAGATACATGGCAAAATATATTAAATTGGGTTTGTGTTGTTGACACTCGAATTTTTGACCAAGATTTGTTTTTTAGTTTTATAAAAATTTATAGAAAATCCATAAAAAGTAAAAAAAAATTGAAAACTCAAGTTTGGTGGCCTTGGCCAAGCATAAGGAACCATTTTTTGAACAAAAATGATTTTTCATATTTTTTGCATTTTTTAATATTTTTGGAAAATAGAAAAATACAAGAAAATTCATGAAAAATACTTCCCGAGGTCACAAAAATATAGAAAGATGTTTTATATTTTTATGTTAATTCCCTTTTCATATTGATCTCAAGAAAAATTAAAACTTGAACTCAATTTTAGGTGTTTCTTCACAACACCAAGGGTTGAATTCGCCTAAAAAATGTAATTTGAGTCTTTTTATTTGCAACTTTTGCATGTTTTAAGTCAAGACATTCAATCATGGTCCTTTGCAACTTCAATTTGATCAATTTCGCCCTCAATTGCACGAATTGCACCGATTGGGCAAAATACCCAATTATTCTTTGCAATTTAGTCCTTGGAATTTTCAATTTTTGAAATTACTTTTAATCCAGGAATTGTCACAACAAAATTGGACTACCTCCCAAGGTTTTCATATGCTCTGAATCGATTGGCAGGGGTAATTGGATCCAATTTGATCATTTGGGCACTCAATTGAACTTTTCCCTAATTTGCAATTCTAGAAATATTTGGGGTTTTCATAGAAATTGATCGAACATTTTGGGCAAAATTACATTTCTAGGTAGTATTTGAGCCCATGAGTTCAATTTTAAGGTTTAATTGTAAAACTTCCCCATAAATTTTGATTAATTTCGAAAATTGCAAGTCGAACCGATTCAGACCGGCCTAACCGCCGATCGGACCCGTCCGACCGGCCCCGACAGTGTCGTCTTCTTCCTCGGAACTCCCGCGAATGAACAGTACCTAGACTGATTTTGACGATCAAATTGACATGCCAATCGATGATAATTAAATCAATTAATGTAGGCATTTTGTTCCTCGGGTTGATACGTGTCTATTGAACCCGATCTCGAGGTCAATGGTCGCCGGAAGAGCGCCGGCGAAGCGATCAAAGCTGCGGTGGCCCGAAAAAGTTAACATTCTTCAAACCGTGTGAAATTTGCGCTCGTTTAAGTTCGACGGAAGGCCTAACGGACCTGCACGTAATCCCAAATGATTCTCGTCGCCGTCCGGCGACCCAATTGCACGTGTCCGAGGGTCGGCGAAGGCTCCCCGATGTGCCTAATTTCAAAACCGGTATAAAAGGGTGAGAAGCTTCACGAATGAGAGAAGGAGGCTCATTCGTGCTCACAGAGAAACATAATAGATAGAGAAAGAGAGAAAAGGTAGAGAGAGAGACTCTCGCGACGACCATCGCCGCTCGCCGGAGTCCGAATCGTGAGCAGCTCGGCTGGCCAATCCAAGCTGAATCGAAGCTCACAATCACCACTAGAAGCTCGCCTAAGCTAAGAGGAAGCGATCGTACCAGCTCAATTGACTTGCAGCCTCCAAAATCGGTGAGTCGATCTCTCGAACTCCTCTCTCGCACGTTCATGGCGTCGCACTACTACAAGCATAATCGGTCGAATTAGTGTGTGCGTTTTGATCCTCGAACATCACCGACCATGATCACATCCGACTTTTGCATTGATTTCGCTCGATAAACCCGAGTCGAACCTTCAACATACCACGTCCGGTCAGCGCCGGCCAGGCTTTTCTAGCCATTGCGAGCTTAATCGGAGCTCGAGGTAAGGTTTCCGAACTTCTTATGATGATCGTTTGCGAAAGAATTGTTCGATTTGGCTTGAATCCGCATGATCAAACTACGAGATGTTGTTTCGTGCGTGATCCGATACTCGTGATTTAGCCGATAAAATTGCTTGATTAAGAGATATGTTAATCTAGAGGTTCGACGAGTCAATTGGTATTGGTTTCGCGTCATTCCGGCAAGATTTCACCGTTAGATCTCGCCGGATAAATGTCAGCGAGTTAGTTCGGTCATCGTCGAGAGGTAGAAGACGGCCGGGCTGGGCAGTTAACGAGGTGGCGAGTGGTCATTGGTCCAGAGTGTCGCCCGGTCAGCGCAGCCATTGGCGCTAACAAGTTGAGTCGGATTTGATCCGACGATCGCGATAAATAGATTAGTTTGATTCGGGCCGTTAGATTTGATTTTATGTATTTTTGATAATTCGTTTATTAGATCGAAAATAAAAAATGAAAACGGCGCCGTTTAGGCTAATGAACGAGCGACATCGTTTAGAGTACTGAGCCAAATGCGGCATCATTTTATACACGGGACGAGACGTGATCGAGTGCGGCGAGGCGTACGTAGGCGTGAATGAGTGAACGGTCGAGATCAATTCCAAGTTTAATCTCGGCCGTCCGTTTAGTTTTAATATTTTCGGATATTAGAAAAATGTTTTAAAAAATTAGAATAAATAGGAAACGGTGTAGTTTTGGTTAGGCGGGTCGCGAGTCGGGTCGTGGTCGGGTTGACCGGGCGTTGAACGGGTTGACCCGGTCCGAAAAATTAATAAAAAATTTTCTAGAAATCCAAAAAATCAATAATATTCATAACAAATTCATAAAATTTCCCGGATTTTCTTAAAAAAATTCTAAAAAATGTCTAAATCGATTCGAGACTCTTATAGCCTGGATCGAAAAATTTTAAAGTTCTAAGGGTCGATTTACGTCGATTCGGAAAATTATTGATTTTCGGAAAATAAATAAAAAAAATCCAAAAAAGGTTAGAAAAAATTCCAAAAATCTTGAAAAATCACAAAAAAAAAATGGGAAACGGCCACATTCAACTAGCCCGACTCTATTTTGTGATTTTTGGGTCCCGAACCTTCCAAATGACCATTTTACCCTTATGAGTACTTGGTCCCAAAAATTTCCCGAACCATCCCGGAACTCGAATAGATCTTTTCTATGGGTCGATAGGGCCATGATAGACATGCTATACTCATTTGATTGCTTAATTTGATGGTGATTATTCATGATTGAGCACTTAATTTTCTCGATTGTGATTGGTAGGATAGAAATTCCCGTCCGCATGACAACTCTAGATCGTTAGAGCCTACCTCACCTTGAATATCGTCTCGCATGAATTCTTAGGTTAGAAAATCACTCAACTTCGATAACCGAAAGGGCGTCGATGTAAATCTCGGCGTAACAAAGTTCCCGGATCCACTTCTCTCGATTTTCGTAGAATCGAACGGTTTCTCCCGGATCGCTCGATAGAGATCCCGATCATACCCTCCAAAAATTGATCGGTGGTGACTCTATAATCACGAGAACACGCAGCAAAAACGCGCCTAATAAGAATGGAACAAGAAGAACTCGCACCTCATGTAGGTAATCCGGAGAATTAGATGAATATGATAGCCACGATGGTGGCGAGATGAAGGCAATGCCTGATTGCCGGTCAAGGAAAGTACCCTATCGACCCGAATCCTAAAGCTCCTTCGAGCGCATCGGATGGTACCGGTGCTAACCCGGCCCCCGCTGTGAACACCTCTCCAAATTTGGAAAGGCCACCTAAGGACCCTCCGATTGTAATTGATCCGGAAAAGAAAAAAAAATAAGCCCTCAAGATGGAGGACGAAATTAAGAGACTCGCCAAGATTGAGGAACGCTTAGCTAGTCGGGGATATGAGCTTTCACGCTTTGACAAGGTGAAACCGTTTCAAAAGATTGAAGTTCCTTCTAATTACAAGGAACCTAATTTCGTAAGGAAGTATAATGGAATCGGATGTCGCAAGGCACACCTAAAGTACTACTGCGCCGCATGTCTCAATTCTCGGACAATATTCCCTTTGTTGGTCAATACTTTTCGGGAGAGTTTATCCGGGGCAGCCTTAGCATGGTTTATTGAACTGGAACCTGAGAGGCTTCTTGACCGGGACAAGTTAGCCGATGAGTTCCTTAGGCAGTACAAATTTAACACTCGACGACCCTTATCGGGAAGACCTTATGAGGACCGCTAAAGGGAAGAACGAGGCCGTTCGCGCTTACGCTCAAAGGTGACGAGCTCTAGCTATACAAGTGAAACCACCCGTTCCCGAAGAAGAGTTGGTGGATATCTTTCTCAAGGCATTACCCTTTGAGTACTTTGACAAGTTGAACACCTCTGGGTGTCAAACGTTCGAGCACTTGATTAAGGTGGCGGAACGTCATGAATGGGCGTTGCGGGAAAAAAAGATACATGACTCGTCTTTTAGACGTCAATACCCCGTAAGAAGAGATAGGGAGCAAACTAGTGATGTGGCGTTTGTCCCTAACCCACCTAAATCGAAAACGTTTTCACCTCCTACCCCTACCCAAGGATCTTCTTCTTGGACCATCCCTAAACCACCGGAGCCAAGAAAGAGAAACCAACCTGTTTTTACCCCACTTGCCTCGATCTTTATCCAAACTACTACCCATGCTGCTGGAAAATCGATTGGTTGCGAAGGAGCCTCCTAGAGCGAATCCTCCTAGGTTCATTTGGGTTTGACGAGACCAAGACATGCGTATATCATATGGGAGAAAGGGGGCATAATGTTGACAATTGTCTTCCTCTCAAGTATAAGGTGCAAGCCTTGATTGATGGTAAGTTCCTGGAGTTTGATAGAACGGAACCAAACGTGCAACGGAACTCTTTATCGGAACATCGCGAGGTGAACGCAATATTTGAAAATAATCCTGAAGAGATTCTGGAGTTCATAATAGATGTGAGTAAAATGCAGGATTTCTTGACTCACGGCTTCGCAATACCCCGATGGAGCGATTGTTTCCAATGAAGAAAAGAAGGCATGTCTAGAACGGCTAATCAATTTAGGCGTTATTGGGAGAATGGAAGACGCTACTTGCAAGGGAACTTATGTAACTATCGATATGGTGGCGAGAGGAGTTCATGATGAAAGCTACAAGAGGTAAGACCTACGAGAATCCCCTTGGGTACTTGATGAATGTCCATGATGACAAAGAAACCGAAGAGTTAGATGATTATGAAGTCCGCCTGGAAAAAACTCGCCGAGTTGATGGAAAGTTCATGTAGAAAGCTCTTGAGAGGGGTGAGATAGTTGATAATCTCGGAGAAGAAAGCGGAGAATACAACTTTAAAGTCTTGTATTCGGCACCACCAAGATATAGTTCCCGATGGTGAGGGTGGTATGGACAACCCCGAGAGCGAAGAGTTCGTGGGAACAATTGATGAAGTCAAAAATCAAGAGACCCCTCGAGAATGAATGGCGGAATCAAGAGTCCGATATGCGACTTTCTAATCTCGGAGACCCACATACGTCATCCGACGAGTATGGTGGCAGAGTTATCTCGGTTAGCGGTAAAAAATAATACCACAACAATGGAAGAAAGTATGCAAATCCTAGAGATACGGTGGACTATTGAAACGCAGAACCGATGGATCGCGTTATTACAAGAGCAAGGTGATGATATTTTGAAGAAGGTGAATGAACTAAAAGAGTTGATCGTGCCGATCACCCAAATTAGAAATATTCAGCCCCAAGAAGTGAACCCGAGGGTAACTTTCCATTCGAAATATGTATCTTGCTGGGTGTCCTCCGGCACATATCTCGTATTACCTCCGCCAAATGATTGGTCATCATGAAGATGACGAGGTATTAATTCAGAGTTTTAAGCATAATCGACCGGTCTTGCATTGGCTTGGTTCCAATCGATCCATCTAGATTGGGTCCCGAGTGGGAAGAACTATCGAGCACTTTGTGTGACACTTTGAAGCTGGGATTAGAGGATACTTCACCAAAGCCAACTTGTTGAATATCGTAAAAGGAGAAGATGAGAGTTTTGAACTCTTCACCAAAAGATGGAAAAAACATGCTATGATGGTGCAACCACCGCTATCGAAAGGGAAATGTTGAAATTTATGTTCAAGTCATTACCGGCAGAATATTTTGACCGAATGTACTCATATACATATTCCTCCTTCCAACACATGGTGGATGTTAGCATGAGAATTGAAGGCATAATCACGAGGGCCAAGAGGGAAAGACAAAGGCGTTTTAACGAAGGAAATGCCGTTGATGCAACGCCCTGTCATGGACATAATCCTGAAAGCATTCATGAAGATGAAAATGATTGGAATGGTGGATGTCGCGATCCGTTTTGTGATTGACCTGAATAGGCTGGATAACCGGGATGCCCCCAATTCGGAAAAGGCGTCGACATTGGATTCATCTTGTGAAGAAGTAGCGGAAACTTCAAAAGGTCAAGATAACGAGAATCGGACCGGTGAAAATTAAGCTTCCACCGTAGAAGAATATAACTCGAAGGCCGTACATTGGAATTACGGGACCGGTAAAATTGACGCCGTGATGAGATCCGGAAGATGTTATGCTCCAAGGGAGGTGGAACTTGAAAGGAAAGCGCCGACTTTGGAGGAAGTTGAAAAGCTCCAATTTGTGTCTGAGGACTAGTGAATATGAAGTCGTCGACCAACTCCGAAAAATTTCGGCGTAAATCTCTTTACTTGACCTCTTTAAGAATTCAGAGAAGCATAAGAACGCTATGCTAAAGGTGCTGAATGAAGTACATATTCTTGAGACCATCAATGAAGTCCAGTGAGAGATTTCGTAGGGGCCATTCTATTGAAAGATCGGATTTCCTTCTCGGATGAAGATTTCCCAAGAGAAGGGCGCATCGACAACAAGGCTCTCTACATCGCCGTAAGGTGCCATGGAAAGGAGGTACCTCATGTTTTAATTGATAATGGCTCGGCTTTTAATCTATGTCCTCTAAGCACTCGAAAGGTTTGGGGATAAATGAAGACTTCATCAAGGCGTCCAAGGCGATCGTTCGTTCATTTGACGGAGTTTCTAAGAACCTGGAGGCCGATATTGAACTGGATGTCTCCATTGGGCCGATAACTTTCTCCATACCATTCCAAGTGCTGGATATCCTTAGTGCTTTCACTATGCTGTTGGGAAGATCGTGGATCCATATATCGGGAGCAATACCTTCTTCTCTACATCAAAAGGTTAGATTTGTGGTCCAAGGCCGTCTGGTCACTATCCATGGAGAAACATGACATCGCACTTTCTTGAAAGGAATGATTCCCTACATCGAGCCCCTAAAGGAGGATGAGCTTAGCTATCATACCTTTGACGTCATATCCATTATGCATGTACCATTCGATGTAAAGATAGCCACTCCGGAGCTATCAAAACCTCGCAACTATGGTGGGAAGGTACTCCTCACAAATGGTTTCATTCTTGGCATTGGATTGGGGAAGTATGGCCAAGGAATTCTTAATCCCCTAAGTCTCAATTCAAATGATCACAAGGATGGTTTGGGATACAAGGGAATGACGGGATATGATGCGAGTCGAGGCCGAGGTCGAAACAACTGTTTGGAGACTAGAGGCATCGTGGACATCGAGATAATCGCTTTATTGGCACCAAGGCCTGAAAAACTAAAGGGAAAATGTTTGAAAATCCCCTATTTGAACTATTCTCCAAAGGAGGTAAATGGCTTGAGGATCAAGATATTTCTAATATCTTGAGAGCCAGATTTATTCAACCCATTTCTGGATAATCGGGTAAATGTGATTATCGAATGGCTCGACGATGACTTTCCCACCCCCGAGTAAACGGCTCTTTATGAACTTTATCTTTCATCGCATTTCGATTCTTGCATTGGTTTCCTGCAGCCTAAAGCTTTCGATGTTTCTTATTTTAAAAGTACCCTTGGATCTCGTTTCGTGATTCAAGAAGTGCGATATTGTGTTGCCATTAGTTACATCTATCAATGAAAATCATCTCCAGTTTTATTAAGGACAAATGGAGCAACGGATTGGTCCGATGATGACAATTGCCCCGAACATGAAACTTGAGGCCTGATCCGCCATATGATTCTTGGTTTTCAAAATGACTATTGAGAACCAGGATATCTAGAAGATTAAGGACTAGTTCTCTTCTCTTTTTCTTCAAAAACGAATTCGAAAACGTTTTTATCAAAATAGACCATGCATTTCTGTAATATCATCATTGTGATATACTAACCATCCTTGATGCATTTCGGGCATATCACCCCTCCCATACATAACAGGTTAATATGTGACTCGGATCAGCTCAATGACTACTCATATGAAATTGACGAAGAAGAAATAGATGTAAGCGATATCAAGAGAGAATGAGATAGTTTTAAAGGATCCAAGCATCTTATTTTTGAAGAACCTATTGTTTTTAATTTGGGAGATTCAGTTTGTGTTAAAGAGGTGAAAATAGGATGACATTTATCTACAATCGACGCCTTGAGAATGACGGCATTGCTTAAAGAATATCGGGATATCTTCGCCTGGTCATATCTTCGACATGCCCGCATTGGATCGAGATATAGTAGAACATGCTTTGTCTACAAATCCTACATGCAAATCGGTTAACCAGCCACTTGAAGAATGAACCCCTGAGTTGTCGATAAGATCAAAGAAAAAGTGATGAAGCTTCTCAAGGTGGGGTTCATCGAAGCCGTCCCATATGCTTGATTAGGTCACTAACATTGTACGAGTTAAGAAGAAGGATGGGAGGATCCAAATATGCGTGGACTATCAAGATTTGAACAAAGCTAATCCAAAAGACGACTTCCCCTTACCACATATTGACGTGCTTGTCGATAAAACCGCGAGCTTTGAACTGTTTTCCTTCATGGATGGCTTCTCGGGATATAATCAGATCATGCTAAAAGAAGAAGACAAGATCAAGACTTTGTTTGTCACCCAATGAGGAATCTTTCATTACAAGGTTATGCCCTTCGGATTAAAAAATGCGGGGGCAACTTATCGAGAGTTGTGGTGACTTTGTTCCATGATATGATACACAAAGAAGTGGAGGTCTATATGGATGATATGATCGCCAAGTCTAACCCCGGAGAAGATCGCGTTCAAGTACTGAGAAAATTATTTGATCGACTCCTCGGAAGTACAAGCTCAAGCTGAATCCCGCAAAATACGTATTCGGCGCTAGATCGGGAAAGCTGCTTGGATTTGTCGTAGCGATCGTGGTATCGAGATTGACCCTTCCAAGATCAAGGCCATATGGGAAATAGAGACTCATTCTATCTGTTAAAGAAGTAAGAGGTTTACTTGGAAGGCTGAATTACATATCCGATTCATATTGCAATTGTCGAAACAGCAAAATCCTTCTTCAAGCTCTTGAAAAAGGGCGCGAAAGTGAAGTGGGATTCCGAATGTCAACAAGCATTTGAGAAGATCAAGGAGTATTTGGTGCAACCTCCAATACCGGTGCCTCCTATCCCTAACGCTCCTTTAACCTTATACCCGACGGTTCATGATGAGTCTTTGGGAGCGTTACTCTCCCAAACTAACCCCGAAGATCGAAAGGAACGGGCCATTTACTATTTGAGCAAGAAGTTCATGGCGTCCGAAGCCAAGTACCCATCGGTTGAAAGAACTTGCGTAGCATTGGTTTGGGTTCTCTATAGACCGAGTCAGTATACCTTGCATTATCATATCCAACTGGTCACTTGAAAATGACCCTATCAAATATCTTCTAGAAAAATCAGCTATGTTAGGAAAGATGGCCCAAATGGCAAGTGCTCCTTTCGGAGTTCGACATCGAACTTCTTCTCAAAAATCTGTCAAGGGAAGAGCAATCGCCGACATGTTGGCTGAAAATCCTCCTAAAGGCAATCCAAAGCAAAATGATGGGGGCCAAATTTTGAACATATCTCAAGACAAATAGACAATGTACTTTGTGGCGCTGTAAATCTTGTTGGATCGTGCACGGGCAGTCTTAATATCCCCCGAAAATCAACATTACCCCGTCTCGGCCAAGTTGATATTCCTGTGCACCAACAACATCTCGAAATATGAAGCTTGCATCCTTGGATTACAACCGGCCATTTCATTGAAAGTAAAGAAACTATCGGTATACGAGGATTCCATGCTCATCATCCTACAAACTTAGAAAGTATGGAAAACCAAGGATCCCAAGCTTATCCCTTATCACAAACTTCTTGAAGGATTGATCCAAAGCACTTTGATGAGATCATATTCGAGTACTTACCAAGAACTCGAACCATTTTACCGATGCTCTGGCCACATTATCGGCTATGTTGCAAGCACAAGATGGCCTTGAGATAGAGCCATTGAGGATTGACATTCTTAATCAACCAACATACTGCATGGTCATCGAAGGAGAATCGATGAAGAACCATGGTATCATGATATCAATAATTACCTCTTCGAAAGGCGAATTCCCACAAAACAGCCAATCGAGAGGACAAGAAATACATTAGCAAGATGTCTTCTAAATTTTTCCCCAGTGGACAGATCCTATACAAGAGATCCTTTGATTCGGTCTTGCTAAGGTGCGTAAACGCCAAAGAAGCAAACCTCATCATGAAAGAGATCCACGAACGAGAATGCAAGGCCGCACATGAATGGTCATCTCCTCGCCAAGAAGATCATGAGGTTCGGATATTCTTGGATGACTATTGAATCGGATTGCAATCAACATATTAGGTCTTGTCATTAGTGCCAGGTGTATGGAGACAGGATAAATGCACCGCCAAAAGAATCGCACCGGATGTCGGAACCTTGGCCGTTCTCTATGTGGGGATTGACATGATTGGCCCGATTAACCCGAAGGCTTCCAACGGTCATCGTTTCATTCTGGTAGCCATTGATTACTTTACCAAGTGGATTGAAGCCAGCTCATATGCCAACGTCATCGCAAACGGTGTGGCTAAATTCATTAAGCGAGATATTATCTCAAGATATGAAATTCCACAAGCAATCATTATAGACAATGACTCCGACCGAATAGCAAGGTTCGGATCATCTATTGGATCAATTTAAGATACGACACCGCAATTCCTCACCTTACAGCCTACAAATGAATAGAGCCGTGGAAGCGGCAAATAAGAACATCAAGAAAATATTGGCCAAGACCGCGATGTCACGCCCGCACCCAGCGGGCGCGCCAACATCCCTTCTCGGTCGTTAAGTTGCGACGTCCCGGGACGCGTCACCGACCCATTAGTTTTATCTTTTAATTAAGCGCATGCGTAACGTTCTATTTCTCCGGACAATATTAAAAACAAAAGGGATAGAACAAGTAAGCAATCAAGTCAATCAACATATGAAAAAAAATTATTTTATTTATTTATATCGTTAACCCCGGGAAATACGTTTATACAAGCCCTACCTCAGGGCCACTTCCTAACCACACAAAAGATGCCTAATTCGGGGTCGGGATTAACACTACCCAAGCTACTCCAAAAAGAGACCAACGTCCACGTCTTCTACTTCGCTACTTCATAGCTAAGGACACGAAAAATGGTTAACAACAACGGGTGAGATATAAATTCTCCGTGAGTCAACGCCTAAGTCCGAGTAGGAGGCCGATTCGCTCGGGGTGGCCTAAACATACGTGTCAACCGCCGATAACGGATCAATAGCGTGCGATTAGCGCTACGCTTTAATCGTCACAAGATTAAACACATCCCAACAGTCAAACCTTAATCACATGATTCAACTACCAAACTCGGCATACTTTCATATTCAAACATTCTTGACGATTTTTGATCAATATAATTAATTATATAAGCCAATTTATTTGCATTGTTCCCAACGTTGACATCACAATTCAAGCATAGAACACTAAAAAATGAGTATTAAAACTACACAATAATATTAATAAAATAATAATTCAATAGCTTATCGTCGGACCTTGGTAGCTCATCGCTCAAACCCCGATAACTTATCGTCCAAACCTCGATAGCTTATCATCAAAATCGATAGCTTATCAACCAAAGTTAACTAACCTAACCATGGTTAACAAAAAGTAACTATGGTTAACATAAAATAACTATAGTTAACCAAAAGTAACTACGGTTAGTAAAAAGTAACTACGGTTAACTAAAAGTAACTACGGTTACTTTAACTAACCAGGGTTAACTAACCCAACCGCAGATCAACTAACCCAACTATGGTCAATTAACTTAACCCAACCACCATTAACTAAACTAACCCACAATTAACATAAATTAATCTATCCCTAAAATTATTAACGACCTAATCAAAGATTAGGGGTTAACTCACCCGATTTCAAATCCGGAAACACCCGCGCCTCGGCGGCGGCGGCGGCGAGGGCTACGCATGGCTTGGTCTGAAATCAACACAGAACCACCGTGGACCACTGAACAGCAGCTACACAGACCCGGTTGTGCTGCTGTTGCTTGACGGAGCTCAAATCGAAGCAAGAACAGACCGGATCTCACTAACCAGCCTCTGTTCTGCTCAAACCCACGAAATTTACAGGGTTTCTTCGACAATCAGCCCCCAGATCCAAGTAGCCCTTGATCTTATGGTCACGTAGGAGAAAACAGAGCTCAATTCGCCCTCCGAATGAGCTCAAACGAGCGATTTCCTCCCGGGCGCGCGCAGAAATCCGGGAAGACGGGCTCTCGGGATGAGGGGAATATTTCTCACGAAAATGGAAGAGAGAAATGAGAGGGTCATGGCCAACTTGGGGAAGAAGAAAAGGTGAGGCCCACCGGTTAATTCCCCATCAATGAAGTTTGTCTTTTATGAATAATATCCCGGGGCAATTTGGTAATTTCACAACCATGGTTTGGTCGGGGCTAGCTCGAGCGCGAATGGTCTCGATACTTTAGTTTGACTGTCCGGACTTGATTTTCTCTCGACCGATACTCTTGGATTATCCAAATCCCTTTTCGGATCAATTACAATTGCGTCCAACCATTGTCCCTTAAATCTAAAAAATCTCATCTTATTTACTAGACCATAATTCGAGACTAAAATCCATCGAATTTTTTTTTTCTTATAGAACCCAAAATTTCGGGATGTCATAGCTGAGAAATATCGAGATTGGCACGAAAGATTGCCATGTGCTCTCATGGCCTATCGAACTTCGATTCGTACTTCAACCGAGGCAACTCCCTACTCATTAGTATATGGTATGGAAGCAGTCCCGCCAATAGAAGTTAAAATTCCCTCTTTAAGGATCCTTTCACGGATCAAATTCTCGGAGGATGAGTGGAACCAGCAGAGGCATGACCGATTAAAGCCGATTGATGAAAAACGACTAAAGGCCATTTTCCATGGCCGAGCTATCAAAAGAAAGTGGCCAAAGCTTTTAACAAAAAGGTCAAGCCCGGGAATTTTGAAGCGGGGATGCTAGCCATGAGAAAGGTGCTCGCAAATGCCCAACACCCGGGAGGCAAATTTACACCGAACTATGAAGGCCCCTACGTAATCCGAAAAGTTTTGTCCGAGGGAGCTCTTATCCTTGTAAACAAGGATGGAGAAGAATTAACAAGTCGAGTGAATGTAGATGCCGTGAAGAAGTACTATCCATGAAATAAAATCAAGCTTCGGGTTCTTTGATGAGTAGATCTCGAGTCACATAAAACTTTGCATTTACATGCTATCTCGCATATCCGCATTTGCATATGTTTGCGTTTTGCGGGAGGACCCTGAGTTGTGAAGAATCCTGCAAGGCAATGGATCAAACTGGGAAAAGGAACTAGCTTTGATATGAAATTTCTTGAATATCCATAACTAATTTGATTCTTTTGTCTCTCCAGGAAACAAAAATCAGTATTTGAAGAAGACAGTTTGAAGTTTTCTTCCTTTATGCAAGATACTCATCTTCATTAAAAGATGTTATCATGCTTGACACTCGAGAAAAATATTTTGGATCTACAAAGCCGCAAGGCCTTTTAAAGAGACATCTCGTGAAATTTAACAAACACCTTTTGAGTATATCTTTGGTGATAAAAATTTCCGCAAAGGGTGAATTTTGATGAAAACTCCTTGAGGTACTACAAAAAGGTATGTTTTGAAAGCCTTTTCAAAAGGATGATCCTTCAAATGAAAAGAGGCAAACCTTATCCTCAAACACGTCCCCGATACGCTTGAGAGATGAGCGAATATGATAGAGAGAAAGAGAACTTAATCTTTAGACGTAGGGGTCATTCGCGGTGATTACATGGATTGAAAGGATGAAAGGCATTTTCATTTCAAAATTTTTCATACACACTTATATCCCTTGACAACCATTCGAACCAAAAAGGGAGAAATTTTTCTGAATAAAACCCTGTCAAGAACCACCCCACACTGGGGCATATTTGGAGGTTCGTTGGTTGATTCCTTGGAGAAAAGATCAATGTAAAACTTTATTGTGCTAAGCTGCATTAATCTTTTTATGATAACTTCAGGGGATTTCTTGCGAAGCTTGGAACACCTCTAAATGAAGAAAAGTACTTCATTTCTATATCCCAAAACACTTTATCCTTTGATGAACCAATTTGAACCTTTATAATCTTCATTTCTAAAACCATTGTTGGTGATCACCTCCCTATCTTTGGGGCAAGACAAAAGAATTACTAGCAATAAGTCAAAATCATAAATTGGAGGAAATTTTTTATCCTGGTCTCGAAAAGAGCCAGTCTACACGTAAAATAATAAGAGACAAAAGGGCTAGAAAAAGCAAAGTGCTTGGTAAAAGCAAGGCCAAGGCCCATTTGAAATCCTCTCGCAAAAAAAAAAAGAAAGAAAAAGGAAAAGAAAAGTTTGAGAATCACAAAGAAAAGAGGAAAATTCTCGAATTCAGCTGAAGAAAGATGTCCATGAATCTTCCTCAAAGAAAACAACTAACGATAAAGATATCAAGTCGATCACCCATGTTCACCCCTCTTTTCGAAAATATGGCCTTTCCTAAAAGCCCACCTTAAGTCAAGATACAACCTATCCCCAAAACTTTTCTAATCTAAGAGATATCTCAGGGCTAGTGCACGAAATCACGTAGGAAGCTACCGCTTAAAGAGGTAAGTACAATCCTCTCTTATCATATCTTCAGTGGTTCTTGACTTGTAGACCCGAAGAAGTTATTCTAGATGAATAATCCTTTCTTAGCCTCGAGATGAATATCCTTTGATAAGCCTTTGACCTAGCTTGAATTACGGTCCTTTTTAAATGCCTTCTCTAATTAATTAGATTGTATGCATCTCGAATGATCCCGAAACCTTAAGGTTAGGTCTTCGTGAGTAGATTCAAGTTTTGAGTAAAGCCTTTCCAAATGGTGAGAAACCCTCTTGGATAAAGGAAATCCTTTTGAAATCTTTTAAAACAACCTTTTGAAGAATACCCGGATCGCGGTATTCAAAATCCATCCCCAAGTAGAGATTTGAACATGAATGCCTTTCAATAATGTGTTTGGGCCAGCTTTCCCTACAAATACAAGTTGAAAACTTTTTAATTGGGATTTCCTAAGTTTTTCCTCGAAACCTAGGATCACCTTTTCTTTGTCATAATTCATGGGCCTTAAACCCACCGCTTTGCTCCAAAAGCAGTTCTAATGATGTTTAGTTGATTTTATGCGGGTTCCCCGATGTCTCCAAACCCTCGAATAACTACATTTTTAAAGATCCGACTAACTTAGATTTTCTACAAGTTCTATAGTCTCCCCAGGTCCTCATAACTCAACTTTTTAAAGTTGAAAATCGGGTTTGAGCTTCGTAGAACCTTAGGTCCTCATATGGCACCCTCAACTTTTAAAATTTGAAAATCGGGTTCGAGCTTCGTAGATTCTCTAGAAATCCTAAGTCCTCGGATGGCACCCTCAACTTTTAAAATCTAAAAATCGGGTTTGAACTTCTCGTAGGTACGATAGTAATCCTTGGTCCTCGAGATGGCACCCTTTTTCCTTTTAATTCTGAAGTTTAGTTTAAGTTTCCGAAGGATTCCTAATAATCGTAGGTCTTTGGAACAAGTATTCTTGTTACCGTTTTTGTCGATTCCAGGAAGGAAGACATTAAGGTAGTCTTTTAAATAGTGAACTCCTTTCTACATGATAGCCAATTCTCTTTTAATAGGTGAATTCCTTTCTACATGATAGCCAATTCTCTTGTAAACGGTAAATTCCTTTCTACAGGATAGCCAATTCTCTTTTAATAGGTGAATTCCTTTCTACAGGATAGCCAATTCCCTTTTAAACGGTGAATTCCTTTCTATAGGATAGCTAATTCTCTTTTAAACGGTGAATTCCTTTCTACAGGGGTAGCTAATTCTCTTTTAATAGGTGAATTCCTTTCTACATGATAGCCAATTCTCTTTTAAATGGTGAATTCCTTTCCACGAGATAGCCAATTCTCTTTTTAATAGGTGAATTTCTTTCTACGGAGATAGCCAATTCTCTTTTAATAGGTGAATTCCTTTCTACGGGATAGCCAATTCTCTTTTGAATAGGTGAATTCTTTTCTACAGGATAGCCGATCTCCTTTTAAATAGGTGAATTCCTTGCTACGGGATAGCCAATTCTCCTTTAAATGGATAATCAAATATCTTTTTTTAGGTAAATCCCTTATTACAGGGTAAATCCTTCTTTCTACCTTCAAATTGCTGCGAAAAGACATCGCCATCGGACGGGCGTCGCTCCCTAAAAAGGACCTCACGAGCTCGAGGTAATCCTATACACTCGTCAAATCAACCTCCGACCAACAATCTCTAGACCACCGACGGGTGAGCCATAGGTAAATCTCTCTCTCTCCTCATTTCTCTCCCACATTAGGAATGAGCCGAAGTGATTTCTCCATAAAATTTTGAACTTCAACGGCAAAGGTAAGATGATTGAATGTCGAGACTGTTTTTTCAAGTTTTTCCCCGGTTGAGTCGATTGAAGATTCGGGTATCACCTTGTCTTTGAAACAGCCTCGACCAAGATTACTTTCAAAGATGGGGGCTAATTGTTGACACCTAAATTTTTGACCAAGTTTTTTTTAGTTTTATAAAAATTCATAAAGAAATCCATAAAAAGTCAAAAATTTGAAAAATCAAGTTTGGTGGCCTTGGCCAAGCATAAGGAACCATTTTTTGAACAAAAAATAATTTTTCATATTTTTCGCATTTTTTAATATTTTTGGAAAATAGAAAAATACAAGAACATTCACGAAAAATACTTCCCGAGGTCACAAAAATATAGAAAGATATTCTATATTTTTCTGTTAATTCCCTTTTCATATTGACTTCAAGATAAATTACAAATTGAACTCAATTTTAGGTGTTTCTTCACAACACCAAGGGTTGAATTCGCCTAAAAAATGCAATTTGAGTCTTTTTATTTGCAACTTTTGCATGTTTTAAGTCAAGACATTCAATCAAGGTCCTCTCGCAACTTCAATTTGATCAATTTCGCCCTCAATTGCACGCATTGCACGTATTGGGCAAAATACCCAATTAATCTTTGCAATTTAGTCCCTGGAATTTCTAATATTTTAAATTACTTTTAATCCGGGGACTTTCACAACAAAATTGGACTACCTTCCAAGGTTTTCATATGCTCTAAATCGATTAGCGGGGGTAATTGGATCCAATTTGATCATTTGGGCACTCAATTGAACTTTTCCCCATTTTGCAATTCTAGAAAAATTTGGGATTTTCATCGAAATTGATCGAAAATTTGGGCAAAATTACATTCTAGGTAGTATTTGAGCTCCAAAGTCAATTTTGAGGTTTAATTGTAAAACTCTCCATATATTTTGATTAATTTCGAAATTGAGTCAACATTCTTCAAATCGTGTGATTTTGATGATAAATTGATTGAATCAATTAATGTGGGCATTTTGTAGTTCTCGACGGAAGGTCAATGGCCTAATGAGCTTGGACGGAAAAGTCACTTCAAATGTGAAATTTGCGCTCGTTTGAGTTCGACGGAAGGCCTAATGAACTTGGACGGAATCCCAAATGATTCCCCGCACGTCGATGCGCGTGTGCGCCGTGTGAGAGGGTCGGCAAAGGCTCCCTCGACGCGCCAAATTTCAAAACCGGTATAAAAGGGTGAGAAGATTCGCGAAAGAGAGAAGGAGGGTCATTCATGCTCACGGAAAAACGAGAATAGAGAGAGAAAGAGAGAAAAGGTAGAGAGAGACTCTCGCAACGACCATCGCCGCTCGTCGGGATCCGAACCGTGAGCAGCTCGGCTGGCTAATCTAGGCTGAATCGAAGCTCGCAATCACCACTAGAAACTCGCCCCGAGCTAAGAGGAAGCGATCGTACCAGCTCAATTGACTTGCAGCCTCCAAAATCGGTGAGTCGATCTCTCGAACTCCTCTCTACACGTTGATGGCGTCGCACTACTACGGGCATAATCGGTCGAATTAGTGTGTGCGTTTTGATTCTCGAACATCACCGACCATGATCGCATCCGACTTTTGCATTGATTTCGCTCGATAAACCCGAGTCGAACCTTCAACATACCACCGTCATGCAGCCGGCGCAGGTTTTTCTAGCTATTGCGAGCTCAATCGAAGCTCGAGGTAAGGTTTCGAACTTCCTATGATGATCGTGTGCGAAGGAATTATTCTAATTTGGCTTGAATCCGCATGATCGAACTCCGAGATTTTTTTACGTGCGTGATCCGATACTCGTGATTTAACCGATAAAATTGCTTGATTAAGAGATATGTTAATCTAAAGGTTCGGACGAGTCGATTGGTACTGGTTTCGCGTCATTCCGGCGAGATTTCACCGTTAGATCCGGTCGGAGAAATGTCGCCCGTTAGTTCGATCGTCGTCGAGAGGTAGAAGACGGAGCCGAGTGGGCAGTCAACAAGTCGGTGTCCGAGGTAGCGAGTGGTCATTGGTCCAGAGTGTCGCCCGGTCAAAGACAGCCGTTGGCGCGAACAAGCTCGAGTCGGATTTGATCCGACGGTCGCAATAAGTAGATTAGTTTGATTCGGGCCATTAGATTTGATTTTTTGTATTTTTGATAATTCATTTATTAGATCGAAAATAAAAAAATGGAAACGGCGCCGTTTAGGTTAATGAACGAGCGACGTCGTTTAGAGTACAAAGCCGGATGCGGCATCGTTTTATACATGTGGCAAACGTGATCGAGTGTGGCGAGGCGTATGTAGGCGCGAATGAGTTAACGGTCGAGATCAATTCCAAGTTTAAGCCCGCCGTCCGTTTAATTTTAGTATTTTCGGATATTAGAAAAATATTTTAAAAAATCAAAAAAATTAGAATAAATAGGAAACGGTGTCGTTTAGGTCGAGCGGGTCGCGAGTCTGGTCAGGTCGAGTTGACCGGGTTGACCCGGTCCGAAAAATTAATAAACAATTTTCTAGAAATCCAAAAAATCAATAATATTCATAAAAAATTCATAAAAATTCCCAGATTTTCTTAAAAAATTTCTAAAAAATGTCTAAATCGATTCGAGACTCTTATAGTCTGGATCAAAAAATTTTGAAGTTCTCAAGGTCGATTTACATCAATCCGAAAAATTATTGATTTTCGGAAAATAAATAAATAAAATCCAAAAAAGGTTAGAAAAAATTCCAAAAATCCTGAAAAATCACAAAAAAGGAAATGGCCACATTCAATTGGCCCGACCCTATTTTGTGGTTTTTGGGTCCCGAACCTTCCATATGACCATTTTACCCTTCCGAGTACTTGGTCCCAAAAATTTCCCGAACCATCCCGAAACTCGAATAGATCTTTCTATGGGTTAATAGGGCCATGTTAGACATGCCATGCTCATTTGATTGCTTAATTTGATGGTGATTATTCATGATTGCGCACTTAATTTTCTAATTGTGATTGGTAGGATAGAAATTCCCGTCCGCATGACAACTCTAGATCGTTAGAGCCTACCTCACCTTGAATATCGTCTACATAAATTCTTAGGTTAGAAAATCACTCAACTTCGTGACCGAAAGGGCGTCGATGTAAATCTCAATGTAACCAAGTCCCCGGACCCACTTCTCTGGTTTTCGTAGAATCGAACGGTTTCTCCCAACCGCTCGATAGGGTTCCCGATCATACCCTCCAAAAATTCATCGGTGGCGACTCCATATGCATGTACACTTGCGTAAATGTCAATCGACCACACTAAGGTCGACCCCGATATAAAAAAAATCTTCTTCACGCCGCGATTTGAGTAATAGGTCTCGGGAGAGACCCGCGCGTCGAGATCCACCGCCAACCTGGATCGGAAGCGCGGCTCGTTAACCCTCACCAATCCGCGCGCCAAAGGGAGCGGAAGAGAGGGTCGCGACAGTTTGACCAAAAAGTGTGGTGGAAACTGAAACATAAGTGGTCTTATTATATGGTTTTACTAGTAGTTACTTCACACCAAAACTAAGCCAGATAGTTCTACAGAAAGAGGTGGAAACTTACTCAACAGTAAAAGGTCGTAAAAACTCTTAATGTCTAAATGTTTCAAAATTTTCCCCAACAAATTAGGAATGCTCTGCTTGAACTTAGGAACGAGCAGGATATCAAGCAAAACATATGAATTAGCAAAATTAGTAGGAGAATGCGATTGCTTTAATGGTCAGTCTAGCAGCACTTCCAATTGATTAATCAAAGGGAGTACTAGTACTGCAGACAGTTGTTGGACAAATGCTGTTACATCAATTTTCTTGAATCAGTAAGGATGAAAATGCAATCTCTTTTTCCTTAAAGTGGAAGTGCAAGAATAGTTTGCAATTAACTTTTACGTTCCATTAAGATGACAGACAGACTGCGGCAACGATGACTAACAGTTTACAGAAAAAGAAAAATTCATTTGCTTTATAGCTTGTGTTAGAGTTCAGAACTGTGGGATGAACAGCGGTAATTTAAAAAACGCAAGCTCTGCTGAAAAAAATGACCTTGGCATTTGTAGAACAACTTATGAACCACAAGAGTCTTCAATGACTCCATACCAAAATGCTTTTGCTAAAACCGATCAATAACGATATCTCAGCCAGTAGACTTTCGAATGAAGGCCTTCCACTTCTGATGAATGATTTTTACAAGAAGAAGATAACGAAGAGATAGACCAGCTTGGAGCAACACGCCCTAGTTGTCATAAGAGGTAAGTTCTTGCAGAGATTTAACCTCATCTGCCAGAACAAATAGAGTGATTCCTACTAGATAGAAGTGATCTGCCAGATAGAATGTAACAGCTGACAAGATATTCATGGTTTACAAGACACACCTGGCGTCCAAATTTTAGTTCGTTTCCAGTTTCAGCTGTCTTCCTTTGGAGTGCCATCTAACGGTAAATTTTCGACTAATCTCAGATACAGGTACTCTTCATAGCTCTGAAAAATCATGTTCAGCAGAAGGGTAAAATTCTTGACCTCAAACTTAACAGAATCTGTCTTACCATTGAAGATCATACAATTTTTCAGAGGCAAAAATCCACTGCAGAACATCCTACGCGGACATATGTAGCTATTGGATGTTGTTTTCAACGATGGGAAAGGACGAGTACCATGGTTGAAAGACAGATGTATCAACCGTGGGCAAAAAAGTGTCAAATTCAACTGGTGTCTCAATTTCAGTTATGTGTATATCATCACATCCAGGACCATTGAGAGCTCGCCTGCACCAAAAGAGTTACTAATGGGGGAAAGAGAAGAACCCATATGCAACTATAGTTATGAACAAACGTTGTGATACCTCTAGCCACCGCCAATGACAAAAACTTTCTCAATTGATAAACAATAAGGAGATGAAGCCAATAAATCCAAGGTAGTACATGTTAGACATATGCCCTAAAGCAATTATGTAATAGCTACATATTAGGAATTTCAGTTGTACTTTCAATTTATTAATTAATTAATGGCAAAGACGTATTTATTCATTTGTCCAATTATTTAAATATATGAATAAATTCCATAAGATCAATTGTGACTGGACCTATTCTTGAGACGTTGAGAATATGTGTGATTGGTTCACGGTTAGACCGAATCTTTAAACTATTCACGGTCGATGGATCATTGAATGGATATCAATGATCCTGTTGAGACCGGTACGTTCTTAATTTCACTAGTAAGTATTGACTACTTAAGGGAATGACGAATCACAAGTCATTGGATATTGCGATGCTCGAGTTAGAATACAAGTGCTTGCACCGGACAAGTTCACTCGAATGTGACACAAATTGAACGATTAGAGACATGGAAAGCTTTTAGCACGATCAATGTCTAATCGTTCATGCTTTGGTCTTGTGTAAATAATCCTTAGACTCGAGGCACAGTATTGACTTGTGTGTTGGATGACTATGGTTCACAAGGATGCATATTGGAGGTTCGTCGATCCGTCTCGTACTTGATGATCATAGTTCATGCACATACGAAGTCATAGGTGTGCACAAAATGGAATCTGTCTCCTTGTTACATGCAAGGTATAATGTCCTATGCAATCTAATTATGACAATGCATTGAAATCCTCGGTTGGGGTTATAATCGAGAATGAAATGTTCATATCTCGTATAAATGCATATCGAATTAGATTTGTACATATGGTTGAATTGGTGGTTTGACAAATATTCCATGACCTTTGTTCGATCGAGATATAGGAAGATAAAGGGATTGAATTACACTTCGTAATCAAAGCTGAATGGCTCATTATGTTTTTAAAGTATTCACACTATGCGGGTAGCCATGACATATTGCTAGATGTCACTCATGGCTTGTAGGACTTAAAGGTTGATTGGGACAATCAATTCTCTTGAAAGTACTAATGTGTTAGTGCATGTCTTATCTGCCACTCAATGATAAACCTAGGGATGTCACTAACTCCGAACCAATACATAATGACATTGAACAAGAATGATGATATTGCAAATATGTTTGCAATCACGACTATTGAATTAGTTGGACTGAATTAGATTAAATATGATTTATTTTAATTCTTATTTTTGGTCATGGACTATGTGCATAAGATGCACGTGCACGCTCAAGTGGACACATATTGATGTGCCCAAAATACATACATATGTTTGCGCTATTATTTTTAATTAAAATGCATTATACATAATTTGATGTATGTGAAGTGTTGCTCGCACATGAGATGTGCGTGCGACACTAATGGTCAGCATAATGAGTTGGTATGTTACCATGTGCATTTGTTTTATTTAAAAAATAAAAATAAACTACTAACTAAGCTAATAATAGTGCAAGCACACGGTCAGCAGAAGTTGCTAACCGTGTGTTGTATTGCCCACGAGCAGATCGTGTGCCACGTTCGCACTATCTGCCACGTGTGCATGTCCACGATCATCAACGATTGCTAATCATGGACAACAGGTTTCGCGGATCGTGTGCTCGTGTGAGACGATCAGCAAAAACGCTTAACGTGCAACGCCCATTAACATGATGAAGAGGAAAAGTTCTCTCTAAGAAAAGGGTGTGCCATTTCTGCAAAGCGTAAGAACAAAGAGGAAGTGCGAGAGCAAAAGTAGAAATTCTCTCTCACTTTTGTTCTTGAGGTGACCAAAATATTGAGAGCGCAGAGAGTTGTATCCACAATATTGCTAGCACAATTAAAGTGGCAATTCTCGCGAGTTCGTTCTTCCGTTCAACGTTACGATTGATGGTGTGTCGAACTAGAGGCCCGACACTTGTGGGGCTCGGATCGAAAAACGTTGGAACCATTTTTGTTTCAAGTATGCTTCGAGAGGTAATCCGTTAACTCTATTCGTTAATTAAGATTTTCGATTGAGACGCGCGAACAACGCCTCCGGAGATACGTGTATGGGTTTATTTATTTCCGCTACGTATTTTATATGTTTTATTTGCCTATACATGTTACGTGTATCCCAACAATGGTATCGAGCCAATCCTTAGGCGTTTTCGTGCGTTTAATTGATTTTAGTTCGTAGTGATTTTTGCGACGCTATGGCCAATTTTTTTTAGAGAATTGCTCTTTTTACGTGGCCGATAGAAGTTGATTATTTTATACGATAATTTAATCAATGTAGTAAAAATTAGAACTAAATCAATTTTGAATCGAACGTCCGTAGTTAGTTTTATATTATGTTTGAATTCTTCAAAAATGATTTGCGACTACGAATCCAAGTGGCAAGAATGCTACTACCGCTTAGAATTATGCACGTGAAATTTGTTTCACCGGCGTTAATTTCTTGATGCGGCTTGCATTGCTCAACCATTAATATGATTAAATGCAGAATTTTTGTGCCTTCCATAGCATTAAATTATGAATTTATTGCTCATGTGGAAGGGTGGTGATAATGGAAAAACCCCTAATCAATGTGATTGATGTATGAATAAATGTATGGTGATTATTGGTATTTTTTTGGGGTTGTAATTATTAAATGGAGGCTGCGTCCTTCTTTTATTTTTCATGTAATTTTTATTTTAGCTTGGTTTAGCATAGTCAATTGTTGATGTAAATGCTACGAGGATTACATGGAGGAGCTATTTAGTCGGAGAGCGCTATGGGCCCGGTTCGCGAAGAGTTCAAGAAACCAAGAACGAGCGAAAAGCGGATCTCCAATATTAAAATATTAAAATGATTAAATGTGGTCTCATTGGCTCGAGACCCATTAAACCATAATTCCATGATCGCCACGTAGGATAGATGTTATGTGTTTGACATCTATTTATTTATTATATTTATGTAAGCATGTTAAACCGGTTAATGTACAAAGTGAAACCTTTAATAATGACTGAAACCTCCTTAAAATAATATTAAGTCGTAATGGGTTTCGGACTCGTGGTCTTCCGTCATCGTAGTTTGATCCTATATTATAGTGATTGATTGATTGGCTATGGATACATAGGGATCAATTCTCATTCCTAATAATGGACCATTCCATTAAGCATATGATGTTGTGGGGTTGGAGCCAAACGATTTTCACTAACTCGTCGGGTGATGGGATCATTTGTGTTTTCAATACTTGCATGAGACGATGGGTTAGACTTAACTATGATCGTGAAGTCAATAAGCGTCGGATAAGACTTTATGGTCTAGAGACCGAAGTTATGATTGGGACTCGCATATGGTGCGTTGAATAAGTTGATTCACTCACTAAGTTTATAGAACACCAATAACTATTAGGTGAGGTGGACTATAGGTGGTGGGACTCCGATCCCCACTAGTAATCTTTACCCAACAAAGATTACCGTTTCCCATTTTAAGGAGTATGGGATCCGAATATAAATTTAATGGGATGCTCTATTTCATTTAAAGGCCAAAATTAAATAGTTATTTGGAAAGACAACGGCTAACAATTTATTTTTTGCACAGATATTTATTACTTTGAAAATGGTGAACACAAACCCGCTCGCTTCAATACTTGACAAGAATTATTTGACTTGACCCAATTTCTCCGATTGGGTGAGAAATTTGAGAATTGTTCTCAATTAAAAAAAATCGGGTATGTGCTTAATAAAAAAAATGCCAACCTCCTTTTCCGAGGGTGGAACCAAGAGGAACACATCACTTATGATAAGTGGCCCGATGATGACTTAAAAGTTAGGTCATATATGGTTGTTTCAATGAATAATGAATTTCGGAAGAAGTATGAAGCAATGGAAGATGCTAGGTCGATCATATTGCACTTGAAGGAATTCTTTGATGAGAATGGTCGAACCTCTAGATATGAGATATCTAAAGCATTGTACCATATGAGGATGGCTGAGGGATCATTGGTTAATGATCATGTCCCGAAAATGATCTAGCACATAGAAAAATTGGCTAGGCTGAACCTTGTCATGGACAACGATTTAGCGTGGATTTGATCCTCTAATCTTTACCCGATTCCTTCTTTGGTTTTGTCCAAAACTTTCACATGCATAAGATGGAGAAAACTCTTACTGAGTTACATAGCATGCTGGTAGTTTATGAGAAGAAAATGCACAACACAAGGCCAAATGTAGTAGCTATGACTAATGCTTCTTCTTCAAAGAGTAAGACTATTTTGAAGAAAAAGAAATGGAAGAAGCCTGTGAAAGTTGCTTTGTGCAACCAAAGCCCAAGGTTGAAAAAGAAAAATGTCATTACTATGGTGTCATGGGGCACTTGGAGGAGGAACTGCAAGAAGTACCTCGCGTACTTGAAGGCCAAGCCAAAGAACCAACCTTGTGAAGATATGGTGTCTATGCTTATTAAAACTAATCTTATAGTTAGTGCTGAATCCAGCTTATGGATTCTGGATTCTACTCGTAACCTCGCATATTTGTATGTCTTTGTAGAATCTAGAAATAAGCAGGATGTTGGGGCGAAATGAGATTGTCCTAACGTTTGCAAATAGGACAAGAGTTGCTTTGTATTAGCTATAGGGACTTTTCATTTATGTTTTCCTTTTGGACATGTTTCGATTTTAAAGAATTGTTTGCATTATGAGAATGATGTTCGAACATCATCTCTATACCTAGTTTAGGTAAAGAGAATTATGAATTTTCTTTTGCTGATGATGTATGTTCTATTATTATAATAGAACGTGTGTTGGTTCTAGCTTATTAACCAATAATCTCTACACCATTACAATGTCCAAGAATACGATTACCAATGTCAATAAGCAAAATAGTCCCGATGTAAATGCCGTAACTAATAAACGCCCTAGAGATCGTCCAAATCCAAAGTATGTTTGGCATCCCCAATTAGGTCATATTGGAAAAGATAGGATTAACAAGTTGAGTAATAATGGATATATCGATCCAATTGGTTTTGAACCATACTCGACTTGTGATGCATGTCTTCTAAGAAAAATGACCAAAGTGCCTTTTGTAGGACATAGTACGTGAGCTGCCGACGTATTGGGATTGATACATATAGATGTATGTGGACCAATTAATGAAACCGCTAGGGATGATTATTCTTACTTCATTACCTTTACCGACGAGCATTCACGGTATGGCTATTTGTACTTAATGAAGTATAAATCTGAATCCTTTGAAAAGTTCAAGGAATTTAGGTTTGAAGTTGAGAAACAAACAGGAAATAGTATTAAGGCTCTTCAATCGATCGAGGAGGTGAATACTTTAGTACTGAATTCTTGGACTATTTTAAAGATAACGGCATTTTATCACAAAGTGGACACTTCCTACAACTCCGAACATAATGGTGTATCTAAAAGAAGAAATCGCACCTTATTAGATATGGTGCGATCTATGATGAGATACACCGATTTACCTGTATCCAATTGGGGATATGCCCTTGAGACAGTTGCATATTTATCGAACAAGTACCATCCAAACTGTTCCAACTACGCTTTATGAGATATGGCATAGTAGGAAACCAAGTCTTAATCATATCAAGATTTGGGGTTATCCAGCTTTCCTCAAGAAGCCGAGAACAGAGAAATTGGAGGCCAGGTCTAAACAAGGTCGCTTCATTAGATATCCAAAAGAGACTCTTGGATATTATTTCTATTTTTACTTTGACCAAAGAGTTTCGGTCGGCGGGCATGCTTCTTTTCTAGAGAATCGGTTCGTCCAAGAAGGAAGTCTTTGGGCGAAAAATAATCTTACAAGAAAAAAATATTGAAGCACCAAATAACCAAGTTCGCATACGGATCTTTGATTCGGTGGGAGCTTCTAATACACAACCTCTTAGGAGGAGTGCGAAAGCGTCTCGTCTACCTATTCGTTATAGACACTCGATTGAAAATATTGAGCCACTATTCATTGTGAATAATAGTGATCAGCTGAGTGATCCTAACACCTATGAGGAAGTGATGTCGGACATCGATTCGGTAAATGGCTAGAAGCCATGAAATCCGAAATGGATTCAGTGTATTCCAACGATGTTTGGACTCTAGTTGATCTACTTGATAGTATTGTACCAATTGGGCTGTAAATGGATCTTCAAGAGGAAGATGAACGCCGATGGTCAAGTTGGAACTTACAAAGCACGGCTGGTGGTGAAAGGATATCGCCAAAAGAAGGAATCGATTATGATGAAACTTTCTCACCTGTAGCCATGCTAAAATCCATTCAATTATGTTGGCTATAGCTGTGCACCTTGATTATGAGATATTTCATATGGATGTCAAAACGGCTTTTCTAAATGGTTTCCTCGAGGAGGATATTTATATGGAACAACCACAAGGTTTTGAATCTAGTGGTGAAAGTCGAAAGGTGTGTAGGCTTAAGAGATCAATTTATGGACTCAAGCATGCCTCCGGAAGTTGGAACATCCGTTTTGATGAGGTAGTCAAATTGTTTGGCTTCATTAAAAACCTGGATGAACCTAGTGTATATAAGAAGGTCGGTGGGAGCGCAATTGCGTTTCTAGTTCAAGACGTCGATGATACACTCTTGATCGGGAATGATGTACCGATGATATCGTCGATCAAACTATTCTTGTTACGTAAATTCTCCATGAAAGATTTAGGAGAGGCAACCTATATTTTAGGTATCAAGATCTATAGAGATAGATAGACAAAATGTTAACACGGTTTAACATGCAATGTTCCAAAAGATGATTATTGCCTTTTAGGCATGGAATCCATCTTTCCAAGGAGATATGTCCCAACACACCTGAAGAAAGTGAGCGGATGGCAAAAATACCTTGCGCATCTGCTATTGGAAGCATAATGTATGCTATGCTATGTACGCAACCCGATATTACGCATGCTGAATGTATTACTAGCAGATATCGCCTAATCCAGGGGAAGAGCACTGGATAGCAATCAAGAATATCCTTAAGTACTTGCGAAGGACTAAGAACTTATTCTTGATATATGGAAAATGAGAGTTTAAAGTTGAATCTTAGATCGATTCCGATTTTCAATCGTATCCGAATGACTTTAAATCTACATCCGGGTTTATTTTATACTCAATGGTGGTGCAGTTAGTTTGGAAGAGTTCCAAACAAAGCACAACCGTTGATTCCACCATTGAGGCGGAATATGTAGCCGCTTCGGAAGCAAAGAAAGGAAGCAAACTTAGATGAAGAAGTTCATTTCGAACTTAGAGTAGTTCCTTCCATTGAGCAGCCGATTACATTGTTTTGTGACAACAATAGGGCAATAGCTCAAGGTAAGGAACTAAGGTCTCACCAAAAGTCCAAGCACACTAAGAGAGGCTTCCATCTCATCGGAGAAATAGTAGGGAGAGGTGATATCACCCCCTATAGAAAATTGCCTCAACGAAAAACGTGGCGGATCCCTTTACTAAGGCCTTACCTCGGTCTTATATGGAAAAACACCTTGATAAAATGGGTTTGAAGTACCGGACTAGTTGGCTTTAGTGCAAGTGAGAAATTGTTAGACATATGCTCTAAAGCAACTATATAATAGTAACATATTAGGGATTTCAGTTGTACTTTTAATTTATTATTTAATTAATGACAAAGACGTATTTATTCATTTGTCCAATTATTTAAATATATGAATAAATTTCATAAGATTAGTTGTGACTGGACCTATTCTTGAGACGTTGAGGATATGTGTGATTGGTTCACGGTTAGACTAAATTTTTAAACTGTTCTCGATCGATGGATCATTGAATGGATATCAATGATCTTGTTGAGACCGGTGTGTTCTTAATTTCACCAAGTAAGTATTGGATACTTAAGGGAATGACGAATCACAAGTCATTGGGTATTGCGATGCCCGAGTTAGAACACAAGTGCCTGTGCCTGACAAGTTCACCGAACGTGATACAAATTGAACGATTCGTGACATGAAAAGCTTTGAGCGCGATCAATGTCTAATCGTTCATGCTTTAGTCTTGTGTAAATAATCCTTAGACCTCGAGGCACACTGTTGACTTGTGTGTTGGATGGCTATGGTTCACAAGGACGCATATTGGCGGTTTGTCGATCCGTCTTTGTACTTGATGGTCATAGTTCATGTACATACGAAGTCATACGTATACGCAAAATGAAATCTGTCTCCTTGTTACATGCAAGGTATAATGTCCTATGCGATCTAATTATGACAATGCATTGAAATCCTCGGCCGGGGTTATAATCGAGAATGAAATGTTCATGTCTCGTATAAATGCATGTCGAATTAGATTTGTACATATGATCGAATTGGTGGTTTGATAAATATTCCATGGCCTTTGTTCGATCAAGATATAGTAAGATAGAAGGATTGAATTACAATATCGCCAAAGCTGAAGGGTTCATTATGTTCTTAAAGCATTCACATCGTTCTGGGTAGCCATGACATATTGCTAGATGTCACTCATGGCTTGTAGGACCTAGAGGTTGATCGGGACAATCAATTCTCCCGAAAGTACTAATGTGTTAATGCATGTCTTATCGCCCATTTCGGTGATGAACCTAGGGATGTCACACACCTTAATTAATACATGATGACATTGAACGAGAATGATTATATTGCAAATATGTTTGTCATCACGACTATTGAATTAGTTGGACTGAAATTAGATTAAATATGATTTAATTTAATTCTTATTTTTGGTCATGGACTATGTGAAGAAGATGCACGCGCACGCTCAAGTGGACACATATTGATGTGCCCAAAATACACACATATGGTTGCGCTATTATTTTTAATTAAAATGCATTATACATAATTTGATATATATGAAGTGTTGCTCGCACATGAGATGTGCGTGCGACACTAATGGTCAGCATAATGAGTTGGTATGTTACCATGTGCATTTGTTTTATTTAAAAAATAAAAATAAACTACTAACTAAGCTAATAATAGTGCAAGCACACAGTCAGCAGAAGTTGCTAATCGTGTGTTGTATTGCCCACGAGTAGATCGTGTGCCACGTTCGCACGATCTGCAACGTGTGTATGTCCACGATCAGCAACGGTTGCTAATCGTGGACAACAGGTTTCGCTGATCGTGTGCTCATGTGAGACGATTAGCAAAAACGCTTAACGTGCAGTGCCCATTAACATGATTAAGAGGAAAAGTTCTCTCTAAGAAAAGGGTGTGCCATTTCTGCCGAGCGTAAAAACGAAGAGGAAGTGCGAGAGCAAAAATAGAAATTCTCTCACTTTCGTTTTTGCGGTGACCAAAATATTGAGAGCGCAGAGAGTTGTATCCACAATATTGCTAGCACAATTAAAGTGGTGATTCTCGCGAGTTCATTCTTCTGTTCGACGTTGCGATTGGTGGTGTGTCCGAACTAGAGGCTCGACACTTGTGGGGCTCGGATCGAAGAACATCGGATCCATTTTTGTTTCAAGCACTCTTCGAGAGGTAATCTATTAACTCTATTCGTTAATTAATATTTTCGATTGAAACGCATGAACGACACCTCCGGAGATACATGTATGGGCTTATTTATTTCCGCTGCATATTTTATATGTTTTATTTGCCTATACATGTTTTTGGGTATCCCAACAGTACACATGCTTCCCCATTTGATGACATTCTTTGCAGTTGCAATATCAAAACTCCTACAATGAGTGAGAACAACATTGAGGTGGCCTGGCAAAGGACTAGGCTCAGCAGAAATACTTTCCCATGTTGTTCTAACCGTTGTGACCGTAGTTGCCTAAATTTTCGCATATGAAAAAAATAAAGTTGATTGACAAAATTGAATCCAATCGCAAATGAGTAATCTGAATATAGACTAGAATGATCCGAGCCCAAAGAATTCACGTTGTGTCCTTTAGATAAATTTGTCTCCTCAACCAAGTATCTAAAGTTCTTGGACAAATGCCTTCCAAGATAGAATGGATCGTCTTTCCTATGAAGCGGTACTTCTTCAAAGGAAATCTTCGAATGCAACTTTACTGATTAATCGCACAAATAATAGTGATGAAATGGGAACACAAGTTCAAAAAGAGATGAGAGAGAATTGTCAAGCAAATGTCTTCGAACCAATCCCTTTGATGACTATTTACGTTAGTATAAAAATTGAACATCGACGAAAAGTCAGAATCCGGATGGTTTCGTTGATGAAGGATTATGAACCTTAATGAAGGAACACGAACCGAACAGCTCTTTTTCGAATAAATATATTCATTGAAAGAAAAAAATTCCGAATAAACACATCTGTTCGGATGAAGGAAATGTTCAGAAATTTTCAATAATGTTTATTCAAATTGTGTCCATTCGATTTAAAAAGAGTAGAATAAAATAAAACCGATGGGTATAGAAAAAAATAGGAACGTGCGGGCCTGGGCTCGGCTTGAATCGAGCCCGTTAGCAGATGGGCTAAGGCCCACGCGTGTAGGCCAACCTAGCCGTGCATAGGTCCTCTCCCTTTCACAAAAGTGTGGTGCCCCTTGGGACCCAAACCCATTTGTGATGTTTCAATATTTAAACTTATCTCCCATCTACTCTTTTTCCAATGTGGGACTCTCCATCCCTCATTTCTCATTCAACTTCTTATGAAACTTTGAAACCAAAGTCCCAACAATCCCCCTACATGAATGAGAAGTTTGAACATCATAACTCTTTGTGTATGCATGGGATGCAATGTGCGATTATTCAATAAGAGACTAGCGCATCGTGATAAGTAGTCGGAGACTTTGAATTTTTCCTAGGAAGACCTATCGGACTTACTCGATTAATCAATAGACTTGATGTCCTTGAACTGTCGACCTTTGGTGTAAGCCTAGACAATAGAAAACACATAATTATCTCTTGAACAAGGTTGGTTCTCTCTATTGTGTTCGTTTTGGCCATGAACACCGCCTGGTTTCATGAGTTCTTTAGAGAATTCGGCCTTTCAAATTCTCTTAGAAGCGGCCCTAACTTCATACTCACATAGGTGATTTCTTTGAATGTGTGGCATATCACATACTTGATTCAAAATCATTAAAAATTTACGCTTAACCTTCACATGCCGTGCTGTCCCCATATGGGAATGAATAAGAGTTGACAAAGTACTCTACATCGCCCGCATAACTTGGTTGTCCCTTTGAACCTAGATCTTGGAATCTCCAGTCAATTAAGTAGGGTTTCCACTATGACGACTTATATCTTCTCTGATTTTGTTGGATGATCATCATCTGTTATTGCAAAAAAATCAAGTAAGGGGACACTTACAACTACTGCTAGCTAATTTCAACATCGAATTCTCACAGATCTTCCCATGAAACTCACTCTAAATGTTCCTAGTCATGGTACTTTCCCCCTCAACTCTATGCCAAGACCAAACAACAAAGATGAGTTGCATAGATTATGGAACTAAAAAACCCAGCATTAAATACATCGATAGAACAACTGTTGAAAAGGAGTGAAAAAAAAAACAAATCGCTCCAAAGAAAAACAGAACGGGCTAACTGACATAAACCCAGATAAATCCAAAATGCAAAGCGAAATGCTCACCGACCTGGACCCGAACATCCAAATTTCGAATCCGCAATGAAAGTGAACGCGTAGGAACAACCAATTGGAGAGACCTCAACCATCTTTCACTACCAAGAAACGAGCAAAAAGGAAGGGCTCTTTTCCCCTTTCAGAACGTCATTTGTCTGGTTATAATAAACAAGACACAGGATACAAATATGAAAGGGAAAATCCGACAGTTATGATAGACACTACGCTAACTCAAATCCTTAACCTACAAAACGTAATAAAACTTTCTGGGAGGTGATTGTAGGCAACTATATGACAAGCATGAAATATAACTTGTAAATCTCTGCCTACTATTTCCTTTATTTCTTCGTGTGCCACCAACAATGACTGGCTGAACACCACCTAGTACTACAATTCACACATGAAATGTGTATCAGCAACTGTACTCGACGAAAGCACTCTTCCTCGACGGTGGAACAAAAGGACAAATGCGAATACTAGAATCCTTTGATTTGGCTTCTGCATAAGACTCCACAAGTGAGTTGGAAAGAGCACCATCAACATGGGCAAATAGAGAAGGAGAGGCCTCGGAACAATAAAAACGTAAGCAAAGCTATAGAGAGGGAAAACGAAGGATCCTCGGGAAGAGAGAAACGCGGGCACCACAAGCAGTACAAAAGAAGAATTCGTAAGAAGAAGAAGAATAAGAAAGATGAATGAATAAAATCTTTTTCTATTGTGTATTTTTCCATTGATGCAACCTCATGTATATATAGGATTTTACAAGGTGAACAATATCTACAATTAAGGTCAAAATGGAAACTAAATATCTGATTTGATTATTGAAGCAAAAGAGAAAAATTTGATATCTAATTTGGTGGAGCTTGATTGTTACTAATTTGATTTTGTGGAGGAACGTGATTCTCGTTAACATCCCTCCGCAAGTTGACGGGCGTAATGGACAATCAACTTGGACCATAGCATCCGAAACTTGGTTGATGAGAATCCTTTGGTGAAGATGTTAGCTAGTTGATCAACGGATGAGATATAATGAATAGAGAGTTGACGGCGTGCCAAGCGTCCCCGTATGAAGTGAAAATCAATCTCTACATGCTTTGTGCGGGCATGGAAAACTGGATTAGCAAGTGAGATAGATGGTCGAGAGATTATCACACCATAGAGTGGGCGGATGTGGAGGTAGTGCCCTAAGGTCACGAAGAAGAAACTCTATCCAAATGAGCTCGGTGTGGTGTCTACTAGGCTTTTGTAATCTACTTCGTGCTAGAACGGATAACTGTTCATTGTTTGCGACAACTCCAGGAAATAAGGTTGGAACAAGAAAGATGCGAAGCCACCAATGAACGTCGGTCGTCTCGGTAACCAGCCCACCTGGTGTCGAAGAATGCATGGAGAGCTGTGGATGGCATCCGAGTGAGGTGCAGTCCATGCTGTGATGTGTCGGTAAGATGGCACAGGATTCGCTTGACAGCTTGCCAATGCATGGTGGTGGGATCATGAAGGAACTAACGTGCGGTGTTCACAGAGTAAGCTATATCGGGATGTGTTAGCATGAGGTGCTGAAGAGCTCCAACAATGTTGTGATAAAGTACGAGGTTCGAGATATAGGATCACCGGATCGAGCGGATAACGTTCATTGGTGGTGCAAGGAGTAAGTGCAGCTCTAGCTTCGATCATCTTGGACCGCCGTAGGATCTCTTGAGTGAACTTGGCTTGATTGAGTAGAAGGTCGGTGGATGTATGTTGTACTTCCATTCCCGAAAATAGTGAAAGGGTCTCGAGGTCCTTGATGGCAAATTCACCTTGGAGTGAGTTGAGTAATGCTTGAAGAGAAGCTTGAGGTAACCCTATTAGGATGATGTCGTCCATGTATACAAGTAGAAAAATATTGTAATGGGAATTATATATAATGAAAAGAGAAGAGTCTACAGTAGATAAGCAAAACCCGATTTTGAGGAGATATGAACCGAGCCGTTGGCACCACGCGCGCAACGCTTATTTCAAACCATAGAGAGAGTGTCGAAGATAGCAGACATGAGTCGGACGTTGGGGATCAACAAATCCTTGCAGCCACATCATGTAAACTTCTTGAGATAGGTAGTCGTGAAGGAAAGCATTAGAGGCATCTAGTTGACGAATGGGCTACACTTTGGAGTAAACTACAGCAAGCATTGTGCGGATGGTGACCGGTTTTGCTACTTGGGCTGAATGTCTCTATATACTCAATTCCTAGTTGTTGGTGATAGCCTTTAGCGACTAGTCGAGCCTTGTACCTTTTAAGGGAGCCATCGGACCCGAGTTTGACTTTGAAAATCCATTTACGGTGATGGGGCGGACATGAGAAGGTAGTGGCACAAGTTCCTAAGTTCCATTTTTATTAAGGTGTTATATTCTACCGCCATAGCTGCCGCCAATTTGGATCCCAGGATGCCCGTATGAAGCAAGTAGACTCAATAGGAGTATGTGTACTTGTAATCAAAGTAAAAGTTTGATTTTTTGTCGGTGTTCATCGATGAATTGTGCCATCTCTTAATCGAGTGACCATGGGATATCTTTGGAACCGAGGTGGAAGTGGTCGAAGTAGAAGAGTTGGAAGTGTCGGGCTTTGGAGCTATGGAGGAAGGCTGTAGATGGAGTTGGTGAAAGAGACGATGTGAACTCAAAGTCGGGTTCTACTACCGCATATGTGGAAGGCATTTCGAAATTATCCATCGGAGGTAGAGGCAAGACAATATTTGTAGGTGGAGAAGTCGAGCATGGTGGTGGAGAAGGTGGATCTCCAAATGGAAAGGTGTGCTCATCGAAAATCACATCAGCAAAGCAATGAAGATTTTAACCGTTCGTGGACAAGAACATCGATAGCCTTTATACCCCGAAAGATAGCCAAGAAAGATACGGCGTTGAGATCCGGGGGGCAAGCTTATGAGTAGCATAGGGACAAAAATATAGAAAATCGTACACCCAAAAACTCTAAGGTAGGAAATATCTAGTGGTGTTTTGAATAGTATCCAGGGAGTGAGATTGTTGAGGAGAGGAGTCGGAGTCTTATTGATTAGATGTACATTGTTACAAAGGCATACTCCCAAAACTCGGTTGGGAACCGACACGTGAGACATAAGCGCAAGGCATATCTTGACAATGTGGTGGTGTTTATGCTCATTGTGCCATTTTGAAATGAGGCATAGGGACAAGATAGTCGCTGATGTATACCGTGTTGGAGGAGATGGTTATGCACTTCGGTGGAGCGGCGAAATTCTGGTGCACCATCACACCGAATTGTTTGAATTTGACACTCGCAATTGAGTTTCGCAAACTTGTGGAAAGCTTTGAAAATGTTTGCAAATTGGTCACGAGTGGTAAATGAATAATACCAAGTAAATATAGAAATGACAGAGGACTGGCCCCAAACATCAAAGTGAACTAGTTCAAGTGGAAATTTAGCTCTAGACGGGGAAGGGGGTGGGGTTGGCCTTTACTCTTACTAAGAGCACATGCCGTATAATGTGAGGAAGACGACTTGTAAAATTTAGTTTGAGTGGACTGGAGAAGACGTGCTATTGTATCTCGATGACACATGACCCAAGCGTTGATGTCACAAATTGAAGGAACTAAGAAAGGCGAAGGAGACATGTCGAGGTGGAGATCCGATAAAGACCATTCTCAAGATGACCTCGGAGGAATACTTGACCAAGTATGAGCACATAGAGCAACAAATGAGGTAAGGTAAAATAAGAAAACACAATTGTTATCGCGAGAAAATTTATAAATTGACAACATATTTTTTGTGATATTAAGAACAACCAAGACACCGAAAAGGCGAAATTGAGGACCTAATGAAGGCACGAATGTACCTATGTGAGTGATGGGAAGAGAAACTCCATCACCCACAATCAATTGTTGGTTTCCCGTATATGGAGTGACTTGAGAAAGGTTGAAACGTTGTTGGTGATGTGGTGGGTGGTCCCCGAAATCTAGATATCGGGACTGGATATCCATGGAAGAAGGTGGATTATTAGGAGGGGCATAATAGGCCACTTGGTTGAGCCGTTCCGGCCGGGATTGAATAATTTTCCTGAGGTGGTGGTGGTGTCACAAACCGGGGATTAAAGCGCTCCTCGCAATTGCTGGCTCGATGACCTTAGCGGCGGCATGTCCGATAGAATGGCCTAGTGTTGCGTCGCTTGCCACCTCCACCAAATGATGGATAGTTGGGAGACCCCGTTGGTGTCGACAGGAGTGGGCCAATGTTGGATGCTCTTGCGTTTGATGGATTAAAATTTTGAGAGCCTCCGTTAGGTTGTTGAGGTGTAAATCATGTCCGGTGAAACACAAAAGTAGCAAGTGGAGGTGCATTGGAGGTCATTTTGCTCAACTCTAGTCTACCTTCATGTTGAAGCAGCAATCCGTGAAATACGTCACGTAAGAGTGCCCCCGATTGAGAGACGACAAAGATTATCGTGTCTAATCCGGAAAATATTGGGCCAAGACCACGAAAGATGTGTGTATGGTATTCGTTGTGTGACATTATGAAATTCCGACCCTTTTCGAAGCTTATGAATGAGTAAAATGTCTATTGATGTGTTTCAGTTAAATCTCGCTCGGACTTGATCACTCTTGAGATAACTAACTAAAAGGAAAGGATAATCGGGATTTAAGTACGTGGACTAAAGAACTCGACCATGGACTGACACTTTGACTATAAGGATTGCTTAGGGAATATTTTGGGCCATCAAAGGCCGATTTAAGATTGGTCTTAGAACAATTTGCTAGCGTTATACCAATGGTTCACGGGTGATTCCGTTTGGCCATCGTGTGATTTGTAAATTAACCTAAATCGATTGCCGACGATCGCATCCTTTGGAACTAGCGATCAACCCTCGTAATAACATGACAACCAAGGTCTCCATAGCACGAATAACTCTTAAACGTGACATTAATCACGGATTGATAAGCGTAACTCCTAATAGCCACCTGTTAGTTTGAGGTGCACTAAAATCACCATTCATGGATTTTGAGCTTGAATTGGACTTCGAAATCGAATGTCGGATATTCGAAAATTTCAACAATCAAATTTTGGACGTCGCCTCGTCGAGATCAATTAAGTTTGTGGTTCGTCCCTTGGGAGTTAGAAAAATCGAATTTCGGATCGGAAGTGTCAAAGTTATCTTCCTCCCCGCCGAATGCTCATTCCTCTAGTTTAGAACAAGGGTAAGATGGACTTTGGTTTGATCCTATGTTGGCCAAAATTATGAGGGGTATGTTAGTCCAAGTACTCTTAATTTATGGACAAAAGACAAGAGAAAACCAAAGTTAAATCTCCTTCAACAACTCTCACTATTCCTCAACTATTCACTTCACCAACCCATCCATCTAGTCACCCAAGTTGTTACTCCATCAAACCTAGTCATTCAAGAGCCACATCCATGTCAATCAAGAGGAAAACCCCTTCAACCACCCCTCTAGCTCACTTTTCTTCTTGGATGAAATCCTTGTACCACCTCCCTTTTCCTCATTCCTCCAAAATCGAACACCCTCTCTCTCTCTCTCTCTCTCTCTCTCTCTCTCTCTCTCTCTCTCTCTTCTCGAACTCTCTTTTTCTTGCTCGCCTACCCGGAACTGGGTCCCATCTCCGTCCGTTTTTCATCGATTTTCATTGTAGTCCTTAGTCGAATCAGGCGAGCCACCACCATTAGAAAGCTCTTTCTTTTCTTGTTCCACCAGAGTACTTATAAGCCCAAA
The DNA here is from genome assembly GCA_021437795.1 of Rhodamnia rubescens. NCBI lineage: Eukaryota > Viridiplantae > Streptophyta > Magnoliopsida > Myrtales > Myrtaceae > Rhodamnia > Rhodamnia rubescens. Next base: position 2,812,356 of record JAILYA010000034.1, read on the forward strand.
TCCACCCATCCATTTGTCCCGTAGAGTCGTTTGAAGTAGCGAAGGTCACTTACCGGTTTGATTCGACCGAGAAGCTCTAAGTTGGTTTTTCGAGCTTGTTTCACCCCCAATCTTTTGGTAAGACACCTCTTAAAGTTAGTTAGGATGTTTAGCAACATATTTTTGAGGTTGGGATATGTACCTTAATGGCTAATTAATCGCTTGAATTGATAAGCCTGGGATTGATTGAACCGAATACCTCGATTTGGCGATGAACCGCTTGCTATGAGATGAGCTTGCTTGTGTTTGTAATCTTGACTTGTTAATAATGAATGGTATGGCAAATGCATTATGCCGCGGGTGTTTGATCCCGATTGACCTTACGAGGTTTTGAGGCTCAAGAGTCAATATACGACCGAATCATCTCGAGGGCTATAAGAATCGAGAGTTGTTATATTTGATCGAATCATCTCGAGGTCCGACGCGATAGTCCTATATAGCGACCAAATCATATCGATGGCGCGGGGTATCGAGAGTCGATATAGGGACCGAATCATCTCGCACTCGGGAAGAGCGTTGAAGAAATGATCTCGATTAATGGAAATGAAATTGAGAATGAAATTGCCTCTTGAGTTCTATTTTGCATCAAGTGTCCGATTGTTTGATTTGCTCGCTTCAAGTACGAAGCCTAGAATTGGTCTTGAATTGTGATTGATTGAGAGCGCCCGAATTGTCCGAAATGCCCGAATTGCCATGTCTTGCCACTTTTCTTACTTTTGATATGTCGAATCTTTATTTTCCAAACTTCTTTTTATAGGTGTCTAGAGGTACTGGCCGCTTGATTTAGGTTTAAGGTTAGCTTACCGAGGTGTATTCTCACCCCGTCGTGGGACCAGCCTTTTTCGGACCCTAAACCCTAACTCCGATCATCATACCGCCGCAACGTTTTAGAGTGCCTATGGATATTTCCTCGTTGGTAACCGAGTACCCTATAGGTGAAAATAAGTCCTACTTAATGAAAGGAAGTGTAGTTTGGGTTGACGAAGGAGAGGACTATTGGGAGTCCTTCCATTTTGAACCTTGGTTCTATAGAGACGGAGATAATGATTACGGACCACCGAGGAGTTATGACATCCCGAGAAGTGTGATCCTTGGATGGTGTAACCCTATGCCTCCCAATGGCGAAGTATTCAATCCTACCACCGAGCTTGTAACTAGCCGGTTGAAGCCCCAAACCCTACCGAGGATGACCAGATAGCGAGACTTTGGGGATTCACTAAAGTTAGGCACGGTACGCATGACATGTAAATTGGCACTTGTGATTGGCATTCTTGAGCTGTATCACTTTGGGGTGATTAAAGGTAATAGAACTTTGTACTTGGCATTGAATATTGATTGGCTGTTGTCTATCTAATGAATGGATAGCTTGTTGTGGTTGTACTAAGTTGCGGATGCGTTTGGACTTGAGGTATGAATGTAAATCTCTGGGTGTAGTACTTCGATTGCTTGTTTAGAATTGTTTGCCTTGGTTATGAATGCTGCAGTGGCGTAGCTTAGAACCGCTAGACTTGAGTAGATGGCTTAGGTCTCGATTCCCGAATGGAATTATAGTAGTTCAAGTGCGGTAAGTTGTAGCGAAGATGAGCAATTGGGGTAGGAGTACCAGAGGAGCGTCTAGCTCGAGAACACCAATGGCTAAGGATCCGAGGGTTGACGGAGTCTTGAGAGCGTTAGAGGAAATTGAAAATCGATGAACAGGCGGGCTCGAGAACGAGCTACCACTATCGCCCAAGCCGCCGAGGCTGTTTCTGCCGCCGCCGCCACTAATGTGGCCAATGGGAATAACGAAAATGGCAATGGGGTTGGTCATGGTAATGGGAACAGGAACCGCTAGATGAGCCAACCGGTGGAATAGTTTCGAAGTTGAAGGCCGCTAAGTTTGATGGCAAAGGGGATCTTGAGATTGCCTCTCGTTGGATTGAAGGGTTAGAGAAAGCCTCCGAAGTTTTGGGGTGCGCTGAAGCTGAAAAGGTAACCCTAATTGTGTACCAACTAGAAGGTATTGCGAATGACTCGGTGGAAGGCCACCAAAGGAAGAGTTTTCCTAGAGGGTACAAAGTGTCGAATTGGACGGCCTTCTCTCGAGGCATTCAATGGGAAATACTTCTCGGAGACCGCACAAGAACAAAAACTAGTCGAATTCCAAAGCAACTTCGCCAAAACCACTTGACGATTGATCAATATGAAGCCGAGTTCTCAAGGTTGTCGAAGTATGCTCCGCTATGGTAGGTGGGGGGATCCAAAATGACGGTTAGATATCGAGGGGGGAGGAATTGGGTTTGTGTTGGATTGAGAGCTTTCGTTAGACTACTCGACACCATGTGAGAATTATTAGATGCCATGATGACAAGGGAAAGAAGTATTCGTAAGAAGAAGAATAATAAGAAAGATGAATGAATAAAATTTTTTCTATTGTCTATTTTTCCATTGATACAACCTCGTGTATATATAGGATTTTACAAGGTGAACAATATCTACAATTAAGAAATCACAAATGAAAACTAAATATCTGATTTGATTATTGAAGTAGAAGAGGAAAATCTGGTATCTAATTTGGTGGAGCTTGATTGTTGCTGATTGATATCCGATTCAGTCAAGCTTGATTGTTGCTGATTTAATTTTGTGGAGGAACGTGATTCTGTTAATAGAGAGGAAGATGGTGATGGGGTGGGCGTCAAATGGAGAATCCGGCGTCCCCTGATACTTCATGGCAATGAAGTTAACCAGAACTGGGGTGATGAAGGAGCCAATGGCGTCGATGTCGTTCCATTCATCACGCGCGAAAATTGGCATTCTTGAATGTGTATAGATGAGTAAAACGGGAAGGAGAGACAGATTTGCGAGAGCAGAGCGAATGTCTGAAGAATGGAGTGTGTTGACTTTTGAGATTATGTTCAGAAGAACGGTGTTTCTTCGCTGCTTTTGAAAGTGAGCTGGGAGAAGAACTGAAAGGCACTTTTATACCGGGTACAACCCAGATTCTCTAACGAGAAAATCCGTTCCCTGACAATAAAATAATATTAAGGTTCCAAACATTTACACTATTGACAGCCTGAAAATTCCATCATGATAATATTTAGTATCTACTATCGTGATAATATAAAATATCCGGATATTTGATGCTATCGTGATAGTATAAAAGTGCATGATCATGTAAAAGTTCCAAACTATATTTTTATTTTATTTCATGATTCCCATCTTAAAATAATGTATAAGTACCGATTCGCGACCGCGACCATGACCACCGTCACCTCCACCAACATCTAAAGAGTAATCAAATGCATTTATAAGGAAAATTGAGAAACATGGGATTGTTCCACGTTGAAGGACGTAACTTAGAAAATCTCTCAATTCTTATAATGTAGATGGGTTATATGGTTTTTTGTTTTGGTTGCACCAATAATGATCAGTCTCCTCTCTTTTTTTCCATCTTCTACTTCAATTTGTAAATTTGCAAATTTAACAGAGAAGAACGTGATTGCCTCAGGTTGAGGCATTGGGACCTCGAGTCGTACAACTTTCTGATCCTGTAATTTTTGCCTCCAACATCTGCTTCGCGTGATCTTCATGGCGTCAGAGCGCTCGTGATGAGAGCTTCCCTTCAAGCCCGACATTAATAGGTAAATTTGTGAATTCGCTTATCCTTAGTTTTCGGCTGATATCGGGGCTTAAGACCCATTTTTATGAACCGAATGTTATTTTAAAGAGTTAATTCTTGAAAAGTTATTGTTTTCCAGTATTTAGAGACGTGGAAAGTTACTTTTGATTCCAAGTTGATGATCCGAGGCAGTTGGAAAGGTAAAGCTCGTTGAATATTTATACATAATTTGGTTTATAATCTTTAATTGTAGCCAGCGTTGTACTTTTGGTTTTGCAATAGAACCAATTTGATCCATGAACTCGATTTGGTTCGGTTGGCATATGATTCGGCACTTTAAGTCACAATCATGTGAGATGCATCCGTCCATTTGGTAATACACGTCACTATCCACATAAGCCAACATTTGAAAACAATTAAGGGCCAAAAAAGGTGAAAACAATTAAGGGCCAAAAAGGTAAATATTCTTAGAAATTAAAAAAATAAATACAGAATGGTAAAGTAAGAGAGAGGAGGGCGATGCTGCGCCTCCCTGGCCGGCGACCCTTACTGGGATTTCTTTGGAGTTATCCCATAGTTAAACTGTTCATAAACGCGGCCGCGCTTGGCTCTTTTCTGTGAAAGCTTATTAAGTAATTGTAGCACAACGCATTGTTGAGGTTAAACCTCAATCGATGGCGTCATCCCCCGTGATTCGGCGGCCTTTGACATCCTTCATCGCCAACGAGCTGGTTTTGACACCATTCTATTCATCTCGCTAAAGCATCGTCACTTGTGTCGATTCTTCGATTTGAGTTCCTGTAATGATGCCTCACCAAACTAGCGCAAGGCCGCCGCCACCACTGGTGTGGGCACTTGCCTCCGCCCCTATCCTTCTAACTTATGCTTTATTTTTTCAATTATTATCTGTTCTATGTTTGTTATTTTTTTTTAAACTTCGTTTTTGTTCCTTTTACTTTTTTCTGATGTGGCGATGATGTGCATAGCCACATTAGCAAACAGAGGTCCCATGGCCAGATCGGATTGCCATGCCAAATGCCAATCTGATCAAATTAGCTCAAAGGACTAAAATTCAATATCAAAGAAGAGTATAAATACGAATCATGACACTGTCCCAGATTTTGACGAGGAAAGAAAATTACCTTTGACCCTTTTTAAGCCACAATAAACGGACAATGTTGTTATAACAGGACGAAGGAATCACTTGTTTTTTATGATTCTGGGCATTCAAATCCTCAAAACTTCGCGAGTAAAGAGACAACCTTTCCAAGCAATACAACCAAAGGACGACAGACCTTTTTTAAATTACAATTTTTGCTGTCAAATTTAATTTTTTTATTATTTGAACCATATTTCTTACATTATGTACCAATAAAGGAAATTCGTAGCGAGGGTCATTTTTGTCCCAAGACTGAAAAGTTAATCTTGTTTTAGACATTTGAAACGATTTACTATTTTGGTCTCTAGTGCAAAAGTTGGATTTTGTCAACATTTAAAATGTTTTTTTTTTGTTAAAACATTTAAAATGTTGAGTGGGGCATTTTATTTTATTTTTTGGGTTATGATGTGGTGGACTAATCTCATCAAGTATATACAAGTTTGGATGAGACCATCCCATGGGTAATTCGAATCAATCTTGTAAACCAATCTTACCTTATGAACGCATCAAACGAAACATTAATATGTTTTTTGTCCATCAGTATTGCACACTGAAAATTCACACATGGTAAGTGGATGACATAGCTCTCACAGTCTTTGACTGCTTAGTCTCTTTCGAGTCTTAATCTCTTCGTACTGCTTTTATTAAAAATGAAAATAAGGGGGTAGCTCCTCCTTTCCACTGCATAGCTGCCCTAGCAATCAGAGGTGTCAAAACGCACCACAAACTGAACCAAAAACTGAACCGAACTGAAAATTCGCACATTTTCAATTCAATTCAGTTTTTGGTTTAGATAGCGGAAAACATCAAAAATAAATTTTTCAGTTCGGGTACATTCGGTTCGGTATAGTTCAATTTAGTTACTGAATGTGGATCCGTGAAAAGCCCAAAAATGACGGATAGCAGCCCAAAAGTAAAACGACTATGGCTTCTAAAAACTCAATTTAGGTCTCCATCTCTCGTCTCCATCTCCATTGCCTACTCTCCAATTCCATCATATTCGAAAGAGCTTACTCTCCAATCTCCATCGTACTCTCTCTCATTCGGACACACATGCAAGAGGACGTTTGCATCTTGCTTTGTCGCATGCAAGGCAGACATTGCTCAAGATCATCATTCTTGGCGATAGTGGGTGCACATCTAAAGTTTCCTTTGATCTCTTCATTTCTTTTTGTGCTTTCTTTGTTTCTCGTGTTGGGCTGGCTTGGCTTGTGATTGATGCGTTCGATTTTGCTCTTGGTTTAGGGTTGGCGAGACGTCGAAACAAGTTCCAAGTTTGATCGTGGACGAAGGCACTCTGGAGCCCGAACCTACAAAGCACTTCAACTAGCTAAAAAGATCTTGAAGGAAGCTTCAAGGTGGACAATTTTTTAAGTGCATAATAGATAAGATGACTTATTTATGCAAAATGTCGGGCTCGCTTTAGTTTTATGGGGAAAGCTAAAATTGTATCTGAATCGATAGTATTTTCTTGCGGGATTGCTGAAATTTTGCATAAGCTAACGGAATTGTGCGGTTCGTTGTTGCTATCTCCATTGAAGTTCTCCAAATTGGGTAATTTAGTGTCTTCTTGTATTATCATGTTTTCAATTTTGCATGTTGAATTATGCCTTTTTGTGGAATGGTTTCCATGGTTATGTTGATGCTTTCATGGCCCTTTTAAAGAGCAAAAATGCAAAAGACATATAGAAGAGTAAGTACAATAAGCATCGGTCAAATTTTTTTTAGTGTTTGCGTTTGCTAGGTTCACATCGACCAACTAAAGTCCTTATTGAAGTTATCGTAGCTACACTTCTCAACCTTTATATTCTCTGCCATTTTGGTTGAAGCAAAGACATGTATGATATGAGGTTGATTTATGCTCATCTTACTTGGGTTATGGGGATAAACAATATGGTGTTAAGAAGTCCGATTTTTTAAGGCAACCAATTATATGCTATGTTTTCCCTTTTGGAATTTGTGTTCCTTTCTTTTGGAAAGAAAGTATATGGTGATTCTGCGTTCTTCATTGTTCTATTTTTTTCCTTTCTTGTTGCATGTTAATTTATTTGTCTTTGGTCACTACCCCGGATAAACTATTAGGCTATTTGCCAATTTTTCCAATGGTTTTCCTTCAATGTAAGACACCCATAATGCAATTGGATGATAGAGTCTTATTGGTAGTTTGTAACATCCGCTAAGGCTCATCTCATGCATCGTATCTTAACTCTATTGCCGAATAAGACCTATGTTATGCTTGGTAAAGTTTAATAAAGTTGTCTTTTTCGGATTCTCTAGTCTTTTCGGTTTCTTTGCATGATATTTTTTTTTTTGTAAGGATTTCTTTGCATGATATTGGTAGTTCCAAAAACTAAAAATTTCAGCTTGATATGGAAACCGATATTGTTATCTCACTATTGCGGGAACATCCATTCGTATATAAATTTGGCAACCGGGAAGGTGGAAATCATATTCCATCACACAACTGCTGCTTGTTTCTAAGAGAAGTTGTGTTTTTATTACTTGTTTTATTGGTAGATGGATTCAATGAGTGAAGCTACTAGCACAAATAAAAGGAGATCAACGAGATGAATTTAATGCAAATTTATCAACTACAACCATGGAATTTCGATACCCTTCAATATTTCAATAGATATTATAATTCTCATTTTTATTGTGAATTTAATGTAGATTTATCAACCACAACCATAGAGCTTAACTCGATATTGATTTCTCTTGACGATTGATGAATAGGATAATGACAATTAGGTTCTCTTTGCTATTCTAATTGCTATTTTTTTTTTTTGGTTATTGTGATTCCGAAAAGCCTTGACATACGGATTTTCCTTTTGCCTAGGTTATATCGTATTGCTAAATAGCTTACTGTTTTTCCGGGTGGTCATTCTACCGTAAGCAAAACATATTATGGTGGGTAAGTTTGACTTGTTTCATTCTTGCTTTGATCTTAATACAATTAGATCATCGTGAGTCCAATCATGATCCCCACAATTTTGGTCATTGTAATGTTCTCATTGGTTGAATAGAAAATTTGAGGTGTAAAGATAAATCATTTCAAAACTTATAGTGAAGTTTTGCTAGAAGGGGAGCATCTAGCTCTACATAAGAAGTGGCAACCATTTTCATCTTCAAACTTGGTTCTTCATCTCTTGTGGTCTGCAGTGATTGAAGATTGCATCAAATATGACATGAGCATGAACTTACACTGAGGACTTGGAATGGGATTAATGCATTTTCCTGTCATACTTGTGCATGTATAGTGAAAGTGTTAGTGGCAGCTTAATTTTGGATTCTTTTGGTTTTAATGTTGAACGGTTTCTCTCATATTTGTCGGTCTTAACTTATAGAATGTATATTATGCGGGAACTTTTGGACACATACCGTATGAGAGCGACGACGAAGTAGCAAAAGGATTTGCAAAGTGTACCTAAGCACTTCATTTTCTTGCACTTGTTGTTGCTTTTTTCCACAGGATTATTGTTATTGACTAATCAATCTTGATGAAATCAGCACAAACAAGACTCTTAGACTCGATATTGTCATTGGCATTGCCATGTTGCAATTTGAGTTGGGCCAAGTGGGGGTGATATGGAAGGCTGATTTTGCCTATGCCAAGGGCAAAAAGGAAATGCTTACGGAAACAGAGCATGGGAGCAAGTGAATAGTGGAATGTAATTACATTTTTTTTTCTATGGGACAATGGGGACAAAAGCGAAGCCAGACATTTTGATCTTTTGATTGTCCTGTTTTGTAAGGGTTAAGAATTACTATTATCACATGTAGATTCTATTTTTATTTTTTTATTTTTTATTACCGATGATGCTAAGGAGTATTATGGGACTTGGAGAAATCTTATTGGCATTCACATCCCTTAAACATTATAATCTCGGTTCAAGCCACGCCCATTATCATCGACGGTACCTCTTTTGTTTTTTTCACAAGAGAACTCATTTGTTATAATGTAACATGCACGAAGGAAGAGGATTTATCTCGTTGATAATGATCTTAAATCCGTCGGAGGATGATAGTGCCAACAAGTTGTTAGGATATTCAAAATTCTCTTACAAAATAATGTTGGATTTCTCGAAAAGGCTAGCCATATGAGGTGAAAAATATATATTAATATTCAGTAATTAATTAATAACTTTGCATTATTCACTTGGATTTTAATAGCAAATAGGTTGTGAAGAGTTAGATATGGAGCAAGAGCAACAATAAAATAAAAATCAAAAATCAAAAACCGAACCGAAAACCTAACCGAACTGAGTTTTTTAGTTGGGTTCGATTCGGTTCGAATGGGTTTTGGTTTAGTTCGGGCATAATCCTTAATGGTTCGGTTCAATTCGGTTATTCAAATAACATAAATGAATTGAACCATTGACACCCCTACTAGCAGGTGCTATGAGCCCTCTGTCCCGTGCACCTAAGCAGATCGCGTGGTTCACCAGATCCACCAAAAACTCTCATTTGTTGAAGCGGAGAATAGTGCACTTTAGGCGCTGAGTGAGCGAGAAAGGTCAGAAAGCTTCTTTTGTTTACTACATAAGCAATAAGAACATCTATTTGCCGAGTACGGTATTAGAATTACCCCCATCAGGGGCAGTCTGTTTGAAGAATTGAAGTATGATAATCGCTGGTGGGCATCAGAGCATTTCATGATGCTGAAATCTGTTTTGAATGGGTACTAAGAACTCGGGAAAGACTAATACTTGTAGGCAAAATCTATTTCTTCAAAATCTCAAAGAACATTAACCTGTCTCATAGATTAAAAACAAAAAACAGTAGGTTTACCAATGCAGGATACGAAACAACCATTACTATAAAGCTGAAAATGCAGGGGGCCTAAGATACTTATGTATTTGTTGCCCTGGTGTAGATCTGCTGGCTTGCATGAGCAGAGACCATCCTGATCAAACCTCTAGCCATGAGTTCCCTTATTGCCTTCCGAGCAAGTGATCCATTAATCTGCACAAGAAAAATTTTATAAATAATGAAGGGATGACTAATCACTAGAAAGACGAGCTCAGCCAGCAAGATCCTCTCATTAATGAGAACATGAATATATTAGTTATAGCATATTGAAGTATAAAATTTGTTCTATTGAAAACACTGGTCATGAAAAACCCATAAGTACGAAAGCAACAGAACCAAAAGACCACCCGTAGAGTCAAGGCACGGAAGTTTAACTGTTGTCATCTTAACTTGATCACACACAGCCATTCATTTATAAATGCAGCAAAGCATAGTTCCCTGAAAGTCTTTGGTTCTAACTCACTACAATTCAAAGTAAAGGATTGCGGACACTAACCACTCAGGGAAAATGACAAGTTAGAGGATCCAGAAGACACTGGTTCATAGTACAAATCTCAGAAAGTGAAATTCATTCTCAAAAAGGCTGACATATCAGCATATATACGTCCCTCCACCAAAAGATTTGCTGGTGAAGAATACATTCTTTAAAGGCCAAGAAAAATTGTTATTCATTCCAAACAGGATGTAGGCCGATGGGGAGTTTCTAAGTTACATCATTTGCCAATGGCAACAAACTCCCGACACTCAGATCCTCCAAACTCGACGGACTTAAAGAAGCCGTGCCAATTAACTTTACTGGATGATAAGTCTACTTGAAAACTCCAACGTATAACAAACTAATAAGTTGAGGCACTTCTGAGAATTAACAGAGCAAGATCCTGCTGAAAACATCCTATCAGTTACATACATACACTCTTAACCTGACTGTATCAATAAAAGGTTCCATCAAAACATGTCCAGAAAGGTTCAAGTGTGAACTTAGCAATTACCATCTCAGTAAATAAGAAACAACTAGACGACTGATCTTGTAAACACAAAAGGGGAAAAAGATAAATGACCAAACCCAAGACAGAGACAATTATGAATAACAAGTAGATTAACACAAAGGCATACCCTTAGGCGATCAGAGAGGATGGACGGGGTGATGAGCTTATACTTGGGCGCCTCAGACAGAAGCTTGTCATAAGTTGCCTGGTCAAACAGCACCATGTTGTTCACCTTCTCCTTCTGCTTTCCCTTGCTCCATTTCTGCTCACCATCACACAATCTAATCCATCACAACCCAACTAAACCGACATAAACAACGAATAATAGTAGCATCAACACGTAAGACCTGTGTCTTCTCATCTCATTCTTGCCTAAAATTGCAGACACCAATCGCTAAAATACTCCAGTACAAACAATCAGTAACTAGCAACAACTCTTCGATAGCTCAACATAAGACCCCTAGCTCATTAGTCGCTCCCCTAGAACCTAATAAAACGTACATGTAGTGGGAAAAATTGGAAAACTCTGCAAGACCATCGTAGCCGAACATGAAAGATCTGCCATCTTCACTTCATTTCGTGTAACATCATTGAAAAACATCCTGAATAACTACAAAAGGAACCACAATTGTACCAAGACTTTCAACAGGTCAACAAGAGAGACACACACACACAGAGAGAGAGAGAGAGAGAGAGAGAGAGAGAGAGAGAGAGAGAGAGAGAGAGCTGCACCTTCTTCTTCTGCTTTCCACCACCAGACTTCGCAGGCTTGGACGAGGGAGGCGGGGCTTTGTCCTTCTTCGGAGCCTACGAGTCACGATCCAAGAAAAATTGAACGTCAAAGAGCGAGAGAGAGAGAGAAACGCCGCGAAGATTACTGATAGACTCAGTCCGATGATGCTTTGCTTGAAGGCTACAGATTACGAGGAGACTTACCATGGGATCAAGCGACTCACTTCACGATCGGGAATATGGAGGCAGCGAAAGCTCGAGAGACAGAGAGAGAGGCGATAGGTATGGGATTTGCTCGATTTTAGGATTAGGGTTTTGCGTTCAGGTTACAGTTCAAGCGCCGTCGTTTTGGGCCGCGCTGCTCGTGGGGTCAGGAGGCCCTGTGGTAAACGTCGTCGTTTGGCGTTCGATTTTTCTTTCAAGCCGCGTATTAAGTTGGTCATAAATTAAGCACAAGGCTCTCACACCCCAATATTCATGGAGGAATAATTCGTGAATGCATTCATATGTTCTAAAATTTGGAGGAAACTAGAAAAGCGGTCCACATGCCATTGCGTATATTCAATTTTGGTCCTCGTATTTTATCTCGTGAAAGATTGATCCCAAAACTAATTTCCAATCACAATTTCAAGAAAAATTTCATGATGACATCTAAATATCCCCGGGAAATTGTTGACTAAGCATAGATAAAAACACACACAACGCAAACATGCAATAAACAAATCGATAAATGAGGATATATCACAAAATGGTCCGTGCGCACCTGTTCCATTTTGATCATGTACTTCAACTGAAAAAAAAATTGGTTGGTAGTGATTATGCGGTCCTGACTTTGGACAATCCCCATATTTTTTTCATCCAAATGCAAAAAAAAAAATGTTGATTAAATGCTAATAATTAACACCGGACATTAACGTGTTATGATTGTTATGAATGTTCATGACTTGTAGTGATTCTCTCTAAAGGGTATTAAATGCATGCATTTCGATGGATATACAAAATTTACATTGAAATCAGAATAAAAACTTAGAGAGGGACCAAAATGTCATAGAACAAAGTATGAGGGGCCAAAATTGTACTTGGATAATATTACAAGGCCCATTTTTGTAATTTCTCCTTAGATACTTTCTTTTTCTTACTCCACGTGAGGGTCCTAAGTAGGGGAGATCGGTTCTAGGATATGTGGTTCCCACCCTAGAACAAAAAACCGCCCGCTAGGGACCGGTTCCGCAAAATATGAATCGTAAACCACCCGCTCATTTCATGAATTCACCAAGAACCGAACCACCGGTCCGATCCGGTTCCAGGTTGGATCTCGATTCTGGTCCTACCGAGCATCAACATCAACTAAAATAGAAAAGGATACCAATTTTGGAAAATTTGGCCTTGGATTGAACCTTGTGTCCTTGATGGGAAGGTTTGACGCAAAATTTAGCGTAATGCTCCAAATGGAAGACCGGTAAACTGTATCAAGCTTACACTTCGAACACTTGAAGTTTTCTAGTGGAATAGCAAGTTTTCAGTTAGAATGAAAACATCAAAGGTCATAATAGTGACTATGTTTTATTGATATTTCATGTTCACTAAGCCCACATTGCTTTAGTGCATCCAACAATGTGAAAGAACAGTCGAGAGTGCCTTAAATTAAAACAACGGAAATAAACCAACTTCTCAAGCTTTGAATTTAGAACCAAGTCCACAAAGTACAAAGGATCGATCCCGGTTAAGTTGGTTGGATAGTTCCCTACCGAAACCCAAAAGCGAACCGACACCCACCGATTTGAGAAAATTGAAATCGAGAACGAACCATTACCTACGGATTCCATCCAAAATGAACCAGTTGGGTATGGTCTGGCTCGATTTGGATGAATCATGATTTTTTTGCTTAGGTTTAGTCCCGAGTTCCTATCGACGCCTAGTCCGCATTTTTTGCCGAAATTTGGACAAAAGTATTCTAGAAATTGTGACCTAATATTAGTTCAAGGACCAAGATTATATTGGATGTCTAGTATAATGCAATAATTTTTGTGCATGGGTATTTCAACATCCAACGTATTCTAATAAATAATTTGGGTTCCATTTATTTCGCGAAAAGTAAATTATTTAGAAGATATTTTCCTAAGGATAATCACTCATATCGCTTACAAAAATAGATGAACAAAATATATCACAATATTTTATGAAAATACTAAGACATAAATTGTCATCAATGACGATATTGACTGATTATTTCAAATAATGAAAGCGATCATTTTTCGAAAAAAAAAATGTATCCCAATACATTCGTTTTACGCAAAACTACAAAAAAAAACAAAGAAGTCTTAATAGGTCTAGCATTGGAAGAACATGTTATTAGCTAACCCATTTAAATCTTAAAAACCTATTAAAATTGAAAGTCAAAGAAAATGCTATTGCCTTTTCGACTTCAATACTAAGATGTGTTTGTTTGGTGAAAATGTTTTATGGGAATTTGTTTTCCGAACTTTCATTCATTAGTTTGAAATGACAAATCAACCGAAACACTTTCCACTCAATGAGAATATTCATGAATAAAATTAGGAAAGTGAATTCTACAAGAGGTGAAAACACTTTCCAAGATTCCTCCTCTTGAATTTTTGATATTCTATTTTAATATTTTGCTATATTTTCTTTCCAAAAATGTATCCCACTACACTTTCCAAGCTTAACTTATATCGGCCATCATTTTCATGTGAGTCCTATCAAAATTAACGGATTGCATGCACACAACGCAACAAATGAGATGATTTGGAGTCAATGGCTCAGTTGGACCTCATTTTTCAAAATCATGATTTGGAGTCTACGCCTCTAATTTGCATCCTTTTACTAATTTATTTAGTTGGTCATTACCTCAAAGTGAAGTAATCTCCCCATCTAAACCTCTCTCAAGTAGAGCTATCTGTAATAAATCTCGCGTTTCCATCCCTTGGGGCTTGAGCATTGATTGAAATATGCCGGCTAACCCATTGCTAGTTGCACTAGGACTAGGCATAAAAGACTGCGGGGGACATGAACTTATATTTGTCTAACTTTTGAAACGCATCGGCTTGCAAGGAGGGAACATGGAGAGAGTGTTATATTTTGACAAAAAAAATTAAGAGATTTTTTTTCAAATATCATGTTTATAAATATTACATTTATTTAGTAATATCTAAAGTAACAAGGGGTTCTCAATTGTACTGGTTCTCAACTCACAGGCATCAGCTTCCTTGGTCTGGCGTCAAATCTCAATCAAAAGAAATAACGAGTATGGAAACATCTCCTAAAGGCTAAAGCCACCGATGGAGTCTTGCGAAATGAACTTTCTTTTGACAGTTTTGGATGCCGTGGGGGTATATCATTGATTTTTGGTTCGAGTTCAGCAAAATCTGTCTAAAATTTTGCCTTTTTTAAATTTTTATTTTTAATCTAATTCAAGTAAGACTTGAAAAGAAACTAATAAAAGTAATGCAATTTTAGAGCTCAAATCACACTTTCACGACAAATTTCCGTGAAATTTTAGAACTTCAAGTGCCCTTATCCCTCACTATTAACCAAAGTTATGTTGTAGTTGGTAACATATTTTGTTTAATCAGATGTGTCACGAAACAGAGAGCTAATTAGTTTAAATTTAGAATTCAATTCATGGTCTATGCCCCCCAGATCCTACCCAATGTGTAGCCGGCGGGATTTAACGAGGGATGCAACGTCAGCACAGATCTTCAAGTATTTAAAAAAAAAAGAAACAGAATGAGTAATTCATATACAATCAGTTTGGGTCATATAACAGGTATACGTGCAGCAACTCCCAGCAACTCAAGAGTTTCTAGATCTGCTAAAAACAATCTCAGGAAGACCATACAACTTCAAAGGTTTATCTGTCAGTCAGGGAGCAAGAGCTATGCATCCACAGACCAAATTTCACGAGATAGCAACATAAATGAACATCCTAAATCACCTTAGAACCACCATGAATCTTGGGGAACTAAACGAATCTCACTTCCTAAATTGCCAAGCATTTAGGTGTATGACAGAAACATGTAATCTTCGAAGACCTGAAAGAAAATTAGGAGAGAAAAAGAAACTGTCTCAAGGAACAATTTCTGGATACAAACTAACAAAGTCTCAAAAACACAACCAGTCAGGCTCAGGTATAACGATTGATACTGAAACAGCAGAAGCATCTTATCGATATTCTGAACAACTTCTGACTGCCTAGAGTCTCAACTACCACACTACTATTATACGACTAACACTAGTTGATTAGCCGTGCAACAAGACTGGATTCCCTTTAATATCAATTCCTAAACTAAAGAAAGTAGGAAACACCATGAGACATTAATACAAAAACATTCTACCGTAATTGACAGTGCCTTCTTCAGTATCACTGGAAACGGTTGCAATCCCCAAATGTTTCCTAAAACAAATGTACTGTTCAGGACATGGTGCTAAAATTGTCTAGCATTAGTATTCACCTGACTAAAAAAATAAAGCTAACAACGTTAGAGGTAATGCAGGAAATGAAGGAATTCTTACCTACCTCCTGTATATAAAATTGACAAGGAAGTCCATCATGAATCCACCATATCACCAAATATTTAAGTCTAGACTGCCATTTTCATTTCTAGTTTATCATGAGGGTCATATCCAATAAGTTTGAAATCAGCTGATATGAAAGAGTCTATATCCTTCCTCTCCGGGTTTATCTTTAAAATCTGTACATGTGGACAAGAATGTTAGTGAGTACAGCAGAAGCTAAGTCAGGTCAGAGCAATGAAATGAAAGCAAAGCAAAGTCACCATCCTGCACTTTTACTGCAGATTACTCACTGGAAAGGGCTTGGGTGCTTTCTGAAGTTGTTCCTGCAGAGGTCTAACATGGGTACAATACACATGAGCATCCCCGATAACATGGACAAAATCACCAGGAGAAAGATCTGCAGAAGGAAACATAAAATAAGTAATAGTTCCCATTCTTATATTCTCCTATCACCGAGAAAGAATACTTTTCACCATTAGGATGGGAAATCACGCTAGTAATCATCTAGCAACCACTCGAGTGTAAACTATTCTAGCCGTAATTCTAATAGTGCAACTTCTACAGAAGCATAATTCCTTTCAAACCAGTACCCTATAAGAAGCATTGGAAAGGCATATGTGAGTCACTTTTCCCTCGCAGCAGCAGTTACAGCATTCCAAAACTCTGTTTGATTAATACTGGTCAATAAACATTACAGATGACACAAAATCACATCCCACCTATATTGGGACATTTGTTCTAAAGCATGTATACATACCACAAACATGAGCAATCATGCATGTAAGGAGAGCATAAGAAGCAATGTTGAATGGCACTCCCAATCCCATGTCAGCAGAGCGCTGATACATTTGGCATGACAATTCCCCATTTGCAACATAGAACTACAGAGGTACAAACTAGGTTAATGAAACAAAGAAAGAAATAAAAAACAAAAAACGGAGAATTCAGGAAAATAAAGCCAAGCATATCTAACCTGCGCAAACATGTGGCAAGGTGGAAGTGCCATCAATTTTAAATCAGAAGGATTCCAAGCAGAGAGTATAATTCGACGATCGTCAGGATTATTCTTGATCTTGTAAATAACATCCAACAGCTGATCAAATCCTTGGCCGGTGTAGTCAGCATGCATATTACTATACCTGTGACGTATGGCATATATAATGTCATCAAACAAATATTGCAGCAACAAATAAAAAAGTAATCAAATTATATGAAACAAACCAACCTAGCACCAAAATGCCGCCATTGAAAGCCATAAACTGGTCCCAAGTCACCTTCTTCTCGATCTTTCAGACCAAGCCTAAATAGACAGGACAAATGTCATCAAGGTAAAGGAAAGAAATAACCATACGTATTCATTCTCATTAATCAGATGCAAACCCGTCAAGGTAGTCTCTAGATGCATTGCCATCCCATATATGAATGCCTTTTTCCTGAAGAACCTGTTGGGAAAAGGATATTCCCAAGTTAGTCTTACAATGTCATCCCAACATTAGACAGTCAAAAGAGTGTTTCTAAAGGCAAAAGCATACAACCAGAATACCTTCCAAGGGATTCATGTGCAGGAAACCAATTACATGTCACAATTAAGAGCAAAGGTAACTAAGCCCATATTGGAGTTATCAAATCAATCTACTTTTAAGAAAAATGTCACTTTAGGTCCCTCAATTGCCACTTCAGCAACCTTTTGGTATTCACTTCAAGTGCAAACTCATGTTCATGGAATCATCTTTACATTAAACAAAAACATTGAGGGCCCATTTATTATAAGGAAGAGTAATCAATATACTTGTTAATGCATCATTGCCCTTCAAAATAGATATTTCACATTCTCAACCTTGTCCTTGCTTCTTAGGTGATATTTTTTTAATTTTCAATTTTTGGTCTTGTTAGTTGTTACACTACTCTCTTTCTCACTTTTGCCTTCTGCAGGGCTCAAGCACCTGCTCCCTCACTCGCACGTTCCCCACCCCCAAACACACACACATCCCCAAATCATCTTGCCACCAGGCAAATATTATCAATTTTTCTAGTCAGCTAGGCTAAGATTCCGATAGATTGTCTTCATGTCTTACTTTTGGAGTAGACATGCTTGCTTCAAATCTAATCCAAGTGCAAGATGCACACTTGATAAGCATGGTTTCAAATAGATATCTTTCTGGAGCACAGATGGCATATGTAATGACTGAATTGAAGAAGACCAAACAGTGTAATGGTAGCAGACGTATAGGTGGTCGTATTTAATGATTTTACTTGCAATTCACACCAAAACTAAGCCAGACACTTCTACAGAATTTGATGGAAAACTTATTCACCAGAAAAAGGCTGAAAACGCTCATTATATAGACATGTTTCACAATTTCCCTAGCAATTTAAGATTACTCTGCTAGCACTGAAGAACAAGTAGAATATCCAAAAAAACATAGCAAAATAAGTAATAGGATGAGATTATTTAACGGTCAGCCTACACAGCGCTTTCAATTGATTAATAAGGGTAGATGAGGATATACTAGCACTGCAGACATAGTTGTTGGACCCTGTTCTTGAAACATAAAGGCTTAAAATGTAATTTCTTATTTCTCAAAGTGGAAGCGCAAAGACTAGTTTAGTACTCAGAGATACCGTCTTGCAATTAACTTTTGCATTCCATTAAGATGACTGATGGACTACGGCAATTATTAGTTACAGTTTATAGAAAAGCTACAGTTCATTTACTTATAGCTTGTATAGAGTTCAAAACTGTGGATGAATGAACAGTTGTATGCAAGCTCTACAAAAAAAAAAAAGAAGAATTTTGTTCATTACCTTGGCATTTGTAGAACCACTTATGAACCACAAAAGTTCTTCAACAACTCCGCGCCAAAATACTTTCTAAAAACCAATCAGTAATAATATCTCAGTCACTAGAGTTTTAGAATGAAAATTTTCCACTTCTTGCGAATGATTTTACAAGGAGAATATAATTAAGAGGTAGAAAAGTTTGGAGCAGCACACCTTGGTTGTCAAAAGAGGGAAGTTTTTGCGCAGATTGAACCGCATCTGCAAAAAAGAGAATAAACAGAGTGATCTAGTTGATAGAAAAGATGTGCTGGATAGAATTTAACAGCTGACAAGATATGGCTTACAAAACACACCTGGCATCCAAACTTTGATATGGTACCAGTTCCAGTTCTGTCATCCTTTGGAGTGCCATTTAACAGTATATCTTCGACTAATCTCAAATACAGGTGCTCTTCATGTCTCTCAAAAATCATCTTGGGCAGAACAGCAAAAGTCTTCACCTCAAACTTCACAGAATCTGTCTTACCGTCGAAGATCAGACCATTTGTCTGAGGCAGAGACTCCAGTGCAGAACATCTTACACGGACATAAGTAGTAAAAGAGTATCGGATATTGTTTTCAACGACGGGAAAGGACGAGTACCACGGGTGAAAGACAGATGTATCAACCAAGGGCATAAAAGTGTCACATTCAACTGGTGTCTCAATTTCAGTTATGTGGATGGCATCACATGCAGGAGCATTGAGAGCTTCCCTGCACCAAAAGAGAAAAATTACTAAGGGCGAAAGAGAAAAACCCATAAGCAATTGTAGCTATGAGTAAATGTTACAATACCTAAATATCTGGCCACCACCAATGACAAAAACTTTCTCAATTGATAAACAATAAGGAGATGAAGCCAATAAATCCAAGGCAGAACACATGCTTCCACATATGATGACATTCTCTGCAGTTGCAATATCAAAGCTCCCAGAACGCAGTGAGAACAACATTGAGGCGGCCAGGTAGAGGCCTATGCTCAGCAGGAATACTTTCCCATGTTTTTCTACCCATGATGACTGCATTCTTTTTCCCAGGATCAATTGTCGTAAGAGTAACGCTCTTAAAATATTTGAGATCAGAGGGCAGCCTCCAGGAAAGTTTTCCATCCTTGCCTATACCCATATCTCGAGTTGCAGCCACAACAACCTGGTAAGTCCTTTGTGGATCAGGTGGAGTCCCATTGGAGTTGCCATTGGGAAGGGCCACTGAGAATTCACCAGCCATTACAAAACTCAAAGGCCGAAAACTACCAAAAGACAGCGGCTTGAAACAAAGGCTGCACAACCACCTTCTGTGGAAGTGCGGCAGAACCTGAAAATTGTTCAGAAAGAAGATAGATCCCAAAACATTAGTAGTGCAGCTATATACAACACCAGTGAAGGAGTCATATCTTTTCTCAAAAGCACAGTTGAAAGCCTGAAATGCGGAAAGGTATTGTGGTAACACAAGCACCCCTGAAATCCATGACACTAAAAGCTGAAAAATATGCCCACAGCCCAACAAACACAGAAGCCTCCTAGCTAAGCCGGATTTCTTCCGCACCACTAGCACTTAACTCGACATAATGGTAAATTCAAAGTCCTAGTACCTCTCTTCCGCACCATTAAAGCAGTATGTGAAGCATAAGATTCATGTTTCAACTTTCAGGCAAAAGTATCTGAATCAAACACTTCCAAATTCCACAAATCCCATTAACAAGAATAAAATTTTTAGAGAGCAGAATGCAGCACAAAAGAGAAAGGAGAAACACAATAAAAGAGAGTTTTCTCCAATTCTTTTGGATAATCACAATCCATTGTTGCTCAAAGCAAGCAGGGGACACTTAATCCCTACTGCAAGCCCACTTCAACATTTTAGGAATTCCCAAATGAATCGAGAAATTCTCACTGATCTTCCCATGAAACTCACTGTGAGTATCCCTAGTCATTGTACTTCCCCCTCTAACTCTATGCCCGGAACAAACATAAAAAATGATTTACACAAACAGTCGTGCTCGAAAACCCAGCATTTAGACACACGGTTAAGACAGAACAACAGTCGAAAGTGAAAATCAAAGCAAATCGCTCCTAAGAAAAGCAAAACTCGCTGACTAAGATAAACCCAGAAAAATCCAAAAAGCAGAGCGAAATGCTCACCGATCTGGACGCGAACGGAAAAATTTTGAACCGCAGCAAAACTAAAACGCGGAAAGTGGTCGAGACCTCAATCGGGTATCACTACCAAGAAACGAGCAAAACAGTTAGGGCTTTCTTCCCTTTCAGAGCGCCAGTCGTTGGGTAAAAATAGGCAAGACACTTGATACAAATATGAAAGACAGGAAAACCCAGCAGTGAAAAGAACGGACTGTGAGCGAAAGCGTTGAACTCACACCTCTCTCGTATCCCCTCACCGCCGAGCAAATTCAAGAAAGTCGAAGCAGCAAACTTGATTGAATCAATTCGCCAAAAAACAAAAAAAAATCATTACAAAAAGGTTCACAAAATGGGTCGCGGACCGTCCGAAGTGGGGTTCTCCCGGCGGATCCGAAGAAGAAGAAGACGAGGAAGAAGAGGCGAATCGAAACCCCACTCTGTGCAGAAAAGAAGGAAAAGGAAGAGAACCCCACGTTTCGAAAAGATGTTAAAGAAGAATCGTCAATTGCGTCAATGTGCGATGAATGTGTGTGGGAGAAGCAACAACAGCAACGCTTTAATGGAGGAAGAGAGAGAGAGAGACAGAGAGAGAGAGCGCAAAAACCTGCGGATGAAACCGCTTTCTCGCTCGCCTTTTGGAATCGAAATTCTCTCTCAGGGTCTCCGTCACTTCAGAGGGTCGCGGACCTCGCTGTCATCGTCTTCAAAGAGGCAAAGAGGAGAGAGAGAGAGAGACATTGTGAAGGAATTCCAAAAGCAGGGTGGACTGGAGCTGGACGCGGAGTGCCGCCAAAGCGAGAGCGAGCCCAAATTGTTTATTCTATCCGTCGGTTCTGGAAATTTCAATTTCATCCATTTTGCGCGCTACCTTGGCACAAAAAGCCAAAAGTTTCGTCGGAGAAAAGGAAAATTTTGTAAACGAGTCCTCGTACTATTGTCTGAATTCAATTTTGACCCAAGTATCGTGTTTCATGCATATTTAGTCTGCTTTTTCAAATGCAAGTAGTGTTTGTAAAGTGTATTTTAAAAAACTTTCGTAAATGTTGTTTGGTGAAAATGAATTTTATAAGGAGTGCGACCACTGCGGCCACAGCGGCCTAGCAGGCGGCGGCGGCGGCGGCGAGCGGCGGGCGGCGGCGGCGATAGGGACGGCCGGGCGGCGGCGCGGCGGCCGGCGGCGGCGGCGGCGGGGCGGGGCGGCGACAGACGCGTCGACGGCAAACGTGTGAAAAAAATAAAATAAAATAAAAATGATATTAGTGATAAAAAATTTTTTTTTTTAATTCTTAGTCTCCCGACTTATCCCCCGAGAATATAAGGACGTAGCGAACCAACAGACGGATCTAGACATGGCCACGGGCCAATTTAGGCCCGAAATCGGCCCGTTGATCGGGGCCGAAACGGTTTGAACCGGAATCGGCCTGGCCTCTTCTGGCCGGTTCCGATTTAAAAAATTCGGAACCGACTCCGGCTCCAATTCCAAAAGTCAAAAAAAAAAAGAGGGGGGGCAATCCTTTTTTGTTCTTCTTAAATTTTCTACGAATATCATTTTTCTCTTTCATTTTTTATCATAGTTTCTCTCAAATTCTCTCAATTCTCAATTCTCTCAATCCGCTCAATTCTATCAATTTTCTAAATTAGTTTTCCACTTAATTCTCGACAAAAATGGCAAGTGGAAGCGGAGCGGTAATAGGAGAAAGAGCTCGATGCCGATGAGGATAGGGGAATCGATTATCCTCAATCTCATTATCAATATGATTCTCGTGAGTTTACATATTTGGTAGACGATGATGATAATATCAATTATGTTCCCAACGTCGAGCACGTCTCAACGCAAAAAAGTCTTTATCATTCTACCGACGTCGAAGAAACATCGACAAGAAAGGAGCTGGAAGAGTACATCCAACTTATGACAACACTTTGACAAGGTATATATAAGAGGAGACAAGTACAAGATAAACTGTAAATATTATAGGAAATTATACAATTTTGATAAAGGAGATGGTTATGGAATATACCGTCGGTATCTGAAGCAAAAATATGCAATATAAGCGGGGATCGATACTAGGCAACAACAAATTTCCGGGTATGCCAATTCTAACACTTCTCTTTTATTTCGTTATAGTGATAAACATTATAAAAAAATTTTTAGCTGAATATGTTGCCATTGAACATTTATCGTTTACTACTAGTGAAAAATTTGATTTGAATTTTTTGATAAACACTTGCATATACTCCGCAAGCAAAACCTATTCCAAGAACTACTCTTAAACGCGAACTTTTTAGGGTTTATAAAAAATAAAAAAAGGCTTTGCAAGACTTTTTTACCGATTTCAATGGACGTGTGTATATAGATAGCGATATTTGGAGCGATTCTTAGCAAATTCATTCTTATATGGGTATCACATGTCATTGGATAGATGACGATTGGAATATTCAAAAAGAGTACTTGCATTTTGAGTGTTTGATGAAATGCATACGGCCAATAATATTTATAAAATAATTAGGCAAATTTTATAGGAATATAATTTGATTAATAAGTTTTTTCAGTTGGTTTTGATAATACCGCGTTAAATACTGCTTCCATTCCCGATTTAGAAAATATTTGTAAATCGTCTTTTGGCGAATAATTTTTTCACATTAGATGTGCTTGCCATGTTTTAAATTTATGTGTACAAGATGATTTACGAATTCTTGAGGCTTTTCTCACCCCAATAAAGAGAATAATTAAATTTTTATGGAGTCGTCCCCAAGTTAAGAAAGAATGGGGTAGATTTTGTAAATCACATGGACAAAAATAAAAAATATTTCTAAAAGATGTTCCGACTCGTTGGAATTCTACCTACAAGTTGTTTCATCAATATTTTGCTTATAAAGATTTATTATGTACTTTTATTTCGAATAGTGTTTCCTAAATTAGTTTACTCCAAGTAAGATTTGGGTTGTTTGCAAAAAAAAAAAATTAGATTTTTTGAAAGTTTTTAATGATGTAACTTATACTTTATCTGGTGTTTATTATCCTACTACACATTCATTTTTAATAGAATGTGTTAACATTCTTGGTGTTTTTTGCGAATATGAAAAAGATGTTTAATTAGCACCGATTATTATAGCAATGAAAGCAAAATGGCCGCATTATTATGCCTGCATTCCTCTTATTTATTTGGTTGATATTATTTTCGATCCACGTACTAAATTAAATGATTTGTATGATTATCTGAATGATTATTATTATGATTGTTTATATTTGAATGAAAACAGTAGATATTAAAACTATATAAGTAGAGGTTAAAGACGCTATAGTAGCATTATATAATAAATTTTGTAATAAATATGGTTTAGGTAATAGTGGATCTTCTCAATCTAGTGCCTCACAAAGGGAGGAGAGTGGAAGACTTAATAGATGGTACAATCTGCTCATTAGTAGGCAAAAAAAAAAAAAAAGAGCAACATGTAATACTTTTCAATTAGAAAACTATTTAACCATTGCTTTTGAGTTCCATAATTCCGAACACAATACTGATTTCAAAATTCGGAGTGGTGGAAGACTCATTCAACCCAATTTTCAATCCTCGCTTTTATCGCAAGACAAATGTTAGCAACCCCTTCTTCAACAGTTGTAGTTGAACAAGTATGTAGCGTTGAAGGATTAATTTTGGACGATCGCCGTTCAAAATTAAATCCGGATCTTGTGGAGGCTCAAGCTTGTGTCCATGATTAGACAAAGACTAAATTTCGATAATAAGAGTTGGATTGAGACGACGAATTCTTCAATGATGATAGTGGAAATACCACCGCCATGGGTACCACAACGGGTAGCAACGATTGACTATGAGGTAAGTTGGGGTTATCAAAGGTAAAAGAACTACATGTTTTTTTATTTTTTATCCCCAAGAAGATATGTAGGCGTTTAATGATAATTCATTAAATTCAAACCTCTTCCCTCTTTCTTTTTTTTTCTCCCTAAATTTAATTACAATGTACAATTTGATTATAATTTATGATTGATAATTTATTATTTATTTATTTATTTCATAATTTATTATTTAAAATTAAATTTTAAATTCGTAACCGGAACCGACCCTTGATCTAGTCTGGAACCGGTTCGGAATAGGGACCGCCCGTCAAGGGCCGATTCCGATTCAAGCATGGCCACGAACCGGAACCGTTGGTTCATGAACAGAATCGGCGATTCACGACCCATGGCAATGTCTAGGCGGATCGCTCAAGTGTATGAGCTTTTGAAAGATTATACCATTAGTCCTCGTACCTTGAAGAACGTTCACTTTCAGTCATTGGGCATTGTTTTAGTCACAAAAGTTTCTAACAATAACTTAATTTGTTTAGTCACATCTCTGTAGGAAATCTTATGAAGATGGCAATTAAGACCAACTAATAATTGGTGATCCCATCGTTCCCATAGGTGCAGTCTAATTCGACAGCCATATCAAAATTAGTCTCGTTATATTCGATGATGGCGCCTTCATTTGAAGTATACATCCATGTAGAACTACCGAGGACTATTTGCAGAAATAAAAAAAATGAATAATTTATAGGCAAAGTCTTTCCGACTGTTTATAGGGCAAATTGAATCACAGGATTACAAACAAGATCGCATCGTATCGATTGCGTGAAGACTTGCGGACGTTATGGGGAGGCTATTAGTAATGAGTGTAGTTATTACTAAAAAGGCCACGCTTTTTTCACTCTTTTTTTGGCTAAATCACTTCTCGACGTAATGTTTTAACAATTTTGCCCTTAGTGGGTCTCACTTTTTAGCATCCCTCCGTCACTGTTCTAAGAAAGTGTTCTTTTTTTTTTTTTGTCGTGTCCCTTTTTGTATTGATTTCCTATTTTTTCCTCAAAAAATCCAACATCCACTTTCCTTAATTTTATTCCTTCTCTTCTTTCTCTCAAGAGACAGAGAAATGGAGAATCGGAAGGGTCGTGTCCTGGTGCTCGCCTAACCTAATCAGGGCCATATCCACTTGCCACCGGGACATCGCCGAAGTCCTCTTCCTTGATCACCTCTATCTCCGCGGCTTCCAGTCCGCATCGCTCAACCTCAGCGTAATTCACAGTCTTTGCAAGGAAATTTGGGCACATTGGCAGGTAGATTTTTTCGACAACTAGATGGGGAGAAGGTGAGGAAATTGATTCTCAGGCTCTGGGAGGTAATGAAATGCCAAAGAGGATTTGCTAATGGGCAAAGATGCTTTTGCGAATCTCGTTGATTCCTTGTTCAGAGATTTTTTTTTATTTTTTATTTATTTTATGAAGTGTTTCAAATTGCGGAGAGTATGCCTCAAGGCCACCGCCCTTGGCCTCCCCATCACCCTTCCCGACTCCTCTTCCTCATCGGAACGAACTACTCCACCTTCGCCGGGCTCGTCAAATGCGGAGTCCAAACCACCTCATGCCCCGCTCGTATGCGCTACTCCCCGCGAACGCGATCCCCTTATTTCCATAAGACATGTGGCACAGACCCTTCACTCAGGCAGCTCGAGAAGGTGCTATCATTGATCACGAAGAGCAGTTCAGCTGCCTCCGCCCACACATGCGCGGAAGTCTCCATTTCTCTACCTCTCTTTTGCTCTGAGGGGTTACATGAGAGAACGGATAGAAGGAAGATACGAGGAAAGTGAAGGTGGGACCCACGAGAAAAGAAAAAGAAAATTAATAAAAAAAAGGACACAACCAGAAAAAAATGGAACAACACTTTCTTAGTATATTGGCAGAAGAGGACTGATAAAAAGGGTGATCCACAAAGGGCAATATAGTCAGGTTTTTTGTGTTGAGGAGTGTTTTAATCAAAAAGGGAGTAGAAAAAAGCGCAATTCTTACTTAAAAAAACCTCACAAACATTACATATATATATTATGTATATATAATTCCTCTTTTAAATCTCATTCAGAATCAAATATGAAAAATCGTACTCAAGAGCCTTATCGTTCAATGGTACAGGGACCAATCTGTTTGCCAAAACAAAACATAGAGACTAAATTTGAACAATCATGAAAGTACAAGGACTAAAAGTGTAATTTTACGAGCTTGTACACGTAGGAGTCACATCTGAATTTGTTAGAGCCGATGCAGCACATTCCATACACGTTTGAACCAAAAATGACATTTGTCTCTAAGTTGCCACCAGAAATAAGTTGGGGGATTAATTGTGCGCAAAATATACTACAAGACCTAAAGCCTAGTTCAGGGAATTAAAGCCTAGTTCAGGGAATTATGCGAGGACGGATTTTACAACTTTCCCTAAAACGAACAAGCCCTTGACATAAGTGCTATGCATGTGCACGAATGCCTTTTATGTCATTGGCACGTGTGTCGCCTTGTTTGTCTTTTCATTATTCCTCTTTTGAGCTCCGTTTGTTTTGCAGAGCATAAACGATTCCAAATTTTTTTTTATAAAAGTGACAGTTTCTATCGCTTGAAATATTTAGTTGATGAAAAGTATTTTCACATACTAATGTCACTATGAAGCTGGAAACAATTTAATGGATGTGATCCTAAGGACTAATCCTGAAACTGATTCTTTCACGGGATATTTAACTTACTAAAAATACAAGCCTGAAAATATTATCATCCGGTGACTGAGCAGGTGCCTCAATAACTAGAGCATTAGCATGCTCTACTTGCATTTATGAAGGTTAGTAGGGACAAATAAACTTAAGTTTAGAGGCGAGAACTCGCTCCGACCTACACAATGGTATTTCCATTAATGTTATTAATATAAAAGGGAAACTCCAGTGTGTTCGCGTTATAGTTACTCTTTGACAGACTGAAGGATAGATGGCTCAGATTAGCCAATTAAAAGTGCTAGTTTAGTATAGATCCGCTATGCTTGATAAATAACTTGCAGATGCAAGACAAAGATAATTAATGCAGAGTTTTGGGACAAACCAACTGCATCAAGTGCTCGGAGGACCATATAGAGCATGCACACCCACAAAAATTCAAAAGGAAAGTTGAAGAGATCATTGAGAGATACTACTAATCTGACAGTCCTGGGATTTTCATTGCCTACAAGCGGTATTTGCATTAACTAGTCTAACAGTTCATGAGATTTTCAAATTTGGATTAGCAGGCAACAAAAGTGAGGTAAGAGAATGTATCAAAAGAAACATAAATCGGATGAGGACTGCATTGATAATGTGGGATTTTGTGGGATCATTGCTAACTATTCTAAAAAGTTTAAGCTATTAAATAAATGTATGGTTTAATATTTTAATGTTATAACACCCCCTCTCTCTCTCGCAAAGCTGGACTTTGGTCTAAGCCTAAAACTTCAAAATATATAATTGATGAGGCAAATAGGAACCCGAAAAGATTTGAAGACCTTCCACTCTGATACTACATGAGATTTCATGTAATTTCATTCGAGGTCATACCTTAGGGTGCATTTGTTTCTGCGGAAAACTCCATGGAAAAGGAAATCATAAAATCATATTTTTCAGGAAAATGGTTTGGCTTCTTTTGTTCGGTCATATGTGACCAAAAATATTTTTTGGTGTTTGGTTCTTATTTGCAAAATGATTTCAATTTAATGACTTTATCTCGAGGCAAAAAAATCGAATTTTTACTTTTTATAATATTATTTATTTACTTTTTTTTTCTTCTACCTTGCCTTGAGGCTTAGCCTCGCTCAAGAATGGCAAGGTCGAGCCTAGCCGGGATCTAGTGAAGCTCACGCTCATCGGCCCGCACTTGTTGCCGGTCATCGGAAGTCATCGAGGCCCATTGACTAGTCGAGGGAAAGCAACAAAAGAAAAGAAAAGGAAAAAAATAAAAAGAAAAAGAAAAGAAAATATAGCAAAATATTAAAATAGAATATCAAAAAATTCAAGAGGAGGAATCTTGGAAAGTGTTTTCACCTCTTCTTGATTGGGGAATTCACTTTCCTAATTTTATTCATGAATATTCTCATTGAGTGGAAAGTGTTTTGAGTTGATTTGTCATTTTCAGCGAACTAATGAATGAAAGTTCGGAAAACAAATTCCCATAAAACATTTTCACTCAAACAAACACATCTTAGTATTGAAGTCGAAGAGGCAATAGCATTTTCTTTGACTTTTCAATTTTAATAGGTTTTTAAGATTTAAATGGGTTAGCTAATAACATGTTCTTTCCAGGTCGAGATATTCTAAGATGGACATGAGGAACCTCCATTCATCGACTAATTTCCAAATTCAACGAAAACTTGGGCTTATGCAAACCATCTAACATGTTTTGAGGGGAAAAAGCGATGATCGGTGCTAAAAGTTGTGTGTAGAGATAACTTTGGTGCCAAAAGTTTCGTAATATCATTTCGGTGGCAAATCGGAGACAAAAGGATCACTTTGGTGCCTCCAACGAAATATTGTGGCCAACACGCCATGTGTCATTAATAATTAATTTTAATGTAAAATGATTTTTTTTTTGAAAATAATAAGTCCACATGGGCTGCCACGTGGACTTCGCACTTTAAAATAAATTAGAATAAATTAATTCTAATTTTAAAATTAGGTAAAAATTAAATTAAATTAAAATATAAAATTTATTTAAAATAAAATTAAAAATAAGCTTAAAAATTTAACAAAAAACCTAAAAATTTTAAAAAGGAAATTTTTTTTTGAGAAGAGAACCAAGAAGCCCTTCTGGCTGCTGTCCCTACCACCGTCGCTGCAATGGCCGCGGGGGTTGCTA
Organism: Rhodamnia rubescens; assembly: GCA_021437795.1. Lineage (NCBI taxonomy): Eukaryota > Viridiplantae > Streptophyta > Magnoliopsida > Myrtales > Myrtaceae > Rhodamnia > Rhodamnia rubescens. The sequence goes on from JAILYA010000034.1 coordinate 2,841,864, forward strand.
AGCCCCAACCAATGAGCGATGATGCGGCGGTAGTGGCGAGGGCATGTAAGCCCTTGTCACTTGTTTTGCAAACGTTCACGTTTTTTTTTCTTTTTAATTATTTTTTTGATTTTTTTACTTTTTTTGTTAATTTTTTAACCTAATTTTTTAGTTATTTTAAAAAAAATTGTATTTTTTTTTATTTTTTTCCATTTTTTATTTTTAAATTTTTATAAACTAATTAAGTTTTTATTTTTTATGTTTAGCATTTTTTTAAAATTTTTACCTTATCTAATTACTAACTAGACCTCACTAGAGCCATGTCAACTTCAAATAATAATACAATAATGCTACGTTAGATTTCCCAATGAAACAAATTGGAGTTGGCAATCAAACAATCGTTTAAAAAATGGTATTTAAGTGATTCAAATGAAACTTTTGACAGCAAAATGATATCCGTACACAACTTTTGATACTAATAGTGCCCTTTTCCCTATTTTGAGGACTTCTAATACATATACGAGAGAGAAAAGTTTGTCAAGGAATTGATTTTCGAGTGAACTCAAGAGAAAAGTATGCAAGATTCACTGTCTTGTTCTCCGCTATTTAGTGGTAATAAAACCTCCATATGTATAGGGAAAATTATTAAAAAAAAACTCTAAAACCTATTATAATTGTGCCAATTTAGTCTTAAATATTTTTTTTATCAATAAGTCTTAAACCTTTTACATTTGTGTCAATTCGGTTCATTCACCACTACGACGTGGTAATTTTTAACAATATTTTAACATTTTTTAAATATATATTTTTATTTTTCCTTTTTTCTTATCTTTCTTTTTCTTCTTCCTCCGGTAGGTGTCGCGACCCTACCCACTCGAGTGCGGAGTGGGGTTCGAGAAAGGGTTAATGTGTCGTCCATCGTCCAACTCGTGATGGTGTGGATTTCGGACGCGGGCCCCTCTCAAGGCCCATTACCCAAATTGCAACGGCGGGAAGGAATTAAAATCGGGGTCGACCTTAGTGTGTTCGGGTGGCATGTGCATAGTGTACGTGCCATCGGACCGCCACCAATCATTTTTTAGAGGGTATGATTGGAAACCATATCGAGTTTCTAGGCCGGTTACATGAGGAGTGAGATCCTCTTGCTCCATTCTTAATAGTCTCGTTTTTTCGCGAGTCATCGTGGCAATAAATCACATGTTCATCAAGATTTCGGTTAGAATTGAAAGAATTGATGTTCACAGCGTAGAACTTTAAAGTTCTTCTCAATACCATGTTTATTTGAGACTAATGAGGAAAAAGGACCATTGATGAGCCTTAGCTTCATCAAAATAGTCTTTTTCATCGTTTATCACAAACAATCATATTATTGAAGGAAGATTAATCCATGATAATTGATCTTTTTAAGTGATGATAAATATATTTGAAATGCATAAATGAGAATAGAATGCGTTCATTACAACTCAAATTGTTCAAAAGATGATAAATGCAACATTAACATGCTAAGACTAATGGGGAATCGATCTATGCATGTTGGGGACGTTTGGGCTCTGCATGCTCCTCCAATCCATCCGAGTCCCACATGTAAGGAAGGGTATTCTTCCTCCTCAAAAAGTAGTGGCTCTAGGTCCTTGGGAATATATGGCTATACTCTGGGTACATATGACACGATATACTCGGGGATATAGGACTAGACTTCAGCTATCTTCGATGATACGCACTTGGGAAAATAAGGTTCCGCCAAGGATTGTCGGAACTCCTTGAACCTCTTTATGTACTCTTTGGAAGCACGGTGGATGTCCATCCCCTTCTCTAAATGATCCGGCCACTCTACATCTTATAGAGGTGTATTCTCTAAGGCATGAATAATCTTCTTGATCTTGACTTGATAAAGATCCTTCGTCTTCCCGATAAGCTCTTCTCGTGGTAAGTCAAACAAGAAAACTCCGGGACGAGTATCCGGTGGGATTTCTGAAGTATGCTAAATTGTCTAACCACTCGAATGGGGTAGTATGCAACACCGCCTGTCCAACCTATAAGAGGAATCGGGTCTCCATCCACTCCCGGTGATGCGAGCCTCAAGTAATCTCGGCCAAGTCAACCGCCATCGTAAGTGCTTAGGCTCTAATTTTTCAAGTATTTCGACCATTTCTTGAAAGAATGGTTCGGAATCAAAGATTGACATTTTAGGAAAGATCTCAAAGGATCGAGATGTTCACTAATCTCATAGCACCCTACTTTGAGCCCAAATATTTTAACATGGGAAATGAACCACATTTGGAGTAGCTCGTTGGAGGCTTGAAAGGTACCTTTCCGGAAGTTTGAAAACGGCTCAAAGAAAGGAAGGTTTTGGCTAGAACATGTAAGAGTAATTCCAACGAGTATAGGCTTGTTGAGCTATGTCAACTATAGAGGGATCAAAGGTCGTTCTAGAAGTGAGAAATAGAACAAACACGAAGAATGCTAAAATGAACACCTTACCCGATCTATGACCATAATTGATTGGGAGTGAAGAATAGTTGTAAAAAAGGAATGATAGGGTGAACTTACAAGAATGGGACTTGTACACTTTTTCTATATCGAAAACCTTGATACGGAGGAACTTAGACAAGGAACATGTATGATCTATATCAAGTAGGGGTTGAGCTATATGCTTATCGAATTGAGCTCCTATGATGGCGGTATATTCTTCCAAGGTCGGTGTCGGCTCCATCCCTCGAAAGTTGAAGGTCATTGTCTTGGGACCCCGGGATCTTGCTAATGCTTGAATAAGAACGGGGTTGGTATCCCACTTTGATCGGATCTACCAACCTTCCTAAACGGCCTTCCACATAAGCTTGGTTAATCACATCAAGTCGGTTCCATCATTGCATGAGCTCTTTGTATGGGGACTGGGATGATCTTGATGTCTCCATTCTCATCGTCTCTAATGAATGAAAGAATGATCATAGAATCAATCATAACGGATTTTTATGTTTAATGCATGTAATGCAATGCAGATGTTATGCAAATGCACTAATTCAATTCCATGTCATCTTTTGGTGAAATAAGGGTTAAACGTTCTTATTTGACCAAAAGGAATCAAATGAAGAGTTTAAACTAAATTTCACTTAAAGGTGTCATGTAATTAACCAGAATTATTAAAGTGATTGGAAAGAAAACCATCATGACGTAATATGACAAATAAACCCGGATGGTGTAAATACATCTCAAATGATCTTTAATACATCCAAGTCTAGGGAGAAGTGTAAACACTCTCAAAAATATCAATCTCATATGTGAAACACTTCTCAATACAAAGACAAGTAAAATCGGACTCTTAAAACCACAAAGATGCCCTAAGTCGATTTGGTCGATATCAAAATCATCATCGGATGAGATCTCCACCAATCTAGGAAAATGAAAATTATCTTCAACAACTTCGCTTCTCTTGTTGATGGTGTAATATGAGGCGATCTTAAAGGTGCGATTTAGTTTCCTTATCTTCATGCACCATTCATGGAATGCTTGCTCATTTTTTAGACGATCAACTTTCTTGATTAAGGAATGCTTCGGAGTAGTTTTGATTGCACGACGGCGTTTCTTGATCTTGAGAAGGATCTCAAAAACACTCTCTTTGGTCATTTCGAACTTTGATTCAGCTTGATACTCTTCATGGATGACCATCTTAGGAGCCTCCATTCGACTAGGGGAAACCATCTCTCTATTCTAAAGACGGCTTTCCTATCAATCACTTAAATGATTTTTAATATGATGCATAACATGCTTTTAATTATGCATGATATGTACAATATGGAACAGTAAAAACTTCAATTACAAGCTCGAATTGAAAAAGTCTTACCAACCAAGTGATACTTTTTTTTTTTTTTCGTTTTTTGGTTTTAGGTATACCAACCTTCCAATCACATGCGCATGAAACAAATGAAGGGTTTAACCCTAAAAATCAAAATGGCTTGGGTAGGAACCTAAGAAGGTTCCCATTATGCGAGTTGATGAGCCGCCCACAAGTGCAATTAAACAACAAGTGGGTAGGTTCAACAACTTCGGACAATGAACGGGATTAAATAGGGTCAACCCAAGGGCAATCAAAAGCAAGAGCTTTGCATATCCATCCCTATCTATGGCTATCTAAGTGTGTTTCGTGGCTTGGGTTTAGGCGCTTGTGCATGTGGTGTCGTGATCCTCAAAATATGCAGGTCATGCACGATAATTTATTATCAAATCAACGCTTCAAATGTGCGTAAAGTAAATAATCAACCCAAACTCCAATATGCATAAAACATGTTAGCAAAGATGCCACTCTTTATAACTCCCAATCTGCATTAACATTTAACACATTTCATTAGGGGACTTACCTCACCTTCAAGAGTATCTCGCAGAAGATAAGGTTGGAAAACACTCAACTTTTTAATCGGCCTAAATCCTCGAGAAATGTTTCCAGGTGGAGTCGTCGATCTGTCGCGACCTTACCGACCCGGGACGCGGTGGGGTTTGAGGAAGGGTTAATGGGCCGTACGTCGTCCAACTCACGACGATGTGGATTTCGGACGGGCTCCTCCCAAGGCCCATTACCCAAATCGCAATAGTGAAAAGGAATTAAAATTGGGATCGACCTTGGTGCGATCGGGTGGCATGTGCATAGTGTACTTGCCATCGAAGTCGCCACCAATCATTTTTTGGAGGGTATAATTGGAAACCCTATCGAATGGTTGAGAGTTACCAAGCGATTCTGCGAAAATCAAAGAAATGGGTTTGAGGATTTTATTACATCGAGAATGTCATTGACACCCTTTCAGCACCGAGTTAAGTGCTTTTCTAACATAAAAATTCATACCGATGTTTAAGGAGGTGAGGTAGGCTCTAACGATCTAGGGTATCATGCAGATGTGAATTTTCTATCACATCACTCACAATCATGAAATTAAATACACATATCAAGGAATCAATTGCATCAAATCAATCATGGCATGCCTAGTGAAGCCCTATAGGCTTAGAGAATAGCCAATTAAAATCCGGGGAGTTGGTTTTGAAAATTTGACGATCAAATGCCCAAAAGGGTAAAACAGTCATTTTGGAGGTTCGAGAATCTAAAAATCACAATTTAGGGTTAAACCAGTTGAATGTAGTCATTTCCCATTTTTTGTGAATTTTTGAAAATTTTCCTATTTTTTCTAATTGTTTTTGAATTTTTTTAATGATTTTTTTCTAATTTTTAATGATTTTTTAATATTATTCGACCAGGACCGAACTAGCCCTCGTGAACCGAACCGCCTGGTCCGGACCTTATCGATCCCGAACCCGCCTCAACGACGCCGTATTTCCATTATTATTATTTTTTAAATATATATATATTTTTTCTATTTTTGAGAATTTAAAAATCTAATATCGGATCCTACGATGCGAAGCGCCTACGTGGCTAAGTCACAACCTTCGGATCTAATTACTAAAATAGATGGCTCCGATCTAATGAAGACTAATACTAGGCCATCCGATTTGATTACTAAAACCAAAGGCTAAGATCAAACGACGACACTAATTTTCGATCGTTCAATCAATTTTTATATTTTATTTCTAAAAATCAATTTATATCTAAAAATCATTTTAATTTTTAAAAATCCAGATCGCGTCACATGGCTTAACACCGACAAATTCAATTTGGGTTTTATTTTTATTTATTTTTCAAATCATTATAGAGACCTCGGCGCGACGTGGCCGCCACATGTTAAAGCTACATAGCGCCACGTCGGTGCCATGTTGGATGTTGACTAGTCAACACGAGTGTTGATTGGTCTTCGTGTTCCTCGTGAGGCCATCGAATGGATGGTCGAGACTTCTTCGGCGCCGATCGACGCCCAAACCTTGACCAAAACGAACGAAATTGGTCCCGTTCGATCTCGTCTCAACCTCGGGAACAACATATCTAAAAATTAAACAAATTCATCCATAGAATCAATAGGAATCTAGCATGAACTAGTACGGCCAAGGCAACTTCAAACTCGTAAACCGAGCATAACAATTCACTTCCAGCTCCGGGCACATTCAAATAACGTTCGGGACATTTACCTTGAGCTCCGATCGAGCTCGCAATCGTCGATTTGGCTGGCCAATGTTCGACGATTCGAGCTATGGCGAGAGGTTGGACTCGAGGTATTCAAAGCTAAATCAATGCAAAAGAAGGATGCGAACATGCTTAGTGATGTCCAGAGAGCAAAACGCACAAACTAATTCACGGAATTATGGTCGAGAATGCGAGATGCCATGCGAGCACAATATGAAGGTCAAAAGTTCGCTCACCTTTTTCGGGAATGTCGAGCTACGAGACTAGTGCCGATCGCTTCCTTGGAGTTTGGGGAAGCTTCCGAAGTGGATTGGAAGCTCGGTTTAGTCTGGATCATCTTGATTGAACTTGCAAAGCTCGAGCTCGAAGCTTCGGCAATGGCCGCCTCAAAGAGGATTCTCTCTCTCTAACCCTCTCTCTCTCTCTCTCTATTCTTTTTTATTTGTGAACAAAATGAGCTCCCCTTTTTGTTCGAAAACGTGTGAGACTTGTTATACCAATTTTCAAATTCCGGCACGCTCGAGCGAGCTTCGTCGACTCACTCTCACATGTGATCATGTGCCAAATGGCACGTCGACGATGACAGAATTGGTTGGGAATCCATCCAACTCCGTTAGTTTCTCCCGCGAGCACGAGTGGGCACTCATTTTGCTCAATTTGGTTTTTGTTGACTTTTAAATACCACGACATTGGCTAGCTTCGCCGGTACTCCTCCGACTGTCTCAGGCGGTGGCACCGTTCCGATTGACGAGGGATGAGGCGGCGAACAAAAGCCCTACACAAGCTCATCCGATTATGGTCAATTGGTGCCTCAATTTCTTGGTCAAATCTCAATCTTCAAACCTCCAATTTGTGCAGGAATGGGTCGGGGAAGAAGGAGAAGGTCGCTTGGGTCATGGGTAGGATCTAGGTTGACCCGAAAGACCCGAACGACTTGAAATCACCAGATTGACCACTTAAACCTCAAAAAGTTTCAAATTAAAAATAAGAATTGAAATGAGGGGCATGGATAATATGTAAAAAAGTAATTTTCCCCAAAAGTCCGTGGTGAATTGATCAAAAACCCCAAATTTCTCTTTTGACCTGGCAATTAAAAAGGCCAAATTGAAGCCTAAAACGCCCAATTCGGACCAATCAACCCCCACCAATCGAATCGGAAGGTCGAAAACTATAGGATAGAGGTTTTATCTTGGTATGGCAGTCCTTAGATTGTAATTAATTTGACTTTGAATAGGATCCTTAGACTAAATTGAAAAGTTTTTTATGCAATTAAGTCCAAATCGTGCATTGTGCAATTTATTAAAATATGAGGACCTAATTGCAATGTAGGGTAGTCAAGTTAAATATCAAGAAAATGGTATTTTTTTGGCTTAATTTAAGCTTTTGTGTAATGAAGGAATACATAGGCATGAATAGGATTTTTGAATTTTTAGAAGTCAAAATGAAAAGGATACTGAAATAAAATATAGACTATTTTTACATATTTTTCTGACCTCAAATACTATTTTTTGGATTTTTAAAGTATTTTTCTATTTTTGGAAAATATTAAAAATTACAAAAAATATGAAAATTATTTTGTCCAAAATGGTTTCCTAGGCTTAGCTAAGGTCACCAAAGTTGATTTTCAATTTTGTTTCACTTTTTATGAATTTTCAATGATTTTTTTGAAAATTTTAATGAAAAACCACTAATAAAAAATCAAGGTGTCAACACCAAACCATCTCCAATGAAACCGAGCCACATCGACGGACATTCGAGCTCCCTAGAGACCCGAGGAAGCTTGCTGACCTATCTAATCGGCCCGAGAACTCAAAAAACGATAAGGTTACTTCTCAAGTTCTCTCTTGGCCTCACATGGCATCTTGCGATCTAATGGATCATTTGGCGAGTTATTGGTCTTGATTTGTTCCTTACACTTTTTTGATCACAACCGCACTGTTTTGTGCTCATTACGTGAAACCTTGTGTTGACCTCCAATCTTCTTTGACCGGTCGCGAGCCGTCGAGCATGATCCAGGCCAAATCATACCGTTGCAAAGGTCGGGTAAGCTTCCTTGAACTCCTGTGATGCTTCCCGATGCCCCTGTTTGGGCTAGATGTTGTAGAAATCGGCTAGGGCGAGCTCTCGTCGGAGACTAGCTTCGGCTGGAGTTTCGGTGTGTGATCCGTTGTTCGCTAGCCTATGCTTGATATATGTTATAGAGGATGTTGACACATAAATTTTGATTCTTAGAAAATCATTCATTTAAGCATAAAAAAATGAGAATTAATTCTCGTAAAAAAATAAATTCTACATGCATTGCATATTTATTTTCGATCAAGTGCATATCATTTAAAGTCGAGTACCGATAGAGTTTAAATCGACAAACAGGGGGACCGGGCTCGGTTCAAGTAAAGCCATAGGATATGTGAATTTTCAATGGGCCAAGTGGATCTATTTTTTAGTATAATTCGGGCCATGTGAGCTTTGTTAAGGCTTTTAATTAAACGTCCATCATTCGGAATGAGCCTTAATTGAGCCCGAAAATTTGAGACAAACCCATAATTGAGTATGAGAATTTCGGTCAAGGCCTTGCAATGGTGTACTGAAATTCTTAAGGAGGTTTGAACCTAAATTTAAATTCAATTCATCCCATTTAACCGACGGGACCTTCGATTAATTAAGCTGTTAATTAATTAAAGCCCGGTTCAAGCTCAAATTTGCGCAAATAAGGCCACAAAGCAAAAAATTCGGCCAAGCCGATTTTGCACTCTTATTGGCCAAAAATTTGAGGTATTTAAGTCCTCGAGTCAGAATTTTCAATCGGACGGTCGATATCTAGTTAGAGCTTTTGAATCCAGCGGTCATCGGTAAGTCCCACGCTTACTAGTAAACCCTGAGTTCTCTATATACATGGTTATGTTTAGGGTTTAAGAGGCGAGAGAAAGGGGGGACACCAAAAAAAAAAAAAGAGAGCACACACGGCCAAGAAAGGGTAGGCGTGAGAAGAGGAGAACAAGGCGCGTTCGAAGCTGCTCTCCATAGGGGTTTTTGCATTGAATCGGTCCGCGTTTTGTCTCGCGAACTAAGGTAATCCTCGTATACTTTCAGCTTTGACTCAAGCATGTTTTTTTATTTTGTTTTTGCTGTTGTTTCACACTCGAAAACCGTCGCTGTTTTCATGCTATTTAATGCTAAATTCTTGTTGTTTTCGCCTCTGTTTAACGTTGCTATATGCTTTATTCTCATGCTGGTTCGCTACTATTTTCCTGCTGAAATCGCTGTTGTTTTCACGTTGAATCGCGGCTATTTTGGGACGTTTTTGCTACTTGTTTTAGTGTGGAAATTCCTGCAGTTTATGATGTTTTTGCATGCTTTGTTAGGTGCTGAAACTTGCTGCGGTTTAATGACGAAAGCTACTACTGTTAAATCTGAAAACTTGTTGCTATTCATGGTCAAAATTAGCCGTTGTTTAGGGTCAAGGTTCGCTATCGTTTAGCGTTCAATCCGGCTATCCCTCGTGTCATTTATTTGCTGATGATCATGCTTTTTTGGCACTTGATTTTCTGATCATAGGCGACTTTTTGCTTGATCCGTCGATATGTCAAGATTGTTTATTTGGCGAGTCTTATCCCTTAACCCTTTTTTTTTAAATTGAGAATATATTGAGCATGTTATTTTCGATCGATATAAATTTATGGATTTCGATTATCTTGCGATTCGAATTTTAAAGGATCCGAACCACGATCTTTATCTTGAGTGTTTGTGCATAATCCGATAATCCTTGGAAAATTCGAAAATTAGAGCGTTTAGGGATAAGATCACACTTGGATTTTGAGGCAATCATATCTTGTAGAATTTTCGGAATATTCAAACAACTCAAGATTCTATCAAATTTTTCTTTTAGAGATATTGAATGCATCTTTAAAATTCGGGAAGTTATCTAATATACTTTGAAAAATTTCAGAAGATAATATTTCCAATTTTTAAAAGATATCAATCCTTTGTGGATAGGAGCCTATCTCCTTGAAAATTCCGGAATCCCTAAGGATTATCGAAAATTCAATAAATATTTACACATTTTTAAACAAAATTGCCTATAATATATGCTCCATGGTGCCTAGTCCTGTCGAAAAATTAAATCACATGCCACGCCCATGATCTTATGAAATGTGATGGTGATTTAAATATAGAAATTTGTATTCCGCCCTTTGGCGAGAAGGGACGTTGTATTTCTATATATTTATCCGTACACTGGCTCGAATCCTCGAGAATGTAGCGGATAAAATCTCGCTACGGCCCGGATCTTCGAGAATGAGAAGACTTATCGAAAAATTCGAAATTAAAGGTATATTATGGTCATTTTTGTTTAATTTTGTTCAAATCCATTTAGAGAAATTCGAAAATAAAAAAAACAAAAAAAGGAAAAAAAAAGCATCAATTCATATAAACCAATCAAAAAGACATTTTAATGAAATTGGTACCGAAAGGGCGCTGATTTTTAATTAACGTAACCAAGTCCCCCGAACTCAATTTCTCTGGTTTGTAGAGATAAAATAGTTCTTCCGCTATTTTATATAGGTTTCTAATCAATCTACCTTAAATGATTAGTGGCGGCTCCTAAATTGAAAATCAAACCTAAGTTGCGAATTGGTAGGGTTTGGGAGAGTCCGCATTAGGTTAGTTAATTCATCTAATTAACTTAATAATCCATTAACTTGATTTTTTAGGTCGCAACAGAGGATACTCGAAGAGTCGAATGGCGTTGGTTTCAATCGATTTGGTGGTCTCGTAGTCGTCGGAATAGGCTTTTGATGATGCGCCGGCGATGGAACGTCGGGCCAATCATCTTCTCCCGCCAAGTCCGACCAGGTTAATGCTAGTTGACTTGGTCAATGCTAATGTGGCACCGACATGGCGCTACGTGGTATGATACGTGGCAACCACGCGGCAAGGGGCCGTTATAACCATTCAATTTTTAATTAAAAAATAAAAATAAAAAATAAAAATGATCCAACAGTGGGAGCAGCCACGTGTAAAAAGTCTAGGGCTGGGGAGCAGCCACGTGTAAAATTCTAGGCCGTCCAATCAATAATTAGATTTTTTAAATACTTAAAAATTCGAAAAAAATATAAAAAAAGAAAAATGATTAATGCAGCGTCATTTTTAGTCTAGCGGGTTTTTAGCCAAGTTGGACCAGGTATCCGGTCCATGTTGATTGGGTCGACCCAATCCCGATAATAAATAATAAAAAATAGAAAAATTAGGAAAATCAATAAAAAAATAGAAAACAATCATTAAAAATTCCCAAAAAAATTATAAAAAATCCAAAAAAATCACAAAAAATCACAAAAAAGGGAAATGACCACATTCAACTGGTTTAACCCCAAATTGTGATTTTTGGGTTCCCAAACTTTCAAAATGACCATTTTAAGCCTTATAGGCATTTGGCCATCGATTTTCCAAACCAACCCCCAATGGTATGGTGGTGACTCCGATGGTACGTACACTATACATATGCCACCCAATCATAGTAAGGTCGATCCCAATTTTAATTCTCTCCGCCGTTGCGACTTGGGTAATGGGTCTTGGGAAGGGCCTGCGCTCGAAATCCACCCATAGTGAGATAGACGACGGATGACCCATTAGCCCACGAGAGCGCATTCCTCCGCCCCCAATGGGGAACCTCGGAGGGTCACGACGGACTAGCGACTTGCTGGGGACAGAATGCTAGGATTTGAGCCGATTAAAAAGTTGAATGTTTTCTAAACTTGTTTTTTGCAAATGCTCTCGAAGGTGAGGTAAGTCCTATAATGAAACGTGTTAAATGTTGATGCAAATATGAGTCATAAGGAGTGGCATCTTTGCTAACGTTTTTGTGTAGATATGGAGTATGAGTTTGATTGTTTATTTTACGCATCATTAAAGCATTGTTTTGATACGTAATTGCTGTGCATGATCTTGCATATTTTGAGGATCACGACACTTTACATACAAGCACCAAAACCCAAGTCGCGAAACACCCCTAGGTCTCTATATATAGGGATTAGTATGCAAAGCTCTTGGGTTGACCATACTTAATCCTGCTCACTATTCGAGGTTGATGAACCTATCCACTTGTTGTTTGATTGTGCTTATGGGCGGCTCATCAATAAAAATAGTGGGAACCATTTTAAGTCCATACCCGAGCCATTTTTTATTTCTAGAGTTGAACCCTTTACTTGTCTTATGCGCATAAAATTGGAAGATTGGTATACCTAAAATCAAAAACAAAAAAAAGAGTATCTTTGGTTGGTAAGGCCTTTTCAATTTGAGTTTTTAATTTTAATTTCTCATTTCAATTTGCACATATCATGCATTATTGTCGCGATCCTTGATCTCGTGTTGCGGAGGGTGAATGGGCCGTTCGTCTCCCAAGCTCGGGATGGTATGAATTCCGGATGCGGGCCCCTCCCAAGGCTCGTTACCCAAGTCGCAATGGCTGGAAAAATTAAAATCGGAGTCGGCCTTAGTATGGTCGGGTGGCATGTGTATAGTGTACGTGCCAACAGAGTTGCCACCAATTATTTTTTGGAAGGCATGATCGGAAACCCTATCGAATGGTCGGGAGTAACCAATCGATTATCCGAAAATCGAGAAATGGGTTCGGGAATTTTGTTACGTCGAGAATGTCATCGACGCCCTTTTGGTACCGGCTTGAGTGTTTTTCTAACCTAAGAGTTTATACAGATGCTTGGGAAGGGTGAGGTAAGCTCTAACGACTTATGGGTATTATGCAGATCGGGAAATTTCTATCCTATCACTCACAAGTCAAGAATTAAAGTATATCAATCAAGGAAACAATGACATATGAAGATAAAATCGCATCAAATCAATCAATCGGGGTAAACATGGAATACCTAATATAGCCTTATAGACTTAGGGAATGACGAATTAAAATTCGAGGGTTGGTTCGAAAGATGTGATGGCTAAATGCCCAAAGGGTAAAATGATCATTTTAGAAAGTTCGGGAACCCAAAAATCACAATTTGGGTTCAAACCAATTGAATGTGGCTATTTCCCATTTTTTTTTTTTTTTTTATAGAAGTTTTGGAATTTTTCTAATTTTTTTGGAATTTTTTTTTATGATTTTTAGGATTTTTTTTTATGACGTACTAAATTTTCCATTTATTATTATTATTTTTTAATTATTCGGACTGGCCTCGAACCGACCCTTGCGAACAGGACCACTCGATCCGGATCGTTCTTGAACCGAACCTCCTACGCCAAGAGACGGCATATGCTATATTTCTAGTTTTTTTGTTATTTTCTAATTTTTAACCTATTTGTTACAATTTAAAATTCTAATATCTAATCCTACGGTTCCTATTGAACCACGTGGCTAAGCCACAACCCTTATATTTGAATACTAAAATCCATGGCTCGATTAAACGATGACCTATCCTAGACCGTTCGATCTACATACCAAAATGGACAATTAGGACCGAACGAAGAGACTAATTCTCAGCCATCCGATCGGAAATTTTATTTTTTATTATCCAAAAATCATTTTTAATTCTGAAAATATTTTTTTATTTTTCAAAAATTCTCGGATCCGGACATGTAGCCTAATGCTAACCGTCCGATCTGGTTTTTATTATTGATTTATTTTTTAAAACGGTTATAATGACCTCACCGACCCGGCGGCCACGTGTCATGCCATGCGACGCCACGTCAATGCCATGTTAGCTTTGACTAGGTTAACTCTCGTTGACTTGGTCGACTTGGCCGGAGAAGAGGATCGACGCCGGCGTTCTATCGCCGGCGCTCTATCGCCGACGCCTCATCGGAAGCCTATTCCGACGGCTACGGACCACTAAACTTCGCGATTCAAGCGCCATTCGACTTGAAATCACTTCCGTAACAACATATATCACAATCAAGGCTAATTGATGACCTAAGAACTATCTGCATCTCGAGGCCGAAGCTAATCTTTCGATGAGAGTTCATCTTAACCATTTTCTACACAATAAAATCAAAGCAAACCTTCAAACAAGCATCAATGGAGTTCCGTAAAGCTTACCTAAGGTGCAGATCGGTCTAAATGTCCCTAGTTTTGGCTACGAGTTCGCGACTCAATCAAGGTTTGTCGAAGCTCGGCCATGACGATTCACGCAAAATCGATGCAATTAAACACATAAGATATGCTCATTGATGCTTGAGGAAGGAAACGCACACAAGAATTTCAAGGATTAAGGTCGGAGACGAGCTCCGCCATTGATGCATAATAACGAGCTCGAACACTAGACATATCTATTTAGCACGAGATAGAGCTCGAGAGTTGTCGCGATTGCTTCCTGCCGATGAAGTGAAGCTTTTGGAACCGATCTCGAGCCTCGACTTGCTGTCGATCAAGCTCATGAAGTTTGCATAATCAAAGTTTCAAGCGACTTTAATGGAGGCAACAGAGTGAATTCTCTCTCTTGCTTTCTCTCTCTCTCTCTCTTTTGTGAAGTTTCTCGAACAGAATGGCCAGGCCCCTAGCTCGAAAGCGCATGAAGCCTTATAATTGGATTTGAAAATTTTGGCACGATTAGGGGGCTTCATCGACTCAAGCTCGCACGTAAGGGCACATGCCAATTGGTTTAAACAACGCCGAAGACGGTGGGTAACTCCGTTAGGTTTGATTGCTCCTCTAGCGTGCTCGAATTAACGTCCAACTTGGATGGTTTGCACAAAGTCGACTTTCGGGAGGTACCGTAGCATTGATGGTCAATTTCATTGTACTCCGGCGAACATTTAGCCCGAGACCGGTCCCAATCGACGCGGGGTGAGGTAGTGAACAAAACGCCTCCATAATCTCCTCCGATCATGGCCAATTGATACTTCAATTTTGTGATCAAAATTCGGCATGCGGATTTGAATTTGGCGCGAACCCAAGGTTGACAATGCACTGTTCGATCGGGTCGTTGGGTCGGACCCGGTTCGACCCGGTAGATTTAATTTCTTGAAATTGACCTAGAAATCTTGGGGATTTTTCAAATTAAATCACATAATTGAAATTAGGGGCATCAATTCTATCAAGAAATGCTATTTTCCCCAAAAATTTCAAGGAATTGCATGAAGATCTTAGATTGTTCCCTTGACCCGAGAATTAAAATTATCAAATTGGAAGCTCAAATTGTTAAATCAAACAAAAACACCCCTACCAATTGATTCAAAACATTGAAAAACATAGGGAGGAGGTCTTACTTTTGCATGGCAGTCCCTAGATTTTGATTAATTTCAATTCAATTAAAACCCAGGGACTAAATTGAAAGAATTTTGTGCAATTCTACCCAATCCATGCAATTCGCACAATTAAGGGGGCAATTGGACAAAATTGAAGTGCAGGATATTAAAATTAAATGTAATGACTCTAAAAAATGCAAAGATTACAAAAGAAATTACCCAAATTATAGTTTTTGGCTCGATTTCGGATTATGCTCAATAAAGAGGCATGGTGTCCCAAATCGAATTTTTGAAATTTTAAGAGGTCAAAATGAAAAGGAAATTTTAAAAAAAAATATGGGCTATTTTTTCATTTTTTTTACCTCGAATTGTATTTTTTTATTTTTGAAATAATTTCCTATTTTCAGAAAATATTAAAAACTGCAAAAAATACGAAATTTTTTTGTTTAAGAATAGTTCCCTAGGCTTGGCCACGATCCCCAAAGTTGATTTTGCAATTTGTTTGAATTTTTTATGAATTTTTAAAAATTAATCTGAAAAAGACCGATAAAAAAATCGGGTGTCAACAATTGGCTCTCTTTGAGAGGGGTCTCGTCAGAGATTACTCTAAAAAATAATGTGACACCTGTGTCTCAATGGACTCGACTGGGGAAAATGAAAGAAAAATGAGTCATGACATTCAACTTTCATATCTATCGGTGTAGGTTCGAAGATGCACATTCTCGCTCTTTTTTATATGAGCGAGTTAGAGAGGAGAAAAAGCTTACATGATTCTTACTTGTCGATGGTTTGATGAATGTTGGTTGAGAAATGGTGAGGAAAGCCTAAGGGTTCATTATGGGAACACTTATTATGGTGGGTTGGACACTTAATATCTCTTAAGGATAGAGACGACCTACGGAACTCTTTAAGAACAAAGACCGACTTATGAAAAGAAACTCATCTCTTAAGGACAAAAACAGCCTATGGAACTCTTTAAGGACAGTAGACCGACTTATGAAAAGAAACTCATCTCTTAAGGACGAGAGATGGCCTACGAAACTTTTTAAGAACAGAGACTACCTTGTGAAAAGAAACTCGTCAAAAGATTTTAAAAAAGGGTTGGCTATCATGTAGGAAGGAATTCACCGAGAGATGCCGAGAAATTTAAAAGGTTGGCTATCCTGTAGAAAGAAATTTGCCGAGAGATTTAGAAGGGTGATTATTCCGTAGGAAGGAATTTGCCAACAGATGGGTGACATTTCGAGGATCTAAGACCATCAAAGAACCCGTAAAGCTCAAACCCTAATCAAAATTTCAAAAGAAGGAGGGTGTTATTCTAAGGATCTAGAGACATCTATGAAGCCTATAGAAGCTCAAACCCTAATAAAATTCTAAGGAGGAGGAGGGTGTGTCACGCCTCCAACCCCTCGGGCTTGATAACATCTCGCCACGACCGTTTACTTCGATTATTCCCAAGATCCAACGGCCAACAAAATTCGAGTTTAATGTAAATGAAATATACATGCGGAAGCAAATACAAAACTCCTTACAATTAAACAAAGATGATTTGGGATGGAAACAAACTTTATATTACAAAAGCATCAAAAGTTCTTTACAACCGACTAGGAGCGGGGGTTTAATATACAATAACCAAGTGGGGGTCGAAGGGAACCGAGGAACCAAACCAAAAGACAACCCTCTAGGTTCCTCTAACATGCCTCTATCCTAAGAAGACATCCAAAAATGAACCCTACCTCTTCTACGCCTACTAGTCGGTGTCACTACCATCGGACTCCTCCTCGTCCTCAACGGGATCATACTTAGAGGAACTATCGTGGTCTGTCTCCAAAGGGTCATCATCTTTGTCTTCCTCTAATGTAGACACCTCAATGACTTCCATCTCCTCCTCAACGATCGAGGACTTCTTCGGGATGTTCCTAAATCCAGCTACGGAGTGCTCCATGTCATCTTCCACGGGGCAGGGTGGCACCACTCGAGAATTTCGTCCCTAGGTATTTTCGACGGCTTTAGAGGTCCGGTAGTTAGATCCCCAAAACAATAGTACCACGACTCAGTAGCAATGAGGCTTCCAATACTCGCCCCCTTCATCCACCCACACAGTAGTCCCTTTACGAATATACACTATATCTCGGCCTATTGGAAATTCCTTGACGGACGTATCCATATCCATAGGGACGCCAAAACGTACGAGAGGCATAGTCAAGGGTTGGGGTCTGAAAATGTTAACCCACGACGGGGTGAGAATATATCTTAGCAAACAAATTCCTAAACCTAGGTTAGGGTGATAGTGCCTCCGGTACACCCTAAACACTCAAGGTTGTAATAACTAACGAACTCAACCAAATGCACTCAATCATAAAACAAGAATCAACATCAATATTCAATTGAATTAGAAAGCATATCATTCTCCAAATCTCAAATCCTTTTATCAAGGTTATAATATAAGAAGCAGACCCATGTAATAACGCCTCAGGCCATAATAATGCTCCGGACCCGCGTTTAACGCATCAGGTTGATATAATCACTTTCAAGACCTACGTAATAATGCCTCGGTGCCATATAGTACTCCGGACCCTTGTAATAACGCTTCAAGTTAGCATCCCACGTTAAACGCTCAAAGATGAATACAAAACCCCGCGTTTAACGCCTCGGGGTATAAGCATAATCTCGTATACATTTTGACCTCGCATAATAACGCTTCATGGTATAACTTTCTCCATCACACTTTATTTTCCTCATAAAAGACCTTATGTCAATAATATTCACTCAAATAATCGATCGGTACCACACGATCTTCTAAATTTTCCCGATCCATCATTCCGGACCACACGATCTCATTATACTTTCCCGATTAACCGATCGGGACCACACGACCTTTCTAATCATTCCAATCATTCTATCGAGACCGTACGATTAACTCATACTAAAGCCATATTCTATCGGGACCGCACGATCTTTCTAATTTTCTCAAATACTCAATTGAGACCGTACGATTAAATTATACTAAAGCCATATTCGATCGGGACCACATGATTTACTTATACTAAGGGCCCAATCAATCGAGACCACACGATTTAATTGTACTTAAGCAACCATCAATCTAGACCACACGATTTAATTGTACTTAAGCAACCATCAATCTAGACCACCCGATTAAAGCACACTAAATCGATCAACCTACGGGACCACATGATTAAATCATCATAAAGATACAAATAATCAAGACTATACGATTAAATCATCATGAAGCAAGAATCAATCTCAACCACACGATTGAACCATCATAAAGCAACAATTAACTTCAACCACACGATCCAGCCATGATGAACTCATCGAATCAAGGCCACACGATCAATCACAATGCCAAATTTGGCAAAAGCACTTCATGAGCACAAACCAAGCAATTTTCACCCAAAAATCAACCAATATAACATCTTTTAGTAACCTAACCACCTAATCAAGGTTTAGAAGTTTGTTTACCTAGAAATATAGCTAAAAACTACGGCTAAAATGTTGAAAAATCCGAGATCCAAGCGGCGGCATCGGCGGCTCCCTCTCGGTCAGCGTTCGGTCTCGACGATCCAAAGGCAGCGACGGCTCAACGATGGATCCAAGGTGGTTCAGTGAAGGTTCGGGCGTGGTGGCGGCGGAAAAAGGTTGATTCGGCCAAGAAAGAAAAGAGAGAAAAGTGAGAGAAAATTGTCACAAAATGAAAAGATGAAGAGAATGAGTAGATAGAATAACTTAGGATATTTTTGGGGAAGATATTTGATAGAATTATTGGTCTTGACATAATGAGATAAGGACTTGTGGGACCCACCAATAATTCATCCCATTTCTCTCTTAAAATGCAAGAAGGGTAGTTTGGTAATTTGCTGAACAAGCGGTCATCTTTGACACCATTATTTTCGGCCACCGGGGATTTAAAGATCGAAATGTCCTTTGACCAAATAAAAAAATATGGGCATTTCCTAAAGGTAAAATGATCATTTCCCATTTCCGAGTCCATATTTCACTTTTCTAAACACTTTAGGGCGAATCATGAAATATACATGCTCGGGATGAGGTGACGTCCAAAATGTTAATATTGGAATCCTTGAAAGTCGGACGTTCAATTTGAAGTCCAATTCATGGTCAATATCGATCAATTGCAACTTCAATATATCTCAAACTAACGGGCGGCTTTTAGGAGTTACGCGTATCGACTCGTATTAATATCACGTTTAAAAGTTACTCGAGCCATGGCGACCTTGGTTGTTATGTAATTGCGAGGGTCAATCACTAGTCCCGAAGGACACAATAGTTAGAAAATGATTTAGGGACGTTCGGAACCCAAATAGGGTCAAACGGAATCACCCGTGATCCAATTGTAGGGTATTCACAAATCGTCCTTTAACCACTCTAGGATCGGCCTATAATGGTCCAAAATATTCTCTCGACAATCTTTATGGCCAATGAGTCAATCGAGGGTCAAGTTCTTAGGTCTACGTACTTGATTTTCCTAGCTAGCCATTTTCCATTGGTTATTCTTCTCAAGAATGATCAAATCTGAGTGAGATTTAATTGAAATGCATCAATGAGACATTTCATTCATTCATAGCTTCAAGAATGGGTCGAAATTCAGGGTGTCATAGGGTGCCATCCCGAGGATCTAGAAATACTAGAGAACCTACGAAGCTCAAATCCTAATCAAATTTTAAGAGGAGGAGGGTTCCATTCTCGAGGATCTATGGATACTAGGGAACCTACGGAAGCTCAAACCCTAATCAAATTTTCAAAAGGAGGAGGGTACCATTATGAGGATTTAGGGATACTAGGGAACCTATAGAATCTCAAACCCTAATCAAATTTTCAGGAAAAGGGTCTTAAAATGAACCATATTGGTAGGACTTAAGAAACCCTTATAAAGATGATGCAATCCTAAGGCTTATGAGACTAGCATTTACCAAAAGAGAATACCAAAATGAGGTTGTGAAGGAAACTCGTCAAAACACATCATCTTTTAGACTTCATGCTCAAAAATCCATTGGGGAAATTTTGAATCACATGCTCAAATATTTTCCAAAACGTTTATTTTAAAAGAATTTCAATTGGAGTGCCCTCATCTAAGAAGATTCCTCATAGTTTTCGAAAGGGTTTGGATCTCCATGATGGGGAGATATTTTCATTAAAACACTCAAATTTCCTCACGAAATCTAAATCTAGGACTTCGGGATTATTTGCAATGCATACAATCTAATTGATCTAGAAAGGTTTCTTCTAGGAACGTAATGTAAGATTGGTCAAAGGTTTCACAAAGGATTGGCACTTTGAGGCTCAAAATAAAATAAACATTAGAAATCAACTCTTCGGATTTACAAATCAAGAACTTCGAAGATAAGATAAGACATGATTGTGCCTACTTCTTTATGCAGTAGCTTCCTGTGTGAACTCCCACGTTAGCCCGAAATATCTGGATAAAAAAGTGTTCGAGATAGGTTGTAATGTTGGTTTAGGGTAGGCTTTTAAAAGAGGCCATATTTTCGAAAGAGGGATGTGAAGGTTGGTGATCACCTTAGCATCATTATCAACTACCCGCTAGAGATTAAACATGTATTTGAACTTCAAAATTCCCCCTTTGTGCTAAATTTCACTTGAGCTTTTCTAGAGATTTTCCTTTCTCTCTTTCAAACCAGAATTTTTCATTTTCTTATTTCATTTTTTTGATGGACTTTGGCCATACTTTTACCATGCACTTTGCTTTTGTAAGCCCTTGCTTTTCTCGTCACTTTTCTACATCTGATGATTCTTTCGAATTCATCTTTAAGAAGCTTTTAAACATGATCTCAATCGGGTATTGGTGAATCACACGCTTTGGCCCGGTGTAGGGAAGGAGATCACCAATGAGGGTTTAGAAATGAAGATTTAAAAGCTCAAATTGGCTTATTAAAAGGTAAAGTATTTGGGGATAGAGAAACAAAATGCTCTTCCTCACCTTACGATGTTTCAAGCCTCCATGGGATATCACCTGGAGATATCACAAAAAGATTGATGCAAGCTAGCGCAATAAAGTCTTACCTCGTTCTTTTCTCCAAAATACCAATTGTGAACCTCTAAATATGCCCCGGTGTAGGGTGGTTCTTAATAGGGTTATATTCAGAAATCTCCTTATTTGGCTTAGGAGGGTTTATAAAGGATTAAAAGTGTTTAGGGGAGAATAAAAGGAAATGCCTTTTCATTATTTCAATTCATGTAATCACTGCAAATGATCTCTATGTCCATAGACGAAGGTTTTTTTTCTCTCAACCTATCACTCATCACTCGACATGTATATGACGTGTTTGGGATAAGGTTTACCTCTTTTCATTTGAAAGCATATCCTTTTCAAAATCAATTAAGACAATCCCTTTTGAAAACTTTAAGTCGTTTTCAACAAAATTAGATTCAGTGGGGATTTTAGATGTGAAGCTCATATTCAAATGTGTTTGGATAGCTTCAAAAAGAGTTTTTTTTCGAGACGAGCTAGTTTTAAAATTTAAGAATGATTTTTCCAAAGATTTGATAATTCGGGTACCTTTAAATTCTAAGGATCTTACCCGCTGAAAGGATTCAAACTTCTAAAGGATAATGAAATCATCCGACTTCTTCATTCTACATCAATTTGAATTGTGTTCTCCGTTGAGGAAACATATGGAATCGAATGAGTAAGGATGTTCAAAGATTGAAATTTGTACTAACCTTTCAGCTAGTTGTTCACGGGGTTCTATGGATAATCTGCTTAGCTCATGTGTCTTGCTTTGAGGAACCCGCAAGAGAGAAGGTTT
The DNA here is from genome assembly GCA_021437795.1 of Rhodamnia rubescens. Classification (NCBI taxonomy): domain Eukaryota; kingdom Viridiplantae; phylum Streptophyta; class Magnoliopsida; order Myrtales; family Myrtaceae; genus Rhodamnia; species Rhodamnia rubescens. The sequence goes on from JAILYA010000034.1 coordinate 2,863,896, forward strand.
AGTGCATGCGTGAATGTATGCATGAGGTAAGTCTAATGTGACCCGAGTATTCTTGCGGAAAATAGCGATGTTGTCGGCCTTTGATTTCATTTCAAGGATAATACTTCTTGACTACGTCCGCATTCACGGAACTTGTTAACTCTTTGTCCTCGGCATTAACAAGGATGAGTGCTCCTCCTTGTAGGACCTTCTTGACTCCATAAGGGCCTTCATAATTCGGGGTAAATTTTCCTCCCAGGATCTTGGGCATTTGGAGTGTTTTTCTCCCAACCGGATCTCCCACTTCAAAAGTTCTAGGTTTGACTTTTTGGTTGAAAGACTTGGCCACTCGTTTCGATAACTTTGGCCGTGATAGATAGCTTTCAAACTTTTTTCTTCAATTAGGTTTAGCCGTTCATGCTTCTACTAGATCCATTCGGTCTCCGAGAGTTCAGCTTAAGATAGGATTCTTAAAGATGGAATCTCAACTTCTACAGTAGGACCGCTTCCATACCATATACAAGAGATTAGGGTATTGCCCCAATTGAAGTCCGGATTGATGTACGATATGCCATTTGCGCATGTGGTAATCTTTCGTGCCAATCTCGGTATCTCTCAATTACCTTAGATAAAATTTTCTTGATGTTTTTGTTCGTCGCTTCCACTGCTCCGTTCATTTATGGGCGATATGGGGATGAGTTAAGGTATCCGACTTTGAAATGATTCAATAGGTCATCAACCACCTTGTTGTTCGGGTTTGAACCATTGTTCGTGATGATTGCTTGAGGGACTCCATACTCGGAGATGATGTCTCTCTTGATAAACTTTGTCATGTTCTTAGTTGTGACATTAACATACGAGTTAGCTTCAATCCACTTGGTGAAGTAGTCTATCGCTACCAGGATGAAGTGATGTCCATTTGAAGCTTTAGGATTGATTGGCCTGATCATATCAATGCCCATATGGAGAATGGCCAAGCCTTAGACATTTGATGTAGTTCGTTTGGAGGCGCATTAATTGTGTCGCCATATACTTGGCATTAGTGATAAGATCTCACATGTTGATTGCGGTCGGACTCCATGGTCATCCAATAATATCCAAGTCTCATGATCTTCTTAGCTAGGAGATGGCTATTCATATGTAGTCCACATTCATGAATTTCTTTAATAATCGGGTTGGCTTCCTTGGCGTTTATGGACCTTAGTCGGATCGAATCAAAAGACCTCTTGTAGAGAATTTGTCCATTTAAGAAAAATTTAGAAGTTACCTTCGTGATGTACTTCCTATCACTTGGCGAACCTGTCTTGAGAAAACTCACATTTCGGGAGGTAATTCTTAATATCATGATACTAGGATTCTCCATCGAATCCCCCTTTAATTACCATGCAAGTAAGCTGGTTGATTAGGATATCTACTCTCAAAGGCTCTATATCAAGGCCTTCTTGCACTTGAAGCATTGATGATAAAGTGGCTAGAGCATATGCAAAGTGATTTTGAGTTGTTAGCAAGTATTCAAAAGTTATGTCATCGAACTCCTTGGCTAGTCTCTCCAAGAATTTATGATATGGCATAAGTGTGGAGTCTTTTGTCTTCCATTCTCCTTGTGTCTCCAGAGAATCTTCATATACTTGTAATTTGCGCACCTTCATTGAAACGGCTAGTTGCGAGGCTAAAAATATAGGCTTCATATTCAGCAACGTTGTTGGTGCATGGAAATACCAACTTTGCAACAATTGGGTAATGTTAACCCTGCGGGGATATTAAAATTGCCTCGGTTCCTGATCCGAAAAGGTTTACGGCACCATCAAAATGCATGGTCCATTTATCTTCCGGTATGCTCCAAATGTGATCCTCAATTTTCCTTCTTCAAAGTTTTCATACTTTTGAGGATTTTCTCGCTAATAAATCGGCGATGGCTCTTTCCTTCATTGACTTTTGGGGAAAAAATTTTAATATCAAATTCAGATAGGAGTACTTGCCATTTAGCCATTCTTCCAACCAGAGTTGGCTTTTCAAGGAGATACTTGATTGGGTCATTTTCAATGACCAGCTTGATTTGATGATGGAGAGTATACTATCTAATTTCGTGGAGCACCCAAACCAATACAACACAAGTCCTTTCAATTTTTGGGTAGCTAGTTTCGGATGTAGTGAACTTCTTGCTCGGGTAGTAGATTGCCCTTTCTTTTCCATCTTTGGGACTTGTTTGTGCTAATAGCGCACCTAACAACTTATCATAGACCGTCGGGTATAATGTCAAAGGGATCCCTAGGATGGGAGGTACCAAGATTAGGGTCACATAAGACATTCTTTAATCTTGTTTAGAGCCTGTTGACATTCAAAATCCCATCTTAGTTTTGCGCCTTTCTTCAAGAACTTAAAAAATGGTTTAGCGGTTTCGGCCGGTTGGGATATAGATCCGGCTATGTTGTTCAGCCTTCCCAATAAACTCCTCACATCCTTTACTGTGGTAAGAGTACTAACTCTCCATATGGCTTTGATCTTTGAAGGATCAATTTCGATTCCCTAGCTACTTACCACAAATCGAGTAATTTTCCAAATCGGCTCCAAATATACATTCCGAGGGGTTGAGCTTTAGTTTAAACTTGTGAAGTCGTTCAAATAATTTCCTCAATACTTGGATATGATCCTTTCTAGCTTTAGACTTACCTATCATGTCATCCATATATACTTCAATTTCTTTGTGCATCATATCATGAAAGAGGGTCACCATTGCCCTTTGATATGTGGGCCCAGAATTTTTCAATCCGACAGGCATTACCTTGTGGCGAAGGTTCCCCATGGAGTTATAAATGCAGTATTAGTTTTATTCTCTTCTTTCAAGAAGATCTGGTTATATCCAAAAACTCTATCCATTAACGAGAATAATTCGAATCCGGCGGTGCTATCGACCAGGATATCAATGTGTGGTAATGGGAAGTCGTCCTTTGGACTTGCCTTGTTTAAGTCCCGATAATCCACACAGACCCTAAGTCTCCTATCTTTCTTCATAACAAAGCAATGTTAGCAAACCATTTAGGATAAGCGATAACTTCAATGAATCCCATGCTGAGAAGTTTTATCACTTCTTCAATCTTCTTTGAGAGCTCGATTTCATTCGCCCGAGCTTCTGTTTCTTAGGAGGAATTTTTGGGTCAGTGGGCAATGCATGTTCCACAATGCTTAGGTCTAGCCTCAGCATGTCAGCATAAGATCGGGCGAAAATATCCTAATATTCTTTTAACAAATTGATCATTTTGGATGCTTCAAATGAGGTTAATCTTTCCTCGATTTTCACTTCTCCGATATTTTCAGCATCTCCAAGATTGACTATAATCGTATTCTCACCGGTGAGTGGATTAAACTCTATATAACGACTACAATCTTGCCTAACATCTCGCTTGATTATTTTTCTCCGCGACGACTTCGTAAGAATCATCGTGATGACTCGAGTCATATAATAACCTGTTATGCATGGGAGGAATGATATGCCTAAAATGCAACAAGGATGATTAGTAGGTCACAACAACTATTAACAATGCATGATTTTATGAAAATCATTTTGAAATTAATTTCAAAAATTCTGGATGAAAAAGAAAAAGAACCAGTTCTCATTTCATTGGACATCTTGGTTCTAAAAAAAAATTTGAAACCAGGATTCATATGGCAAATCGGACCTCAAGCTCCGATTCTTATGAAGGTAAGTATCATCATCAAACCGATTTGTAATTCCATATATCCTTAATAAAGCTTGAAATTTTTAATGATTGATGTAGAAAATGACATTACAATACTGTGCTTCTTGAATCGACAATAAAGGATCCAAGGGTACCTTAGAGGAAATGCAATGACTGAATTGTAAATTGCACAAAATTAAATGCAAGTATTAAACGCATTAAAGAGAGAGTTCGGAAGGAGTCTCCTTACTCGGAAATAGGAGCATCGTCCTCGAGCCATTCTACGATTACGTGTCTTGTCACAACCTGCATCCTTGCGAGCGTGCGAACATCCCTCGAGTCCGTAATTCACTCGCGAATAATCCCGGGAACACTTGACGAATGATGAATACGCGAGATGTAATGCGCATGCGGAAGAAAATGAATAATAAATCCGTACAATAAAATAGGGGGACTCGAAGGCATAAACAACCACACAAACTTAGTCATCACATAACATAATACTTAGTTTTCACACATAGATATAGAACACGGTTACAACGGTGGGTTCGGATTAAGGCGATATATGGCATCAACAGAAGATGACACCTAACCTAGGTCAAACTCCCTCCATATCTAAGAGGGTACTAAAAGGTAGGTATCCAAACTACATCTAAGCGTTGGACTCGTCATCGGTGGTGTCGTCAACGGGGAGGAGCGCACACGGGGCAAAAGCTCAACTCATGAAAATTCTCATCCTCTTCAATCTTCAACTCATTGACCTCCTCGGGCTCGACTCCTCGAGATCTTCGGGGCTCGGCTCCTCGACCTCCACGGGCTCTATCTCGGCATCTAACTTGTGATCCAAATCGTCGGCGTCCATAGGGTCCTCTACGGCGACTCCCAACTCCTCAAATCCTCCATCCATGTCGGGATGTTCGGCCACGGGAATCTCCGGTGCAGGTATCGGCTCCGCTACGGGCTCCACTTCTGCGGCTCCTACGACGGGGCGTTGGGTCTCATGGGTTCGGCGGCCTTGAGTACATCGTCGAGAATGACCTCATCCCTAAGGGGTCCAAAATAAATGGCTCCATCTCTATATGTCCACGACACAAAGGTAAAGGGTTTCCAATGTTCGCCTCCATCATCCACCCATAAAGTGCTCGCTCGCCGATAGTATGTCCGATCCGGTCCTACTCGGTACTCGGTAATGACAGGCTCAAACTCCTTCGGGAGCCCAAAAATCCTCGGCATCGTAATGGGTCAAGGTCTAGGGTCCGAAAAAATGAATCCCGTGACGGGGTGAGATTTACATCTCGGTGAATCGAACCTAACACTAACCTAGTCCATTAGTACCTCCGAACAATTCTAATCACATCAATCAAGGTAATGCAACCTATGTGATGAACAAGGCAAATATTCATGACAAATACAATAACGGAGCATGGCATGGCACTTAAGCGTTTTAACTTCAATTCAAGTCAAACCCAATTCATAATTAAGGCAAAGCTTCGTACTAAGGCACATATGCACACAAACTTGGCCATTACAAATTCCTTTCTTTCAATTGTCTGGATTTCATATATATATAATACAGCGAGGTGATTAGGTCAAATATCGACTCTCGACCCTCCAGCTCCTTCGAGATGATTCGATCGATATAAGACTCTCGCGTTTGGACCTCGAGATGATTCGGTCAATGTAGTGACTCTCGACACTCCAACTCCTCGAGATGATTCGGTCAACTACAAGACTCTCAAGCCGCAAGACCTCGTCGAGTCAATCGGGATCAAAAACCCGCGGCGCAATGCATTGGCCATTTAATTAGGGTATTTTTCTCAAGACATCACTCTCCGAACAATCACACATATTCAGTCCTTTAGCCCATTAATCCAGTCAATAAAATGCATCAAGTAACATACATGGGACGATTACACATATCCCCGGCCAAGAATATCAAGTACGACTAGTACAAGTCAATTAGCCCACGTTTCCTTGTAGAAACTGAATATTAAGAATAACAAAAAAAACATTTAATCACCTTTTTCCTTCAATGGTCGAGCACTCACAATTCACTCGCCATACTACCGCTTGATTCACAATCACCAACTCGTGACCGCACACAACTAATACACACTCAAGTTGATTGGTTTATAAAGCCTCATTATGAATCAAGCAAGACATCTCGGTTCCCGGAGGTTCATGGTGCTCCAAATGCCAACTTCCACCATAACCATTTTTTAATGCAAAATCAAGCATAACAAGCTCACGTTCCAAACGAGGCAAGACTACGCATATTAAGCCTCAACTCGGCCCTAGCATAACACATATAACCGATCACATTTCATTACGTAAAGACCATTGAACCAACATAATATCTCGAGCACAAGTTCGTCATATCCATCCCCCAAAATCAGATTTTTGGCACCATCAACTCCTCCATAAAACAGCCCACCATCTCTAATTAATCCAACCCTAAATGAACCTTAGTAACCTAGCGTACTAGGAAAAGGTTAGAAACAACTCACCGAAGTTCGAGTTAGCCAAAAATCAATCCAAGGAGGGCAACAAGGCTTGCGGGTTCACTTGGTCCGGTAATGGGCAGATTCTGTTCTAGGGAGAGCACATCGAAATCGGTCAACAAAACTCACTAAATTTCATCCTCAACCTTAAATACATGTTGCCTCATGTCTAAACTAAATTCAAGGAGTGCCTTACCGAAGAATGAAGCCAAGGCAAGCCCCCAAACGGCCTAAAAATCTCCTCCAGTTCGGACAAGATCTGGGCAGCGACCTTCGCTGCTTAAAGCGGCTCTTCGGGACAAACGGCTGGGTGGATTTGGACTTGTAATATGTCATTGGAACGGTAAGAGAGTGACCTTTCCAATGAGTAGTGGCTCACTAGATTTGGACAACGGACGACGGAGATATGGCCGAAATAACGGGCGGAAACGGGGCTGGTCCGACGGGCAGCTAGGGGAAAAAGAGAAGTGAGGGAGAGAGAGATCTTGGTCGGCCAAAGGAGGGAAAATGGAGGGGGAATGAAGTGTTCCAGGGCCTTCTTCTAGTTAAGAGGGTGTGTGAAAAGTGAGAGTTGGTATTGGGATTTCATGACATGCGATAGGCTTGATTGAATGAAGGACACTTGGGAATGACTAGTTGATGTTAATAGTGAAAGTGGTTGGAGGGGTTTCAAGTCTCGATCAACTCTTGTCATCTTTGTCTCTTACTCATAAAATCTCAAGCATGAATGACCATTAAATGACATGAATAGTAAGAGTGGGTAGAGAGTTGTCTTTGTTGTACTTTGATGGACAACTAGATTGCCTAAGAAAGACAAGGTTGAATGACAAGGAGATTGACTTGTAAGAGGAAATCTAATCTTGTCATCTTATCCAAAAAGTCAAGAGCACATGGGGAAATGATCTTCCTCATTCTCGGCTATTAGGGGTTAAGGGTAAAATCGTCATTTCGAAATTCCGATCGAACTCGCTTGTTTCCAAACTATTCGGAACGATCCTTAGTCTAGTTTACCTCGATGAGACGACATCCAATTTATTATACGTTGGAACCCCAAACTCTCGACGAACGATCCCGAAGTCAAATTAATGCTCGAACTCGGTCGATTTTCGATTTCAATGCATCTCAAACTAACGGGTGGCTTTTTGGGAGTAACGCTTATCGACCCTTGAAAATGTCACGTTTGAGAGTTACTCGATCGGTGGCGACCTTGGTTGTCATGTAATTGCAAAGGTCAATCGCTAACTCAAAAGGGCGCGATCGTCGGGAATTGGTTTAGTTAAATTCGTAAATTATACAATGGTTGTACGGAGTCACCCATGTACCAATCGTATAACGCTAGCAAACCGTTCTAAGACCAATTTCAGATCGGCCTATAATGGTTCAAGATATTCCCTTGATCCTTATGGTCAAGGTACCATCCACAATCGAGTTCTTTAGTCTACATACTTAAATCCCAATTAGCCTTTCCCCTTCGGTTAGTTAACTCAGAGTGATCGGATCGAGCGAGATTTGGTTGAAATACATCGATAGATACTTCTTTCATTTATAACTTCGAAATGGGGTGGAAATTCAGAATGTCACAACTCTTCCCCTCTTATAAAAATTTCGTCCTCGAAATTTACAATACAACCAACTATTCAAATAAATGAGGGTGTTGGCGTCTCATCGCTTCTTCGCTTTCCCAAGTGGCTCCTTCGGTCCCATGGTGTTCCCGCATCACTTTAACCAAGTGAAATTGTTTTGTTCCTAAGTACCTGCTCCTTCCCCGTTTTCAATCCTTATCGGCCTTTCTACGTACGACACTCTATCATCCACTTCAATGACCTCGTGGTCCAATACATGGGTCGGATCTAGTTCATACTTCCTCAACATTGACACGTGAAATACATTTTGAACTTGCGACGGACTTGGTGGCAAGGCTAGTCCATATGCTAGAGTCCCAATTCATTCCAATATCTCAAAAGGGCCTATGTATCTTGGGCTTAGTTTTCCTTTCTTCCCAAATCGAGATAGTCCTCGCATTGGCGACACCTTGAGGAATACGTGATCCCCTTCTTGAAATTCCAAAGGCCTCCGTCGCTTATCTCGCATAGCTTTTCCGACGGCTTTGGGCTGTTTTCAACCTTTCCCTAACGACCTTCACCGCCTTGATCGATCGTTCGACTAACTCTGGACCCATTATACTTCTTTCTCCAACTTCGTCCCAACATATTGGGGTCCTACATGCTTTGCCATACAATGCTTCAAACGGTGCCATTTCGATGCTCGTTGATAAGCATTAGTGTATGCAAACTCTACTAAGTGTAACTGTTCTTCCCAACCTCCTTTAAAGTCTAACACACAGGCTCGTAACATGTCCTCAAGCGTTTGAATTGTCCTTTCGCATCGCCCATCGGTGCGGGGATGATAAGCGGTACTATCTGCAACTTGGTTCCCATAGCCTCTTGCAGGCTTCTCCGAAACGATGCGGTGAACTTTGGGTCCATATCCGACGTGATTGTCACTTTGGTAACTCCGTGCGGTCGGACTATTTGACGCATATACAACTCAGCATACTTGTCCATGGAAAAGTCCTTTCTTATTGCCAAGAAATGCATAGATTTAGTCAATCTATCCACGATTACCCAAATTGAGTCATGACCCCTTTGACTTCTCGGCAAGGCTATGACGAAGTCCATCGTAATGTGTTCCTATTTCCATTCGGGAATTTCTAACGGTTGAAGCAAACCTCCGGGCTTACAATGTTGTGCCTTCACTTGTTGGCATGTCAAACATCTAGCTACATGCTTAGCAATATCCACCTTCATTCCATTCCACCAATAGTGTTGTCTTAAGTTCTGGTACATTTTTGTGCTACTTGGGTGAATACTATAATTACTTCAATGAGCTTCCGAAAGAATTCTTTCCCGTAGCTCTTCATCCTTGGGCACGCACAATCGCCCACGAAACTTCAGTACTCCATCCTCGGAGACTTGATACTTAGGCTTCCTCTTTGCTACATCCATTTTTGTGATCTTCGAATGTCGGGATCCGTAGACCGTAAGGCCCTAATCCTTTCTTGGATTTCCGGTTCTACTCTCAATGTAGCCAATAGGTTCGACGGATGGCAAACTTCGAACTTAAACTCGAGTCTCTTATCCCTTCCAAGTAGGGTCCATTCCTTGATCATCAAACGTGCGATGCTAGATTTTCGGCTAAGCGCATCTGCCACTTTATTTGCCTTTCTAGGGTGATATAGGATATCACAGTCATAATCTTTAAGCAACTCTATCCATCGACGTTGTCTCATGTTCAATTCCTTTTGGGAGAACAAGTACTTGAGGCTTTGGTGATCTGTATAAATTTGAAACTTTTCTCCACATAAGTAGTGTCTCCAAATCTTTAACGCAAAAATTATTGCCGTTACCTCCAAATCGTGCGTTGGGTAATTCAGCTCGTGAGGCCTTAACTTTCGTGATGCGTAAGCAACGACTCTCCCATGTTGCATTAGTACGCACCCTAATCCCTTTGGCGTGCGTCACTATAAACTTCATAGCCTCCGGAACCGGAAGGAATAGTTAGGATTGGTGCGGTTGTCAATCTATGCTTAAGCTCTTGGAAGCTTCTTTCGCACTTATCTGTCCACTCAAACCGTGTGTCCTTCTTTGTCAACTTCGTTAGAAGAGTGGCTATCGAGGAAAACTTCTCCACAAATCTTCTATAATAACCTCGCTAACCCCGGAAAACTCCGAACTTCCGTAACCGATGTTGGTCTGGGCCAATTTGTAACCGCTTCGATCTTCGAAGGGTCTATCGAGATTCCACTCCCAGAGATTACATGTCCGAGGAATGCTACCTCATTTAGCCAAAACTCGCACTTGCTAAACTTAGCGTAAAGCGAATGTCCCCTTAACGTCCGTAGCACAATCCTTAAGTGTTGCTCATGCTCTTCGAGCTCTTGGAGTAAATCAAGATGTCGTCAATGAACACGATGACGAACTGATCTAAAAATTCCTTAAACACACGATGCATCGGGTCCATGAAAGCAGCCGGAGCATTGGTCAAACCAAACGGCATGACCGTAAACTTGTAATGCCCATATCTCGTCCTAAATGCCGTTTTTGGTATATCCTCTTTCTTGATCCTCAATTGGTGATACCCCGTTCTTAAGTCGATCTTAGAGAACATTGATGCTCCTTGTAATTGATCAAATAGGTCGTCTATCCTTGGTAACGGATACTTGTTCTTAATAGTTACTTGATTCAATTGCCTATAGTCAATGCATAAGCGTAATGACCTAACCTTTTTCCTCACAAACAGCACCGGCGCTCCCCATGGAGACACGCTAGGACGAATAAATCCCTTGTCCAGTAGTTCTTGCATTTGGACCTTTAGCTCCTTCAACTCCGAAAGGGACATTCTATAATTTGCCTTCGAGATCGGTTCTGTTCCAGGAGCTAACTTGATCATGAACTCTATTTCTCTTTCAGGTGGCAATCCCGGCAATTCTTGTGGAAAGACATCCGGAAAGTCGCGTATCACACGGCTATATCCTCTAGCCTTAGTTCCTCATTCGTGGAATCAACTACTATGACTAAATAAGCTTCACATCCTTCGTCTAATAGCCTAGTCACTTCAAGTGATGAGATCAAAGGGACCGAGGTCCCTCCTCGACTCCCTACAAATTTAAATCTAGGGTGACCGATTGGACGGAACTCGATCACCCCGCTACCATAATCCATAACAGCTCTATGCTTACCCAACCAATCCATCCCAATTATGACGTTAAAATCAAACATTTGCAGGACAGCCAAGTCAATCAATTCTTCCCTACCACCAATGACTATTTTACGGTTTGGGCACCCAAATGAGACTAACACTTTATCCTTTAAAGGGGTGGTAACATGCGATACTATATCCAGTAGTTTCAATTCAATTCCAACCAATTCAGCAAATTGCATGGACACGAAAGAATGCGATGCTCTACCGTCAAACAAGGCATAAGCAAAGCATATCCACATAAAGAAATCTTACCGGTCACTACGCTAGGCGCATCTTCCGCCTCCTTGCGTACCACAAAGCATACACCCGTCCTTGAGCCGGCGGCCTATTCGGATTGGCCGGTGGAGCGATTCCAACTTGCGGTCCTCGTTGGGGTTGCGACGGTTGGAATTGGGGTCTCATAATCTGTTGTCCGCATTCTCTCGGACGATGGCCCATCTCGGCCACACTTGAAGCACGCTCCCATCTAACTTGGGCAAGGTCCATTTCCGTGCTTCCGTCCGCATCGACTACGGCTTGGGTTATTTCGATAAGCGGGTTTCCCAATACCCTTCTTAATCGGGAGGGACAAACCTTCGTTATTCATCATCGGCCTCTTGCCAAAGTTTCGATTACCCTTGATACGGTTGAACCGCGATCTAGAAGCAGCAGCCCTTTCTTTCATATCTCTTTCGATCATCGGCCCCTTTGATACGAGTCCATCATAGGTTCTTATGTCCAAGGCTATCATCGGCTACGAAGATCCGGTCTCATTCCGTCTTGGAACCTTCGAGCTTTGTCTATGGGATTCTCAACCATCCGAGGTACATACCTTGACAATCTTGCAAACTTAGCTTCATATTGGTGGATTGTCGGTTGGTTCTCGCGAAGTCGTTGAAATTCCATTAGTTTTTGTTCTTGAGCGATCTCGAGAAGTACTTCCCATTAAATGCCTCGCTAAAGGTGGTCCAAGCCGGGACTACTCCCTCGGGAAAGACTATCCCTCGGGTGGGCTTTCACCAATCATTGGCGGTGTCCTGCGGTTGGTACACCGCCAGGGTTACCTTTTCCTCCTCGAGCACACCCTAAGGCTTCAAATGCCTTTTCCAAGCCTTCAATCCAGCGAGGTGCGGCCTGCGGGTCACCTTTTCCATCAAACTTTGCTGGTTTCAACTTTAGGAATTGCTCCAACAATCGACCCATCATCCGATTAGCATTCCCAGGACCATGGCCGTTTCTATTTCTATTACCATTTCCATTGGCCGCAGTGAGAGCGAGCTGGGCAATTGTAGCAGCTCGTTCTTGAGCCCGCCTCCCCATCAGGTTTCGATTTCTTCTAGTGCTCTCAAGATCCCATCTACTCTTGGGTCCTCTATAGTTCGTGCTCTCGAGCTAGAAGCTCCATTGGTATTCCTACCTCGACGACTCATCCTCGCTAAACACTCACAATACCTGAACCACTATAATTCCATTCGGGAATTAGAGACCTAAACCATCTACTTAGTCTAGCGGTTCAAGGGTACTTACCCCAATCAGCAATCACAACCAGCAACGCGTCACAAAGCATACAACCAAGAATTTCACATCAAGAGTTCAAGTCCATACCTCAAGTCCGGATGCATCGCAACTTAGCATAATCGCAACAGGCCATTTATCACCTCAAATGCATGTCGGTTAAATACTCGATGCCTAGTATGAAGCTTTAAGACCTTTTTACCACTCACGGTGACTCAAGTCAAAGTGCCAATCACACGCGCCACTTCGGATGCATGCAATGCGTGCCTAATTCTAGTGAGTTCCTAAAGTCTCGTTAATTAGCCATTCCGAGTCCTCACTCCTTATTACTCCAGGTCCCAACCAACGTGGATCGAGCCGACCTTGCTTTGATACCACGTCATTGGGGATGTCCACCCTGCATCCTTGCGAGCCCGCGAACATCCCTCGGGTCCGTAATTCACTCGCGAATAATCCCCGGGAACACTTGACGAACGATGAATATGCGAGATATAATGCGCATGCGGAAGAAAATGAATAATAAACCCGTACAATAAAATAGGGGGACTCATAAGGCATAAACAACCACACAAACTTAGTCATCACATAACATAATACTTAGTTTTCACACATAGATATAGAACACGGTTACAACGGTGGGTTCGAACTAAGGCGATACATGGCATCAACGAGAAGATGACACCTAACCTAGGTCAAACTCCCTCCAAATCTAAAAGGGTACTAAAAGGTAGGTATCTAAACTACATCTAAGGGTTGGACTCGTCATCGGTGGTGTCGTCAACAGGGGAGTGCACACGGGGCAAAAGCTCAACTCATGAAAATTCTCATCCTCTTCAATCTCCGACTCATCGACCTCCTCGGGCTCGACTCCTCGAGATCTTCGGGCTCACGGCTCCTCGACCTCCACGGGCTCTATCTCGGCATCTAACTCGTGATCTAGATCGTCGGCATCCATAGGGTCCTCTACGGCGGCTCCCAACTCCTCAAGTCCTCCCTTCATGTCGGGATGTCCGGCCACGGGAATCTCCCATGCCGGTATCGGCTCCGCTACGGGCTCCACTCTGCAGCTCCTACGACGGGGCGTCGGGTCTCATGGTTCCGGCAGCCTCGAGTACATCGTCGAGAATGACCTCATCCCTAAGGGGTCCAAAATAAATGGCTCCAACTCTATATGTCCACGACACAAAGGTAAAAGGGTTTCCAATGCTCGTCTCCAGTCATCCACCCATAAAGTGCTCGCTCACCGATAGTACGTCCGATCCGGTCCTACTCGGTACTCGGTAATGACAGGCTCAAACTCCTTCGGGAGCCCAAAAATCCTCGGCATCGTAATGGGTCAAGGTCTAGGGTCTGAAAAAAAATGAATCCGCGTGACGGGGTGAGATTTACATCTCGGTGAATCGAACCTAACCCTAACCTAGTCCATTAGTACGTCCGAACAATTCTAATCACATCAATCAAGGTAATGCAACCTATGTGATGAACAAGACAAATATTCATGACAAATACAATAACGGAGCATGGCATGGCACTTAAGCGTTTTAACTTCAATTCAAGTCAAACCCAATTCATAATTAAGGCAAAGTTTCGTACTAAGGCACATAAGCACACAAACTTGGCAATTACAAATTCCTTTCTTTCAATTGTCTGGATTTCATATATATATATAGTACAGCGAGGTCATTAGGTCAAATATCGACTCTCGACCCTCCAGCTCCTTCGAGATGATTCGGTCGATATAAGACTTTGCGTCCGGACCTCGAGATGATTCGGTCAATGTAGTGACTCTCGACACTCTAACTCCTCGAGATGATTTGGTCGACTATAAGACTCTCGAGCCGCAAGACCTTGTCAAGTCAATCGGGATCAAAAACCCGCGGCGCAATGCATTGGCCATTTAATTAGGGTATTTTTCTCAAGACATCACTCTCCGAATAATCACACATGTTCAGTCCTTTAGCCCATTAATCCAGTCAATACAACGCATCAAGTAACAAACATGGGACGATTACACATATCCCCGGCCAAGAATATCAAGTACGACTAGTACAAGTCAATTAGCCCACGTTACCTTGTAGAAACTGAATATTAAGAATAACAAAAAAAAAATATTTAATCACCTTTTTCCTTCAGTGGTCGAGCACTCACAATTCACTCGCCATACTACCGCTTGATTCACAATCACCAACTCGTGACCGCACACAACTAATACACACTCAAGTTGATTGGTTTATAAAGCCTCATTACGAATCAAACAAGACATCTTGGTTCCTAGAGGTTCATGGTGCTCCAAATGCCAACTTCAACCATAACCACTTTTTAATGCAAAATCAAGCATAACAAGCTCACGTTCCAAACGAGGCAAGACTACGCATATTAAGCCTCAACTCGGCCCTAGCATAACACATATAACCGATCACATTTCCTTACGTAAGGACTATTGAACCAACATAATATCTCGTGCACAAGTTCGTCATATCCATCCCCCAAAATCAGATTTTTGGCACCATCAACTCCTCCATAAAACAGCCCACCATCTCTAATTAATCCAACCCTAAATGAACCTTAGTAACCTAGCGTACTAGGGAAAGATTAGGAACAACTCACCGAAGTTCGAGTTAGCCAAAAATCAATCCAAGGAGGGCAGCAAGGCTTGCGGGTTCACTTGATCCGGTAATGGGCAGATTCTGTTCAAGGGAGAGCACATCGAAATCGGTCAACAAAACTCACTAAATTTCATCCTCAACCTTAAATACATGTTACCTCATGTCTAAACTAAGTTCAAGGAGTGCCTTACCGAAGAATGAAGCCAAGGCAAGCCCCCAAACGGCCTAAATATCTCCTCCGGTTCGGACCAGATCTGGGCAGCGACCTTCGTTGCTTAAAAAGGCTCTACGGGACAAACGGCTGGGTGGATTTGGACTTGTAATATGTCATTGGAACGGTAAGAGAGTGACCTTTCCAATGAGTAGTGGCTCACTAGATTTGGTCAACGAACGACAGACATATGGCCAAAACAACGGGCGGCAACGGGGCTGGTCCGACGGGCAGCTAGGGGAAAAAGAGAAGTGAGGGAGAGAGAGATCTTGGTCGGCCAAAGGAGGGAAAATGGAGGGGGAATGAAGTGTTCCAAGGCCTTCTTCTAATTAAGAGGGTGTGTGAAAAGTGGGAGTTGGTATTGGGATTTCATGACATGTGATAGGCTTGATTGAATGAAGGACACTTGGGAATGACTAGTTGATGTTAATAATGAAAGTGGTTGGAGGGGTTTCAAGTCTTAATCAACTCTTGTCATCTTTGTCTCTTACTCATAAAATCTCAAGCATAAATGACCATTAAATGACATGAATAGTAAGAGTGGGTAGAGAGTTGTCCTTGTTGTACTTTGATGGACAACTAGATTGCCTAAGAAAGACAAGGTTGAATGACAAGGAGATTGACTTGTAAGAGGAAATCTAATCTTGTCATATTATCCAAAAAGTCAAGAGCACATGGGGAAATGATATTCCTCATTCTCGGCCATTAGGAGTTAAGGTGAAAATTGTCGTTTCGATATTCCGATCGAACTTGCTTATTTCCAAACTATTCGGAACAATCCCTAGTCTAGTTTACCTCGATGAGACGATATCAAATTTATTGTACGTTGGAACCTCGAACTCTTGACGACCGATCCCAAAGTCAAATTAATGCTCGAACTCGTCGATTTCCGATTTCAATGCATCTCAAACTAACGGGTGGCTTTTCGGGAGTAACGCTTATCGACCCGTGAAAATGTCACGTTTAAGAGTTACTCGATCGGTGGCGACCTTGGTTGTCATGTAATTGCAAAGGTCAATCGCTAGCTCAAAAGGGCGCGATCGTCGGGAATTGGTTTAGATTAAATTCGCAAATTATACAATGGTTGTACGGAGTCACCCGTGTACCAATCGTATAACGCTAGCAAACCGTTCTAAGACCAATTTCAGATCGGCCTATAATGGTTCAAGATATTCCCATGGCAATCCTTATGGTCAAGGTACCATCCACGATCGAGTTCTTTAGTCTACGTACTTAAATCCTAGTTAGCCTTTCCCCTTCGGTTAGTTAACTCGGAGTGATCGGATTTGAGCGAGATTTGGTTGAAATACATCGATAGATACTTCTTTCATTTATAAGCTTCGAAATGGGGTGGAAATTCAGAATGTCACATGCACTCACTCATCCATGAAAGGGTTGCAGAGGTTTTGATTCTTCATCGGTGGGAATCTCTTCATCCTTGAACCACTTGGTACTCTTGCAAAATATCTCATTCAGCGGGTTGTCGAACATCTTTCCTTGGCCTTTCCAAGGGTTAGAACTAATGAATTGATCTTGTCGACCTCAATAGCATCCATGGTGTTCACGATTTTTACCTCGACCTCCATAACGATTGATATCTCCTCTATAATCCAGACCAACCTTATGGTCAATTGATTTCAGATTCAAAGGATTAGTAATACCTTGACTGTACTTTCCTAGTCCGATTTTGGGAATGTATTCGCTCGTCAAGAGTACCTTTCCAACCATCATAGCAGATTTGGAACAGTCGGGTGTAGCAACCTTGGTTCTAGATGGTACATGCATGATAGACATGATGTCGAATGTATGGTAGCTCAACTCTTCTTCCTTCGGAAGTTCGACATACGAAAACATTTTGACTAGTACGGGCTCTATATCCCACTTCACCGTGAATAGTGATCAACTTTCCTTTCACCACAAACTTGACTTTTCGATGAAGACTTGAAGGTACTTGCTCCGGATACATATATTCACGGCCTTCCTATAAGCATCGTGAAAGCACTTGGAATATCTAGCGCTTGGAATGGAATGGAGAATTTGATCGGGCCCACCATAACATCCAACTCAATTTCTCCAACTACGTGCTTTGAAACTCCATCAAACCAACGGATGGTTGCTTTCGATCTTTTATCATGTCTTGAGATATCCCAAGACTTTTTAGAGTACTTAGGGGATATAGGTTGAATGCAAATCAATTGTCAATCAAAACACGAGGTATCTCTTTTCCCAGACACCTCATGGAGATATATAAAGCCTTGTTATGCGCTCATCCTTTTCGAGGAAGTCTTCATCTAAGAAGGAGATCTAATTTTTTAATAGTATCGCGCCGACGAAGTCCTTTAGCTGGACTTCATTTATAGTCCCTAGAACATGTATCTCATTCAGTACCTTTATTAGAGCGTTCTTATGCTTCTCGGAGTTTATAAAGAGATCCGACAGCGAAATTTGAGCGGGCATCTTGAAGCTGTTCTATGATCTCATATTCACTCGTCCCTTACGACGGACTAGAGCTCTTCTACGTTCTCTTTAGTCGGTACTCTTTTCTCTGGTTCACCCTCTCTCGGAGCGTAACATCTTTCGGACTTCATTACGATGTCTATCTTGCCAGTTCCATAGTCTCGGGATATTGCTTTCGATTATATTCCCTTTGGCGGAATCTTGATCATTCTTGGTTTGAGAATTTCATTCTAATCCTTCCCTACTTTATCGACTCGTTATCATTCAGCTTGATGACCATCAACTTACTAGAGATTTCCTCTACTTCCACACTCATCGTATCCACTTTCTCTATGTTGATGACAAAGGGAGTCGAGTTTTTATCACTCCAACATCCTCGTGAATATCCTCGGAATTATATCCGTGGGAATGTTAGCGCATAGGGGGCTTTCGGCCTTCTTTCACCAAATCGCCTCGACGTTCCATTTTAACTTTGTATTATACGTTCCACTCTTACGCCTATGTTGACAAGGTGCTCAAAAGAGTGGTACCAATAAGCACACATACAATCAAAGTATTCTGCGGGGAGAGACTTTAAGTACGAACTCCACCGTTTCCTTCTCGGACAATGGGGGTTGCACCTTCTCGGCTTGTCTCCTCCATCTCCGAGCTCATCTTCATTTTTCTTTATGTTGAGAATATCAATTCTACTTGACATATCCTTTCGCCTGGTTTCGAATTGTCGTACAAATTGCTCGATAGATCTTCCTAGTTGGGAACCCAGGCTAAATCAATAGATTGGAACCATAGTGATGCAGATCCAGTCAAGCTGAACTTGAAGTTGTGGATGAGGGCTTCATCATCCTCATGGTACCCAACCATCTTATGGAGATAATTTGAAACGTGGGCTAGAGGATATCTAGTACCATCATACTTTGTTGAGAATATCACCTTTGAACTTGGCCCTTGGGGTGGGATATTCCTTACTAGAGTGATAGGAATTATAAGCTCCCTCAATTTAGATACTATGCTGGCTAGATAACGTTGCGATTTTGTGTTTCGATTGCCCTTTCCGTCTCGAGTACTTGCATGCCTTCCTCAACTTTTCGTTCATTAAGTAACATTGCCGGACGAGTCAATTTAGACACCATGCTTTGGCTAGATAACGCTTATTGTCCCCGATGTGACGTCGTCCAATTTATTAATAACGGAATTCTTAAATATCCGGCCTCTACTCTCGAAGTCTACTTCACGCTCAAAATCGACCGATTGAGAATTCAAGTACAATTCACACTAACGAGCGGCTCTTAGGAGTTACGTAGTATCGACCGCATCACGTTTAAGAGTTATTCAAACCATGCCGACCTTGATTGTCATGTAATTGTGAGGGTAAATTGCTATTCTAAGGACGCGATCTTCGAGCTTGATTTACAAATTATACTATGGTCATGCGGAATCACTCGCGAACCAATTGCACAATGCTAGCAAATCGTTACGAGATTGATCTTGGATCGGCCCGCGATAACCCAAAATATACCCGCTACAATCCTTATGGTCGGGTACTCGATTCGCGGTCGAGTTCTTTAATCCACGTACTTAGACCCTATTTAGCCATTCCCTTTTGGTCGTCAATTCGGAGATATCAATTCCAAGCGAAATTACTGAAATACATCGATGCTCATGAACTTAGAAATAGGGTCGGAATTCATAATGTCACATATAACTTTTACAATTATCCTCGAGTCTCCTCAAAAAAGACCATATTTCAATATTATTCACTCGATTGAAACCACACGATCACATCAAACCTTCCCATCAACTAATCTAAACCCCACGATCTTGGTAAACTTCCCGGTTAACGGATCCAACCACTCGATCTCACTATACTTTCTCCATTAACCTATCTGAACCACATGATCTTCCTAATCCTCCCAATTAACCAATCTAGACCACATAATCTTACTAATCTTCCCGATCCATCAATCCGGACCACATGATCTAATCATACTGAAGCAATATCTGATCGGGAGCACACGATTAACTCATATTAAAGCAACGATCAATCGGGACCACCCGATTGAATCACATTAAAGCAATCAACCAATTGGGACCACACGATTAAATCATCATAAAGCAACAATCAATCGAGATCACACGATTCAAACACATTAAAGCAACGATTAATTGGAACCACACAATTCAATCACATTAAAGCAACGATCAATCAGGACCACAAAATTTAATCATCATAAAGAAACGATCAACTTCAGCCAAACGATTAAACCCATGATGAACTCATCAAATTAACACCACACGATCATCGTATGCCTCAAATTTTCGGCTAAATGATTAAGTGTGGCCAGGTGGGATGTTGGCGTGCTCATATGGTTCGGGACGTGACATCCCCTTTTGGTTGGTATCGAGCAAGGTGATCTCGATCTAAGTTGATTGAGGCCTAGAGTAATAAGGAGTGGTGACTTTACGATATTTGGGTAGCAAGACCTTGGGGATTTGCTAGAGTTAGGCACGAAATGCATGTCATGTGAAATGGTGCTCATGATTGAAATATTGGATTGGCATCACCTTGGGTGATTATAACACTACTGAGCTTTATGCTTAGCTTGAATGTTGTTTGCTGGATACCCGACTAATGATGGAATGGTTGATTATGGTTATACTAAGTTGCACGTGCATCCGGACATAAGGTATGATTGTAAATTCCGATTGCGATACTCCTGGTTGTTACGTGATGATTGATTGACTTGATTGTGATTGTTGCTATGGTGAGTAACGTAGAACTACTAGACTTAAGTAGATGGCTTAGGTCTCTAATTCCTTAGTGAAATTATAGTACTTCAAGTGTTGTGAAATTTATCGAGGATGAGTAACCGAGGTAGAGATACCAGAGAAGCGTCTAGTTCAAGGGCACAAGTTGTGGAGGACCCGAGAATAGATGGAGGCTTAAGAACGAGTTGCTACTATTGCCCAAGCCGCCGAGGCTGCTGCCCCCGTTGCTAACGGAACTAATGGTAACCAAGGGAATGGCAATGGGAATTGTCGGGTGCACCAGCTAGTAGAACAGTTTTTAAAGCTAAGACCGACCAAGTTTGATGGAAAAAGTGATCCCGAGATTGCTCTTCATTGGGTTGAGGAATTGGAAAAGGCCTTTGAAGTTCTAGGGTGTACTAAAGAGGAGAAAGTGACCTTAGCAATATACGAGCTCCAAGATACTGCTAGTGATTGGTGGAAGGCCACCCGAGGAAGAGTTTTTCCTAAAGGTGAGATTCCAAAGTGAACCGCCTTTGCTAGGACGTTTAATGGGAAATATTTCTCTCGAAACTACTCAAGTACGAGAAGATGATGGAATTTCAGCAGCTCCGTCAAAATCATATGACGATAGATCAATATGGCGCAGAATTCTCGAGGTTATCAAAGTATGCACAAAGGATGGTCGAGACCCTTTGGATAGAGCAAGAAGGACCAATTGAAGCCGGAGTTTCGTAGTCAATTGATATTGCTTGAAGGCGAGGATTACAATGAGCTTTATGAAAGGGGTCGGATGGTCGAACGGGATATGAAAGAGAGGGATGCCGCTTCGGATCGCGGTTTACGCCCGCTGGGACAACTAACATTTTTGCAAGAGGCTTATAGTGGGAAATCGACATTTCTTTCCTCCTATCAAGAGAGGTAATAGGAAATTAACGTATCAGTCCAATTGGAATTGAATCGAAATCGTTAGAAATAATGTTGCATGTTACCACCCCTTTAAAAGATAAAGTGTTAGTCTTCTTGGAATGCTCAAATTATAAGATAGCCATTGGTAGTAGGGAGGAAATGATAGACTTGGAAATTTTGACCATGTATGACTTTGATGTTATAATTGGGATGGATTGATTGGGAAAACAAAGGGCTGTCTTGAACTATGGTAGCGAGGGTGATCCAATTTAATTCGATCGGTCATCCTAGATATGAGTTTGTGGAAAGTCAAGGATAGATCTCGATCACTTTGATCTCGTCACTTGAAGTGACTAAGTTGTTAGACGAAGGATGCCATGGGTATCTAGCTGCGAGTGGTGGATTCATTGGTTGGAGGACCGAGGTTAGGGGATATAGCCGTGGTGCGTGATTTTCCCAATGTCTTTCCTCAAGAATTATCGGGATTGCCACTTGAATAGGAAGTAGAGTTTATAATTGAGTTAGCCCTTGGGACGGAACCGATCTCTAAAGAGCCCTAACGAATGTCTCTATAAGAGTTGAAGAAGTTGAAGGTCCAAATGCAAGAATTTATGGACAAAGGATTCATTCGCCCTAGTGCATCACCATGGGGAGTGCCAGTGCTATTTGTGAGAAAGAAGGATGGGTCATTGCGTTTGTACCTAGGCTATTGGTAGTTGAATCAAGTAACCATCGAGAACAAGTATCCTTTGCCAATGATAAATGACTTGTTTAATAACCGCAAGGGGCATCAGTGCTTTCCAAGATAGACTTGAGGACGGACTACCATCGGTTTAGGATTAAGAAAGAGGATATATCGAAGACCGCTTTCCGTACGAGATATGGACATTACGAGTTTCTGATTATCTTTGTGACATTCTGAATTCCGACCCCATTTCGAAGTTTATGAATAAAATGAGCATCAGTGTATTTCAATAATCTCACGCAGAATTGATCACTCTAAAGACGACCGATCAAAAGGGAATGGCTAAATAGGATAGTACGCGGACTAAAGAACTCGGCCGCGGACTAATATCCTGACCATAAAGATCGCCGAGGGTACATTCTAGGCCATGTAGGTCGCTCTAAGATTAGTATTAGAAGAATTCGCTAGCGTCGTGTGAGTGGGCCGCGGGTGATTCCGCTAGACCATAACATGATTTGCAGATGACCCCTGAATTGATTCTTGACGATCGCGTCCCGCCAGACTGGTAGTTTCCCTCGCGATTACATGACAACCAGGATCGCCGTTGTTCGAATAATTTTTAAAAGTGATAAAAATCACGGGTCGATACATGTAGCTCTTGAGAGCCGCCCGTCGATCCGAGATGCACTGAAACTACGATCGGCTAATTTTTAGCGCGAAGTGGACTTCGAAATCGGCGGCCGGGTATTTGAGAATTCCAATGCAAATAAATTGGACTTCGCCTCACCAGAGTTAATAAGGATTTTATATCACTAGTATGAGTCAGAAAAAGTGGAAATCAAATTGCGAAACGAGAAGTACGCTCCGATCCCGAAATTTCATTCAGTATCTTGAGAAACCGCGAAGGAAATTCGACCACCCCACTTCAGCCGAAATTGACAAGAGAAATTGGAGGGAAAAGTGCTCTTGAAAGTTCAAGTCCCAAGAAACCCCAAAAGCCCCATTTTCCCCAAAAACCCCATATCAACTTCTACTATTCATGTCATATAACCACCCCATCATCTTGTCACTCTTGATGGATGGCTAATCACTCAATCTCACCCTCTCCCCTCTCATGAGCTGAAGCAACCCCCCCCTCTCATTCTCTCACTTTCAATTTTCATTCTCACCCAAACTCACTCTCATCTTTCCCTCTCGCCCGACTCTCTTTAGGCATCCCCATCCCGCAGGCGTGAGGAGCTGCAGCCACCTCCACACCATCCCCTCAAGGCCGTGAGTAGTCGGAGCGCCGCCGCCGTCCCTCCCTCTCTTTCTAGAGCGCCGGTACAGCAGAGGTTGAAGAGTTGTTCACTGGTTTTGTGGGCTGTTCATAGCTCATTTTTGAGGTAGGATACCTTCTAAGCGTAGTCTAAGTTTTGTGGAACCTTGGTTTGATGGTTAAAGCTTGGCTTAAGTTGGATTCATTGCTGAATGGTTGATTTTGTTGGAAAAACCGAATCAGCCCCCCTTGAGTTCAATTCTGGTCACGCGAGGTCGCCGCTCATCCGCCGGGTTTTCTTCGTCGAAAAGGACTTGTAAGTGACTCTAATCCTTCCTTAGGACTATGGGATACTAAGGGGCTTGTTAGGCTATGTTTTAGAGCAATAAGTGGGCTGTTTGGGCATAAAATGTGGGGACCAGTTCTGGAAAAGAATGGGCTGTGGTGATTCGAAATTTAATACTGGGAAATGAGCATGTTTGGGGCTAGTTCGGGCGTGTAGTGATGGCCTAAAATGGTGAAGATTGAGTTCGAGTTAGGTACCATTTGGGCGTGATTGGGTACTAAAATGTGCAATATGCTTGCTTAAGGTTCGACAGCCATTTGTGTTGCAAAATTATGAAATTTTCTGAGTTAGGAACATAATGTGTTCGGCCATGTGTGTGAGATGTGTTTTAATGTGTTGGAATTGGTGCCGGATCGAGTGTAAGTTCGGTTGGAATTGAAATGGGGCTCTAGGCGGTTTAGCCGGGCCGAGTAGAAATTAGTGCATTGAGAGTGCGTCATAGTGAAGAGAAATTTACATGTGTACTCTGGATCGTTGAAGTGGAAATCGGCTATATTGTGATGCGCGGAACCATGTGATAGGTAGCATGATCGAATTGTTGTGAATTGAGTTTATCCGTTATTCTCGATCGTGAAGTTTATTAATGGAAATCTCTGGATGTGAAATCATAAATATTGATACCCCGATGCGTTAGACGCGGGGTTTATAGCCGATTGTCACGCCCCGTGTCCTTACGGTGCGCCAACATCCCTAACATTCACTTTTTTCTTCCATGATCGACTCAGCAATTAAACTTAACGTAATGCCATATGCACATGCGGAAGCGATGCAACACCCTAATGATAAAATTAAACAGAATGACTTAAGAAGACAAGGGGTTCGATGGCATAGAACATAATCATTCATATAAGCAATGACATAACATTACACAAAAAGGTTCGACGAGAGTAATACAATTCAAAAGGGTGACTACTACCTAAACACCCAACATACTATCCTAAGGGTCGGACTCACCATTCGTAGACTCGCAGCAGGTGAAGCGTACTCGGGCTCGACTCCTCGGACTCCAACTCCGGCTCGGATTCGGAAGTATCCATTAGGTCACCCTCGGCATCCTTTGGCTCCACGATCTCTCCGGCCTCACCGGGGTCCTCGGGCTCCGGGAGCTCCGGCTCGGCGGACTCGTCCCTGGGAACGACGGCCTCCATCTGTCGCGCGGCTCTCGGCACCTCAATGGCCCAAAAAGCGTGTCCCCATCCTTGTACGTCCAAGACGAGAAGATGTGCGGTATCCAACTTTCACCTCCCTCATCGACCCACACGGTGTTAACCCTCCTATAGTACACCCGGTCCGGACCTACTTTGGATACTCGGTGACTACGGACTCAAAATCTTTGGGCAGTACAAAAAGCGTCGGCATCTTTAGGGTTGGTGGTCCGAAAAGTGGGTCCCACAGAGGGGTGAGATTACATCCTAGTAAGGCGGATCTAAGCCGATCCTAGGGTATGGTACCTCCAAGCAAACTAACTACCACCATCAACAAGGCAATCACATACAGATTATTCTACACATATGACTAGCTCCAACTAGCACAACATAAATCCTCAAAACAATAATCGGGTCACGATTACTACGGAGCTTTCGACTTAGGCACTATCACTAATCGGTCATACGTGGCATCAATTTCAGACTATCAATTCTCGTGCTCGCGTCCCAACGCCTCGGGCCTATAGCACACACTTTCAATAATCTGCCCGCGTATACACGCATCGGGCTTAATAATAGATTCTCGGTATTCAAGCCCGCGTAATAACGCGTCAGGCTTAATAAGTACTCTGTCTTAATGCGGAATTATGATTTCACTTAATCGGTACAAAGCCTCGGACTCTTAGGAACACGGCTTGTACATATATATACATGTATGCGGACCGGGGTCTCGGACACTTAGGAATACACCGCATTAAATTCACGGTCTCGGACACTTAGGAACACGATCGGAATAAGTCTCGGACAATTAGTCGAACACGACTCACTTTGGTCTCGGACGACTTAATTGAACATGACTTTCATAGTATCCATATATGCCATAGTATAATACAATCGGCTATGAACCCCGCGATTCACGCATCGGGGTACCAAGTACTCATAATTCACATCTAGAGGCTTCATTAATAAGCTTCATGATCGAGTATAACAAATAAAGTCGAATTTCACAACAATTCGATCGCGCTACTAAACACATGGTCCGCGCATCACAATCTAGCCGATTTCAACGTTGACATTTCCGAGTTCTCATATAAATTTATATCACTATGACACACCCACAATGCACCAATTTCCCTCCGGCTCCAATTAAGCCACAAAAAGCCTCATTTTATTTCAACCGAATTTACAACCGGTTCGGCACGCACTCCAACATGTAACACCATATTTCACTCACATGGCCGAACATAACATGGTCCCAACTAAAAAATTTTCATAATTTTCACGGCAATTTCAGACAATAACAAACGACATCACAACATGCAACAACTCAAATCCAATTCACCCCTAAGGCCGAATCTAGCATGCTCAGCCCATAATCCTCATCTTAGACCATCATTTAACACCCAAATCAACCAAGAACATGCTCATTTATCAACCAAATTTTCTGATCAACAGCAGGTCAGAATTTTCCAAAATCGATCCCACAAGTCACGCCCAAACAGCCCACATTTGCACGCTATGTCACAACCTAATAATCCCCTTAGTATCCCATAAGCCTAAGGAAGGTTTAGAGCCACTTACCTAGGCCTCGGAAGCAAGTGGAACGGCTCCAAGGCTCACGAACTCTAACTGGCAGAAACTGGTTGTCTGCGTACCTCACGGTCCCGGACGTCTTCGGGGAGCTACGGAGATCGTATGAACATAAGGTCGGTGTGGTTTAAAAGAGGACTCAAAGACGAAGAGAATAGAGGTGGTTTGAGGTCAAAAAGACATCATATGAGGGAGATATACCCGTTGGAACTCGGCGGTACGGTGACCGGCGGGAGCAAAGTGAGCGACCTACCTTCCTCGGCTTATACGGGACGCGTCCGGTTGAGTTAGGGGACGATCCAGGTATGCACGGAAAGAGGCGAGAGAGACAAAGAGAATGGCGGTAGTTTGAGGGTCCTACGAAATTAGATGAAGGAGATATGCCCGCTCGAAGTCGTCGGTACGGCGACCAGCGAGAAAGGGCGAGCGAGAGAGAAAGATGAGAGTGAGTTTGGATGAAAATCAGAATGGGAGTTAGAGAGAGAGATTTCTTCAGCCTATAAGAGAGAAGAGAGGGAGTGATTTGAGTGACTTGCTATCAATCAAGAGTGACAAGATGATGAGGTTCTTGTATGACATGAATAGTAGAAGTTGGTATGGGGTTTTTTGGGGAAAAAAATGGGGTTTTAATGAGTCTTGGAACTTGGGCAATCAAGAGCACTTCTTCCCTCTCCAAATCTTGATAATTTGGGCTGAAATAGTGAGGATAGGTGAAGTGGCCGAATTTCCTTCGCGGTTTCTCAAGTTGCTGAACGAAATTCGGGACTGGAGTGTACTTCTCGTTTCGCATTTTGATTGCCACTTTTTCCAATTCACACGGGCGATATAAAATCCTTATTAACTTTGGTGAGGCGAAGTCCAATTTATTTACATTGGAATTCTCAAATACCCCTGTTGCCGATTTCAAGTCCACTTCGCGTTAAAAATTTGCCGATCGCAGTTTCGGTGCATCTCGGACTAGCGGGCGGCTCTCGGGAGTTACGTGTATCCACCCGTGATTTTTATTACATTTAAGAATTATTCGAACCACGGTGATCCTGGTTGTCATGTAATCGCGAGGAAACCGCCGATCTGGCGGGACACGATCGTCGGGGAATCGTTCGGGGTCATTCGTAAATCATGCTATGGTCTAGCGGAATCACCCGCGTCCCAATCGTACGACGCTAGCAGATTGTTCGACACTAATCTTAGATCGACCTACATGGCCTAGAATATACCCTCGGCGATCTTTATGGTTAGGATATTAGTCCGCGGCCGAGTTCTTTAGTCCGCGTACTATCCTATTTGGCCATTCCCCTTCGGTCGGTCGTCTCTAGAGTGATCAATTTCGAGTGAGATTACTTGAAATACATCGATGCTCATTTTATTCATAACTTCGAAATGGGGTCGGAATTCGGAATGTCACACCGATTGTATATTACTATGAAATATCCTCTATGCACTCATACCCCGATGCGTTAAATGCGAGGTTTATGCCCATCCCGATGCGTTAAATGCGAGACTAACCTAATGCGTTATTACGCGGGTCCATGAATTGAGCTCATAACTATGTATACTTATTAAGCCGGATGCGTTATTACGCGGGCCCGAATAGAGAGAATCTCGTTATTAAGCTCGATACGTTATTACACGGGCCCGAATACCGAGAATCTTTTATTAAGCTTGATGCGTATTTACGCCGGCCGGATTATTGAAAGTGTGTGTTATAGGCCTGAGGCGTTGGGACGCGAGCCGAGAATTGACCATTTGAAATTCATGCCACGTATGGACTGATTAGTGAAAGTGCCTAAGTCGAAAGCTCCGTAGTAATCATGACCCGTTGTTGCTTTAGGGACTTATGTTGTGCCGGTTTGAGCTAGTCATATGTGTAGAATAATTTGTATATGATTGTCTAGTTGATTGTGGTAGTTAGTTTGCTCGGAGGTACCACACCCTAGGGTAGGCTTAGATCCACCTTATTGAGATGTAATCTTACCCCTCTGTGGGACCCACTTTTCAGACCACCGACCCTAAATATGCCGACGCTTTTTTGTACTGCCGAAAGATTTTGAGTCCGTAGTCACCGAGTATCTAGTAGCTCGGGAACAGGTGTACTATAAAAGAGCTAACATCGTGTGGGTCGATGAGGGAGGTGAAAATTGGATACCGCACATCTTCTCGTCTTGGACGTACAAGGATGGGGACACGTTTTTTGGGCTACGAGAGATCGTGTCATACCGGACGAGTCGCCGAGAGCCACGGGAAAGATAGAGGCCGTCGTTCTCGAGGACGTGTCCGTCGAGCAGGAGCCGTATAGCCGTCGGAGCTCCGGAGCCGGAGGACCCCGGTGAGGCCGGAGAGATCTTGGAGCCGAGAGATGCCAAGGATCTCACCCCCCGTGTCACGCCGCGTGCCCTTTTGGTGCGCCAATACCCTAACATTCACTTTCTTCTTCTTCTAGGATCGACACAAAGCAATAAACTTAACGTAATGCCATATGCACATGCGGAAGCGACACAACACCCTAATGATAAAATTAAATAGAATGACTTAAGAAGACAAGAGGTTCGATAGCATAGAACATAATCATTCATACAAGCAATGACATAATATTACACAACAAAAAAAAAGGTTCGACGAGGGTAATATAACTTAAAAGGGGTGACTATTACCTAAACACCCAACATACTATCCTAGGGGTCGACTCACCATCTCGTAGACTCACCAGCAGGTGAAGCGTACTAGGGCACCGACTCATCGGACTCCAACTCTAGCTCGGAATCGGAAGTATCCATGGGGTCATCCTCGGCATCCCTCGACTCCACGATCTCTCCGGCCTCACTAGGGTCTTCGGGCTCCTGGAGCTCCGGCTCGGCGAACTCGTTCTCCGGAACGACGGCCTCCATCCGTCCTACGACTCTCAACACCTCGTCCGGTATAACGCAGTCCCTCGGTGGCCCAAAAATCTTGTCCCCATCCTTGTACGTCCAAGACGAGAAGATGTGTGATATCCAATTTTCACCTCCCTCATCGACCCACACGGTGTTAGCCCTTCTATAGTACACTTGGTCCGGACCTACTTGGATACTCGGTGACTACGGACTCGGAATCTTACGGTAGTCCAAAAAGCGTCGGCATCCGTAGGGTCGGTGGTCCGAAAAGTGGGTCCCATAGAGGGGTGAGATTACATCCCGAAGTAAGGTGGATCTAAGCCGACCGTAGGGTATGGTACCTCCGAGCAAACCGACTACCACTATCAACTAGGCAATCACATGCAGATTATTCTACACATATGACTAGCTCAAACCGGCACAACATAAATCCTTAAAGCAACAATCGGACTTTCTATACTATGATGTGCATCGGGACGGGCACAAATCCCGCGTTTAACGCATCGGGATATGATGTGCATACGGATATGTCATAGTAATATACACTCGGCTATAAACCCAGCGTTTAACGCATCAGGGTACCAGTACTCATAATTCATATCCAGAGGCTTCATTAATAAACTTCATGATCGAGTATAGCAAATAAAGCCCAATAGTACAGCGGTTCAATCGCGCTACCTCACACGGGGTTCGCGCATCACAAATTTAGCTGAATCTCACATTGACACTTGTCGAGGTTCACATATCAATTTAGAACACTATGACAAACGCATAATGCACCAATTCCATTGAGCCCCATTTAAGCTACAAAACGCTCCATTTCATTCCAATCAAATTCCCATCGGTCCAGCATGCATTATAACACATGGTATCACATCTCACTCAAATGACCGAATATATAATAGTCCCTAAGCTCATAAATTTCCCCAATCCCACATTTTAAACGATACTAACAATTAGCACAACAACTAGCACAATTTACATCCAAATGGTACCGAACTCGAACTCATCATGCAATTTTCGGTCTTCACTATTTTGAATCATCACTACATGCCCGAACCAGCACCAACATGCTCATTTATCTCCCAAGACTTCAAACCCACAGCAAGTTAAATTTCCAGAACCGGTTCCCCTTAATTCATGCCCAAAACAGCCCATATCTCATCCTAAACCACAAACTATCAAGCTCATTAGTATCCCATAGTCCTAAGGAAGGATTAGAGCCACTTACCTCTTGTTTTTTATGGCGGAAAGCCGGCGATTCCTCCTCCTCTTCGTGCGACCAGAACCTGAGCAAAGGAGGTCTGGTTCGGTTCAAGAATGGAAGGTGAAGTTCCGCCCACGAAATCCTCTCAAAAATTAACTACATGCACTACCCTAGGTCTCACAAGATCCCAACACATGAATGGAGCACCTTACCTCCGTAAATGGCCGAGCAACCGGCAAGACAACTCCTCCAATTTGCTGCTGCACCGACGCCCAAGGAGAAGAGAGAAGGACGGCGGCGGCGCTCCGGTGACTCGCGCCTTGAGGGGACGACAAGATGGTGTGGAGGTGACTGCGGCTCCTTCACGCCAGCGGGATGGGGTCGAGAGAGAGAGATGAGAGAGTGAGCTTGAGAGTTTGAGTGAAAGTGAGAAATTGAAGTAGGAGTAAGAGAGAGATGAGTTGCTTCAGCCCATAAGAGAGGAGAGAGGGAGTGATTGAGTGATTAGCCATCCATCAAGAGTGACAAGGTGATGGGGTGGTTATATGATATGAATAGTGCATGTAGGTAGTGGGATTTTTTGGGGAAATTGGGGTTTTAACTGGCTTTGGGGATTGAACCTTCAAGAACTCTTTTCCTTCTTCATTTCCTTGATATATTCGGTTGAAGTGAGGGTTTAGGTGAAGTGGCCGAAATTTTCCTTCGCGGTGTCTCAAGATGCTGAACGAAATTCGGGACCGGGGTGTACTTCTCGCTTCCCAATTTGATTTCCACTTTTTCCGACTGATGTTGGCGATATAAAATCCTTATTGACTCTAGTGAGGCGATGTCCAATTTATTTGCATTGGAATTCTCAAATATCCAGTTGTCGATTTCGAAGTTCACTTCACGCTAAATATTAGCCGATCGCGGTTTCGGTGCATCTCGGGATCGACAGGCTGCTCTCGGCAGCCTACGTGTATCGACCCGTGATTTTTATCACGTTTAAGAATTATTCGGACCACGGACCACGGCGATCCTGGTTGTCGTATAATCGCGATGGAAATTGTTAGTCCCGGGCGGGACGCGATTGTCGAGGAATCGGTTCGGGGTCATTCGCAAATCATGCTATGGTATAGCGGAATCACTCACGGTCCAATTGCACTACGCTAGCGAACGTTTCGACACGAATCTTAGATCGATCCGCTTGGCCAAGAACGTACCCTCGACGATCCTTATGGTCAAGATACTAGGCCGCGGCCGAGTTCTTTAGTCCGCGTACTATCCTATTTAGGGATTCCCCTTCACTCGATCGTCTATAGAGTGTTCAATTCCGAGTGAGATTATTGAAATACATCGATGCTCATTTTATTCATAAACTTCGAAATGGGGTCAAAATTCAAAATGTCACAACTCTTCCGCCCCTTACATAAATTTCGTCCACGAAATTTACGGAACTTTCTACTCGAACAGTGGGGATGTTGACCCCTCATTACTTCATCGCTCTCCCAAGTGGCTCCTTCGGCCCCGTGGTGCTCCCGGATTACCTTCACTAGTGGAATCATGTTGTTCCTCAAGACTTGCTCTTTCCTGTCATCGATCCTCATTGGCCTTCCACGTACGTCACTCGGTCGTCCACTTCTATGACTTTGTAGTCCAGGACATGGGTCGGATCTGGTTCGTACTTCCGCAAGCATTGACACGTAAAAAATGTTGTGGACTTGCGACAGGTTTAGCGGCGGCAAGGTAAGCCGATAAGGCTAGGGTTCCAATCGATCTAGTATCTCAAAAGGTCCTACGTATCTCGGGCTCGGTTTCCCTTTCTTTCCGAACCGAGATATTCCTCGCATTAGCGATACCTTGAGGAATACATGGTCTCCCACTTGGAATTCCAAAGGCTTGCGCCGTCTATCCGCGTAGCTTTTACGGCGACTTTGGGCGGTCTTAAGTCTTTCTCTCGATCACCTTCACCGACTCAACCGACTGCTCTACCAACTCCGGACCCGTTATAGTCCTCTCACCGACTTCGTCCCAACATACTAGCGTTACGCACGCTCCGCCATACAATGCTTCGAATGGCGCCATCCCAATACTACGTTGATAGCTGTTATTATAAGCGAACTCCACAAGGTACAATTGTTCCTCCCAACCTCCTTTGAAATCTATGACACATGCCCTTAGCATGTCTTCTAATGTTTGAATAGTCCTCTCGGATTGTCTGTCCGTCCGGGGATGATAGGCGGTATTGCATCGCAACTTTGTTCCCATTGCCTCCCTGGAAGCTCTTCCCGGAATGAAGCGGTAAACTTGGGGTCTTTGTCGATGTGATTGTCATTGGGACTCCATGCGATCGGACAATCTGTCTCATATACAAATCGGCGTATCTGTCCATGGCGAAATCCTTTCGCACCGCCAAGAAATGTGCAGACTTGGTCAATTTGTCCACAATCACCCAATTAGAGTCATGACCCCTCTAACTCCTTGGCAAGGGCAAAACGAAATTCATCGTGATGTGTTCCCACTTCCACTCGGGAATTTACAAGTGTTGTGTCTTCACTTGCTGGCACGTTAGGCATTTTTGGTACGTGCTTCGCGACATCCACTTTCATCCCGTTCTACTAGTAATGCTTGTCGCAAATTCTGGTACATCTTTGTGCTACCCGGATGGATCTTGTAACTACTCCTATGGGCTTCCGACAGAATCCTTTCCCTTAACTCCTCATCCTTGGGTACACAGGCCGTCCGCGAAACATCAAGCTCCCGTCCTCCGACACTTGGAAATCGGGCTTCCTTTTCTCCTTGTCCATTTCCGGAATTCTTCAAACTTCATCGTATGTAGGTTGTAGGGTCTTAATCCTTTCTCGAATCCCCTGGTTCCACTCTCAACGTAGCCATCAAATTGGACGGTTGGCATAGTTCGAGCTTAAATAGAGAATCTCTTATTCCTTCTAGTAGGGTCCACTCTTTGACCAACAAATGCGCGATGCTCGACTTCCTACTAAGCGCATCCGCTACCTTATTCGCCTTTCCAAGGTGGTATAAAATATCGCAATCGTAGTTTTTAAACAGTTCCATCCACCGACGATGTCTCATGTTCGAGTTCCTTTTGGGAAAATAGGTACTTCATACTCCGGTGGTCGGTGTAGATCTAGAACCTTTCTCCGCACAAGTAATGTCTCCAAATCTTCGGTGCGAATACTATTGCTGCCAATTCCAAATCATGCGTCGGGTAGTTCATTTCGTGAGGTCTTAATCTGTCTCGACGCATAAGCAACTACCCTTCCATGCGGCATCAAAACGCATCCTAATCCTTTTAATGATGCGTCGCTTTATATCTCGTAAGCTCCCGGGCCGGAAGGAATCGTCAATACCGGCGCTATCGTCGATCCCATGCTTGTGTTCTTGGAAGCTTCTTTCGCACTTGTCCGTCCATTCGAACTGTGTGTCCTTCTTGGTTAGCTTCGTCAAAGGAGTCACTATCGACGAGAACTTCTCTACAAATCTTCGATAGTAGCCGGCTAGTCCTAAGAAACTCCGAACTTCGTTAGCGACGTCGGCCTCGGCCATGTTCCTCGGAGGTCTTAGAATAAACCAGGATGTCGTCGATGAAGACAATGATGAACTGATCCAAATATCCCTTCAACACTCTATGCATTAGATCCATGAAAGCGGCCGGGGCATTGGTTAGCCCAAACGGCATAACCGTGAATTCGTAGTGTCCATATCTTGTCCGAAACGCTGTCTTTGGTACGTCCTCCTTCCTTATCTTTAAGCGATGGTACCCGGTCCTCAAGTCCATCTTGGAGAACACCGCAGCTCCTTGCGGTTGATCGAACAGGTCATCTATTCGGGTAACAAGTACTTGTTCTTAATCGGGACTGATTCGATTGCCTATAGTCAATGCATAAGCACAATAACCCATCTTTCTTCCTTACGAACAGTACCAGCGCTCCCCACGGCAACGCTCGGACGAATGAAGCCCTTGTCCAATAGCTCTTGCATCTAAACCTTTAGTTCCATCGGTTCCGACAAGGACATCCGATACGGTGCTTTCGAGATTGATTCCGTTCGTGGGGCTAACTCGATCACGAACTCTTTTTCTCTTTACGGTGGCGGTCCCGTGCAATTCCTAAGGAAAGACTTCGAGAAATTCGCGCACCTTTGCTATATCTTCCAACCTAGGTCCCTCAACCGTTGGGTCCACCACAGTAGCTAGATAGGCTTGACATCCTCCGTTCAATAACTTAGTCACCTCAAGTGACTAGATCAAAGGAATCGAAGTGCTTCCTCGACCCCCTACAAATTCAAATCTAGGGGCGACCGGTTGGGTTGAACCTAATTGCTCTGCTACTACAATCCATAACAGTCCCTTGCCTAACCAAACAATCCATTCCGATTATAACATCAAAGTCGAACATGGTTAGCACAACCAGGTCTATCCTTTCCTCATCGCCCCGACGACTATCTTACGGTCCTTGCAGCCTAACAAAATCAATACTCTATCCTTTAGCGGGGTAGTTACATGCAACTCAATATCCAACGGTTTCAATGCCATTTCGGTCAATCGCAGCAAAGCGAGCGAGATACAAATGAGTGCGATGCTCCCGGGGTCAAACAATGCGTAAGCAGCATGATTGCATAATGTAACCATACCTGTGACTACACCGGGGAGCATGCTCCGCCTCCTTGCGAGCCACAGCATACACTCGTCCTTGCGCTAGCGGTCGATTCGAGTTGTTCTCGCGACAATCCATACTAGGGTTGCTTGTCCTTTGGATTGCGGTCCTGGAACTTGACTCGGGCTGTTTCTTACGTGATGGCCCAGCTGGGCAAACTTGAAGCACGCGCCCGTTCGCTCGGGCGGGGTTCATTCCCGTGCCTTCTCCCAAGATAGGCGACAATTCCAGTTGGTCGATGGATGGGCTTCCCAATGTTTTTCCGGACTAGAGGGATGAAGCGTCTATTACCCACCATTGGCCTCTTGCCGGCTTGACGATTATGTCCGACGGGAGCAAACCGCGAACCGGATGCGGTAGCCCTTTCCTTCATGTCCCTTTCGATCATCGGCCCCTTTCATACATCTCCTCATAGGTCCTCGGATTAAGCGCAATCATCTCGACTACGAAGGTCGGGCCTTAGCCCATCTCGAAATCTCCGCGCCTTATCTCTTGGATCCTCCACCATCCTCGGCGCATACCTTGATAGCCACCTCAAATTGTGTTAACTGGTTCTAGTGAAGTTGTTGGAACTCTACCAACTTTCGCTCCTGAGCGGTCTCCAAGTGAGAGCGGCGCCCTCGGGAAATACCCTTCCTCTAGTGGCCTTCCACCAATCATCCGCGGTACCCTTTAGTTGGAAAGCCGCCAGGGTCACCTTTTCCTCATTAATGCGCCCAAGAACCTCAAAAGCCTTCTCCAACTTCTCAATCCATCGAGGTACCATCTCCGGATCTCCAGCACCATTGAACCGAGGCGGCTTCGGTTTCAGAAATTGCTCTACTAACAGACTCATCGGGCGATTCCCGTTTCCATTTCCTCCTCCATGGTTGTTCCCATTTGCCACATTGACAGCGGCCACCGCAGCCTCTGCGGCTTGAGCAACGGCAACAGCACTTTTTTGAGCCTGTCGGCCCATCGATTACCAATCTCTTCTAGGGCCCTAAGAACTTCATTAATTCTAGGATCCTTTACAAGGGTGCCCTTGAGTTAGAAGCTCCTCTCATTCCTCTAGTTCCGTTGCTCATCTTGGCTAATCCTCACAACACCTGAACAACCCATAACCCCACGCGGAAGTCGGAGACCTAAGCCAACGACTAGCCTACTAGGTCTACGTCACGATTCACGGTGTGACGGTCACAACAAGATAAGCACTTCACATGGCAAGCGGTCAAACAACCAAGGGATTCACATCTAGGGTTTAGGCCCTTACCTCAAGTCCAGACGCATCTGCGACTAAGTGAAAATCACAACAATCATTCCACATGCTTAATAACAGTACATCAAGCCACGACAATCAACGATAAATATGAAGCCCTTTACAGTCCTATAATCACCAAGGGTGATGTCAATCCAATATGCCGGTCACAAGCGCCAATTCATATGTCATGCATCTCGTGCCTAACTCTAGCGAACCTCCTAAGGACTCACTACCCAATCGTCTCTAAGTGATTCCTCCTTATTACTCCAAACCTCAATCATCCTAGATCGAGCTGACCTTGCTCGATACCACTTCAACGAGGATGTCATGCCCGGTGCCCTTTTGGCGCGCCAACATCCCTAACATTCCCTTTCTTCTTCTTCCAAGATCGACACAGCAATAAACTTAACGTAATGCCATATGCATATGCGGAAGCGACACAACACCCTAATGATAAAATTAAACAGAATGACTTAAGAAGACAAGAGGTTCGATAGCATAGAACATAATCATTCATACAAGCAATGACATAATATTACACAAAAAAAGGTTCGACGAGGGTATTACAAATCAAAAGGGGTGACTATTACCTAAACACCTAACATACTATCCTAAGGGTCGACTCACTATCCGTAGACTCAGCAGCCGGTGAAGCGTACTCGGGCTCGACTCCTTGGACTCCAACTCCGGCTCGGATTCGGAAGTATCCATGGGGTCATCCTCAGCATCCCTCGGCTCCACGATCTCTCCGGCTTCACCGGGGTCTTCGGGCTCCGGGAGCTCCGGCACGGCGGACTCGTCCTCGGGAACGATGACCTCCATCTCGTCCCGCGGCTCTCAGCACCTCGTCCGGTATGACGCAGTCCCTTAGTGGCCCAAAAGCGTGTCCCCATCATTGTACGTCCAAGACGAGAAGATGTGCGGACCTGGTCCGGACCCTACTGGATACACACGGTGTTAGCCCTTCTATAGTACACCCGGTCCGGATCTACTTGGATACTCGGTAACTACGGACTCAAAATCTTTTCGCAGTCCAAAAAGCGTCGGCATCCTTAGGTTCGGTGGTCCGAAAAGTGGGTCCCATAGAGGGTGAGATTACATCCCGAGTAAGGTAGATCTAAGCCGACCATAGGGTATGGTACCTCCGTGCAAACTAACTACCACCATCAACTAGGCAATCACATGAAGATTATTCTACACATTTGACTAGCTCAAATTGGCACAACATAAATACTCAAAGCAACAATCGGACTTTCTATACTACGGAGCTTTCGACTTAGGCACTATCACTAATCGATCATACATGGCACCAATTCAAACAGTCAATTCTCAAGCTTGCGCCCCAATGCCTCGGGCCTATAGCATACACTTTAAATAATTTGGCCCGCGTAATCACACATCACACTTAATAACAGATTCTCGGTATTCGGGCCCGCGTAATAACGTATCGGGCTTAATAACGGTTTCTCAATATTCGGGCCCGCGCAATAACGTATCGGGTTTAATAACGGATTCTCGGTATTCGGGCCCGCGTAGTAACGCATCGGGCTTAATAAGTATACATATTTATGAGCTTAGTTCATAGACTCGCTTAATAACGCACAGTGTCGGCCTCGCGTTTAACGCATCGGGATGGGTACAAATCCCGTGTTTAACACATCGGGATATGATGTGCATACGGATATGTCATAGTAATATACAGTAGACACAACTCCTCCAATTTGCTGCTGCACCGGCGCCCAAGGAGAAGAGAGAAGGACGGCGGCGGCGCTCCGGCGACTCACGGCCTTAAGGGGACGGCGAGAAGGTGTGGAGGTGGCAGCAGCTCCTTCACGCAGGCGGGATGGGGCCGAGAGAGTAAGATGAGAGAGTGAGCTTGAGAGTTTGAGTGAAAGTGAGAAAATGAAGTGGGAGTGAGAGAGAGATGAGTTGCTTCAGCCCATAAGAGAGGAGAGAGGGAGTGATTGACCATCCATCAAGAGTGACAAGGTGATGGGGGTGGTTATATGACATGAATAGTATAGGTAGGTAGTGGGATTTTTGGGGAAATTGGGGTTTTAATTGTCTTTGGGGATTGAACCTTCAAGAACTCTTTTCCTTCTTCATTTCCTTGATATATTCAGCTGAAGTGAGGGTTTAGGTGAAGTGGCCGAAATTTTCCTTTGCGATTTCTCAAGATCTTTGAACGAAATTCGGGACTGGGGTGTACTTCTTGCTTCAGTTTGATTTCCACTTTTTTTGACTCATGTTGATGATATAAAATCCTTATTGACTCTGTTGAGGCGACGTCCAATTTATTTGCATTGGAATTCTCGGGATACTCGATCGTCGATTTGAAGTTCACTTTCCGCTAAAAATTAGCCGATCGCTGTTTAGGTGCATCTTAGGACCGACGAGCGGCTCTCGGGAGCTACGTGTGATTTTTATCACGTTTAAGAATTATTTGGACCATGGAGATCCCGGTTGTCATGTAATTGCGAGGGAAATTATCAGTCCCTGGTAGGACGCGATCATCAAGAATCGGTTCGGGGTCATCCGCAAATCATCCTATGGTATAGCGGAATCACCCGCCGTCCAATTGCACGATGCTAGTAGAATGTTCTCGACACTAATCTTAGATCGACCTCCTTGGCCTAGAACGTGACTTCTTTTGTCTATCTTTTCTTTCTAGATTGTCAATCTTAGATCGACCTCCTTGGCCTAGACTCTCGACGATCCTTATGGTCGGGATACTAGTCTCGGCCGACTTCTTTAGTCCACGTACTATCCTATTTAGCCATTCCCCTTCGCTCGGTCGTCTCTAGATTGATCAATTTCGAGTGAGATTCTTGAAATACATCGATGCTCATTTTATTCATAAATTTCGAAATGTGGTCGGAATTCGGAATGTCACACCCCGTGTCCTTTTGTCGCCCCAACATCCCTAATATTCACTTTCTTCTTCCAAGATCGACATAGCAATAAACTTAACGTAATGCCATATGCATATGCGGAAGCGACACAACACCATAATGATAAAATTAAACCGAATGAGTTAAGAAGACAAGAGGTTCGATAGCATAGAACATAATCATTCATACAAGCAATGACATAAAATACACAAAAAGTTCGACGAGGGTAATACAATTCAAAAGGGGTAGCTACTACCTAAACACCCAACATGCTATCTTAACGGTCGACTCACCATCCGTAGACTCACCTAAGGTCTTACTACCCAGTCATCTCTAAATCATTCCTCCTTATTACTTCAAACCTCAATCGTCCCGGATCGAGCTGACCTTGCTCCGATACCACTTTAACGAGGATGTCACTCCCCGTGCCCTTTTGGCGCACCAACATCCCTAACATTCACTTTCTTCTTCTTCCAAGATCGACACAAGCAATAAACTTAGCGTAATGTCATATGCACATGCGGAAGCGACACAACACCCTAATGATAAAATTAAACGGAATGAGTTAAGAAGACAAGAGGTTCGATAGCATAGAACATAATCATTCATACAAGCATTGACATAATATTACACACAAAAAAAGGTTCGACGAGGGTAATACAACTCAAAAGGGGTGACTATTATGTAAACACCCAACATACTATCCTAAGGGTCGGACTCACCATCCGTAGACTCAGCGGCGGGTGAAGCGTACTCGGGCTCGACTCCTCGGACCCAACTCCAACTCCAGCTCGGATTTTGAAGTATCCATGGGATCATTCTCAGCATCCCTCGGCTCCATGATCTCCCCG
The DNA here is from genome assembly GCA_021437795.1 of Rhodamnia rubescens. NCBI lineage: Eukaryota > Viridiplantae > Streptophyta > Magnoliopsida > Myrtales > Myrtaceae > Rhodamnia > Rhodamnia rubescens. The sequence goes on from JAILYA010000034.1 coordinate 2,903,974, forward strand.
GCCTCACTAGGATCCTCGGGCCCGGCTCGGCCATCGGCTCCGGGTGGGCGGCCTCGTTCTCGGGAACGACGGGAGTTCCGTAGGGCGGACCATCCTCGGGAACGACGGGAGCTCCGGCTGGGCGGACTCGTCCTCGGGAACGACGGCCTCCATCTGTCCTGCGGCTCTCCGGGAACTCGTCCGATATGACGCGATCCCTCGATGGCCCAAAAAGCATGTCCCCATCGTTGTACATCCAAGACAAGAAAAACTGCGGTATCCAACTTTCACCTCCCTCATCGACCTACATGGTGTTAGCCCTTCTATAGTACAAGTGGTCCGGACCTCACTTGGATACTCGGTGACTATAAACTCAAAATCTTTCGGCAAGTCCAAAAAGTATCGGCATCCTTAGGGTCGATGGTCCGAAAAGTGAGTCCCACGAGGGGTGAGATTACTTCCTAGTAAGGTGTATCTAAGCCTAACCCTAGGGTATGATACCTCCGAGCAAACTAACTACCACCATCAACTAGGCTATCACATACAGATTATTCTACACATATGACTAGATCAAACCGGCACAACATAAATCCTCAAAGCAACAATCGGACTTTCTATACTATGGAGCTTTCGACTTAGGCACTATCACTAATGGGTCATACGTGGCATCAATTCAAACAGTCAATTCTCAAGCTCGCGTCCCAATGCCTCGTGCCTATAAGCACATACTTTCAATAATCCGGCCCGCGTAATCACGCATCGGGCTTAATAACGAGATTCTCGGTATTCGGGCCCGCGTAATAACGTATCGGGCTTAATAAGTATACATATTTATAAGCTCGGTTCATAGACCCGCGTAATAACACATCAAGTCGGCCCCGCGTTCAACGCATTTGGACGGGCACAAATCCCGCGTTTAACGCATCGGGACATGATGTGCATACAGATATGCCATAGTAATATACGATCGGCTATAAACCCCGCGTTTAACGCATCGTAGTACGAGTACTCATAATTCACATCCAGAGGCTTCATTAATAAACTGCATGATCAAGTATAACAAATAAAGCCCAATAGCACAGAGGTTCAATCGCGCTACCTAGCACAGGGTTCGCGCATCACAAATTTAGCCAATTCTCACATTGACACTTTTCAAGGTTCACATATCAATTTAGAACATTATGACACACGCACAATGCACCAATTTCATTCAGCCCCATTTAAGCTACAAAACGCTCCATTTCGTTCCAATCAAATTCCCACCGGTCCGGCACGCATTCTAACACATGGTATCACATCTCACTCACATGGCCGAATATATAATAGTCCCTAAGCTCATAAATTTCCACAATCCCACAATTTAAACGATATTAACCATCTGCACAACAACTAGCACAATTTACCTCCAAATGGCACCCAACTCGAACTTGTCATGTAATTTTCGGTCCTCACTATTTTGAATCATCACTACATGCCCAAACCAGCCCCAACATGCTCATTTATCTCCCAAGACTTCAAACCCACAGCAAGTTAAATTTCCAGAACCGGTTCCCCTTAATTCACGCCCAAAACAGCCCATATCTCATCCTAAACCACAAACTATCAAGCTCCTTAGTATCCCATAGTCCAAAGGAAGGATTAGAGCCACTTACCTCTTGTTTTTTATGGCGGAAAGCCGGCGATTCCTCCTCCTCTTCGCGCGACCAGAATCTAAGCAAAGGAGGTCCGGTTCGGTTCAAGCATGGAAGGTGAAGTTCGGCCCATGAAATCCTCTCAAAAACTAAGTACATGCACTACCCTAGGTCTCACAAGATCCCAAGACATGAATGGAGCACCTTACCTCCATAAATGGCCGAGCAACCGGCAAGGCAACTCCTCCAATTTGCTGCTGCACCGGCGCCCAAGGAGAAGAGAGAGGGACGGCGGCGGCGCTCGGCGACTCACGGCCTCGAGGGGACGGCGAGATGGTGTGGAGGTGGCTGCAGCTCCTTCACGCCGACGGGATGGGGCCGAGAGAGAGAGATGAGAGAGTGAGCTTGACAGTTTGAGTGAAAGTGAGAAAATGAAGTGGGAGTGAGAGAGAGATGAGTTGCTTCAGCCCATAAGAGAAGAGAGAGGGAGTGATTTGAGGTGACTAGCCCTCATTCAAGAGTGACAAGATAGTGGGGTTGGTACATGACATGAATAGTGTTAGTAGGTAGTGGGATTTTTGGAGAAATTGGGGGTTTTGATTGGCTTTGGGAATTGAACCTTCAAGAACCCTTTTCCTTCTTCATTTCCTTGATATATTCGGCTGAAGTGAGGGTTTAGGTGAACTGGCTGAAAATTTCCTTCGCGGTTTCTCAAGATACTGAACGAAATTCGGGACCGGGGTGTACTTTTTCGCCGCAGTTTGATTTCCACATTTTCTAACTCATATTGGCGATATAAAATCCTTATTGACTCTGGTGAGGCAACGTCCAATTTATTTGCATTGGAATTCTCAAATACCCGACCGCCGATTTCGAAGTTCACTTTGCGCTAAAAATTAGTCGATCGCGGTTTCGGTGCATCTCGGACTAACGGGCGGCTCTCAAGAGCTACGTGTATCGACCAGTGATTTTTATCACGTTTAAGAATTATTCGGACCACGGCGATCCTGGTTGTCATGTAATCGCGACGAAAATTGTCGGTCTTGGCGGGGACGCGATCGTCGGGATCGGTTTAGGGTCATCCGCAAATCATGCTATGGTATAGCGGAATCACCCGTGGTCCAATTACGCGACGCTAGCGTAACGTTCGATACTAATCTTAGATCGACCTACTTGGCCTAAAACGTGCCCTCGACGATCCTTATGGTCGGGATACTAGTCCGCGGCCGAGTTCTTTAGTCCGCGTACTATTCTATTTAGCCATTCTCCTTCGGTCGGTCGTCTCTAGAGTGATCAATTCCGAGTGAGATTACTAAAATACAACGATGATCATTTTATTCATAAACTTCGAAATGGGGTCGGAATTCGGAATGTCACACCTTTAGTCCCGTGGTGCTCCCGGATTACCTTCACCAATGGAATCGTCTTGTTCCTCGGGATTTGCTCTTTTCTATCTTCGATCCTCATTGGCCTTTCTACGTACGTCACTCGATCGTCCACTTCTATGGCTTCGTAGTCCGGGACATGGGTCGGATCCTGGTTCGTACTTCCGCGGCATTGACACGTGAATAACGTTTGGCGGCAAGGCAAGTCGATAGGCCAGGGTTCCAATATGCTCTAGTATCTCAAAAGTTCCTACGTATCTCGGGCTCGGTTTCCCTTTCTTTCCGAACCGAGATAGTCCTCGCATTGGCGATACCTTGAGGAATACATGGTCTCCCCACTTGGAATTCCAAAGGCTTACGCCGTCCGTCGCCGTAGCTTTTCTAGAGACTGCGGGCGGTCTTAAGTCTTTCTCTAACCACCTTCACTACCTCAACCGATTGTTCCACCAACTCGGGTCCCGTTATTTTTCTTTCACCGACTTCGTCCCAACATATCGGTATTCCGCACGCTCCGCCATACGGTGCTTCGAATGGCGCCATCCCAATATTCTACTGATTCTTTGTTATTATAAGCGAACCCCACAAGGTGCAATTGCTCCTCCCAACTTCCTTTGAAATGTATGACACACGCTCGTAACATGTCTTCTAATGTCGAATAGTTCTCTCGGACTATCCGTCCTTCCGGGGATAGTAGGCGATCTGCATCTGCAACTTTGTCCCCATTGCCTCCTGCAGGCTCTACGAGAATGACGCGATAAACTTGGGGTCTCTGCTCGATGTGATTGTCGGTGGGACTCCATGTAGTCGAACAATTTGTCGCGTATACAATTCGGCGTATCTGTCCATGGCGAAGTCCTTTCGCCTTGCTAAAAAATGCTCGTAGAGTTGGTCAATCGATCTACGATCACCCATATGGAGTCATGTCCCCTTTGGCTCCTCGGTAAGGCCATAACAAAAATACATAGTAATGTGCTCTCACTTCCACTCGGGAATCTCCAACGGCTGAAGTAGGCCTCCCGATTTCTAAAGTCTGCGTCTTCACTTGCTAGCACGTCGGATATTTTGCCACGTGCTTCGCGACATCCACTTTCATCCTGTTCCACTAATAATGCGTCGTAAATTCGATACATCTTCGTGCTACCCGGTTGGATCTGTAACCACTTCGTGGGCTTCGATAGGATCCTTTCCCTTAATTCCTCATCCTTGGATATGCACACCTTCCGGGAAACATCGGGGTCCCGTCCTCGACACTTGGAAATCGGGGCTTCCTTTTCTCCTTATCTGTCTCGAGAATTTTCCGAACTTCATCGTCCATAGATCGCAAGGCTTTAACTTGTTCTCGAATCTTCGGTTCCACTCTCAACGTGGCCATCAAACTGGATAGTTGGCACGCTTCAAGCTTAAATCCGGAATCTCTTATTCCCTCCAAAGAGTCCACTCCTTAACCATCAAGTGCGCCATGCTTGATTTCCGACCGAGTCCATCCGCAACCTTATTCGCTTTCCTTGGGTGATATAGAATGTCATAGTCGTAGTCATTAAGTAGTTCCATCCATCGACGTTGTCTCATATTCAATTCACGTTAGGAGAACAAATACTTCAGACTTTGGTGGTCGGTGTAAATTTGGAACCTCTCTCCACACAAGTAATGCTTCCAAATCTTTAATGCGAACACAATCGCCGCTAGCTCCATATCATGCGTCGGGTAGTTCATTTCATGAGGCCTTAACTGTTTCGACACGTAAGCAACTACTACCCTTACATGCCGCATCGTAACACATCCTAATCCTTTTAATGATGCGTCGCTATATATATCGTAGCCTCCCGGGCCGGAAGGAATGGTCAATACCGGCGCGGTCGTCGGTATATGCTTGAGTTCTTGGAAGCTTCCTTCGCACTTGTCCGTCCATTCGAACCGTGTATCCTTCCTGGTCAGCTTTGTCAAAGGAGCCGCTATCGACGAGAACTTCTCTACAAATCTTCGATAGTAGCCGGCCGGTCCTAAGAAACTCCGAACTTCGATAACTAATGTTGACCTCGACCAATTCATAACCGCCTCAATCTTTGTAGGGTGCATCGAAATCCCATTTCCAAATATGACGTGTCCGAGGAATGCTACTTCGTGGAGCCGAACTCGCACTTACCGAACTTGGCGTAAAGCGAGTGCTCTCTTAATGTCCGTAGAACCACGCTCAAATATTGCTCATGTTCCTCGGAGTTCTTCAAATAAACCAGGATGTCGTCGATGAAGACGATGACGAACTGATCCAAATATCCCTTAAATACCCTATGCATTAGGTCCATGAAAGTGGCTGGAGAGTTGGTCAATCCAAATGGCATAACCGTGAATTCGTAATGACCATACCTTGTCCGAAACGCTGTCTTTGGTTTGTCCTCCTTCCTTATCCTCAACCGATGGTACCCGAGTTCTCAAGTCTATCTTGGGGAACACTGCAGCTCCTTGCGGTTGATCGAATAGATCATCTATTCTCGGGCAACGGGTACTTATTCTTAACCGTGATCTAATTCGGTTGTGCCGTAGTCAATGCATAAATGCAAAGACCCGTCCTTCTTCCTTACGAACAGTATTAGCGCTTCCCACGCCGACGCGATTGGACGAATGAAGCCCTTTTCCAGTAGCTCTTGCATCTAAATCTTTAGTTCCTTCAATTCCGACAACGCATCCGATACGATGCTTTCCAGGTCGGTTCCGTTCCCGGGCAAACTCGATCACGAACTCTATCTCTCTTTCTAGCGGAAGTCCCGGTTGTGACATTCTGAATTCCGACCCCATTTCGAAGTTTATGAATAAAATGAGTATCGATGTATTTCAGTAATCTCACTTAGAATTGATCACTCTAGAGACGACCGACCAAAAGGGAATGGCTAAATAGGATAGTACGCGGACTAGAGAACTCGGCCGTGGACTAATATCCTGACCATAAACATCGCCGAGGATACATTCTAGGCCATGCATGCCGATCTAAGATTAGTATCGGAACAATATGCTAGCGTCGTCGCGGGGGCCGCGGGTGATTCCGCTAGACCATGGCATGATTTGCGGATGACCCGGAACCGATTCCCTGACGATCGCGTCCCGCCGGGACCATCAATTTCCCTCGCGATTACATGATAACCAGGATCGCCGTGGTTCGAAAAATTCTTACATGTGATAAAAATCACGGGTCGATACACGTAACTCCTTAGAGCCGCCCGTCGGTCCGAGATGCACCGAAACTGCGATCGGCTAATTTTTTAGCGCGAAGTGGACTTTGAAATCGGCGCCGGGTAATTGAGAATTTACATCGCCTTTATAATTTAGAAAAAGTGGAAATCAAACAACGAAGTCGGATGTGCATTTCTGTCCCAAAATTTCGTTCGGTCTTTTGAGAGACCGCGAAGGATATCCGGCCACACCCAACTACCCCCACCTTCAGCCGAATTACCCATGTGAAATTGGAGGGAAATTGGTTCTTGAAGGTTCAAGTTCCAAGGATAATCATAACCCCAAAAACCCCATACCAACTATCACTATTCATGTCCTTCAACAACTCCACTATCTAGTCAACCTTGTCAATCACTCAATCTCACCCTCTCCCCTCTCTTATGGACTGAAGCCACCTCTCTCTCACTCCCATTTCATTTTTCCCCCAACACTCCAACTCTCCGATAACTCTCTCTCTCACTCGTCCACTCTCGGTGACGCCAAGGAGGAGCTGACGCCGACCACCACCCCCACTCCTTGCCGGACCACCGTGAGGCACCAGAGCACCGCCGCCGTCCCTCTCTCCCTTCTTCTCAAACGCCCGTGCAGCAGCCGTTGGAGAGCTTTCCACCGATTTTTGCTCACCCATTTGAAGGTAAGAGGCTTGGGTCCTGCAATGAGATTCTAAGAGACTCTAAGGTAGAGTTTATGGTTGAGTTTTACGAGAATTTCACGAGCTAAAGTGGTTATTTCAATGCTAAAACCGAAGGGGACAGATTGGGGCATGTTCTGGTCGCGCAAGGAGGGAACTCATTCACCACGTTTTTCTTCATCAAAAACAAGAAGTAAGTGGTTCTAAACTTTCCTTAGGCTTATGGGATACTAAGGGGCTTATCAGGTTGTGACATAGAGTGCAAATGTGGGCTGTTTGGGCGTGAATTGTGGGATCGATTCTGGAAAATTCTGACCTACTGTTGATCCGAAAATTTGGTTGACAAATGAGCATGTTCTTGGTTGATTTTGGTGTTAAATGATGGTCTAAGATGAGGGCTATGGGCTGAACATGCTAGATTCGACCTTAGGGATGAATTGGATGTGAGTTGTTGCACGTTGTGATGTTTGTTATTGTCCGAAATTATTGTGAAAATTATGAAAATTTCTAGAGTTGGGACCATGTTATGTTCGGCCATGTGAGTGAAATGTGGTGTTACATGTTGGAGTGCGTCTTGGACCGGTTGTGAATTCGGTTGGAATAAAATGAGGCTTTATGTGGCTTAGTTAGAGCCGAAGGGAAATTGATGCATCGTGGGTGTGTCATAGTGATCTGAATTTGTATGAGAACTCTGGAAATGTCAATGTTGAAATTGGCTAGAATTATGATGCGCGGACAATGTGTTAGATAGCGCGATCGAATTGTTGTGAAATTGAACTGAATGGGTTATATTCGATCATGAAGTTAATTAATGAAAATCTCTGGAGGTGAAATTATGAGTGCTGGTACCCGATGCGTTAAACGCGGGGTTTATAGCTGATGGTATATTACAATGACATATCTGTATGCACATCGTATCCCGATGCGTTAAACGTGGGATTTGTGCCCGTCCCGATGCATTAAACGCGGGACCGACCCAATGCGTTATTGCGCGAGTCTATGAATTGAGATCATAAATATGTATACTTATTAAGCCGATGCGTTATTACGCGGGCGCGAATACCGAGAATCTTTTGTTAAGCTTGATGCTTGTTTATGTGGGCGGATTATTGAAAGTGTATGTTATAAGCCGAAGAGTTGAGACGTGGACCCGAGAATTGGTATGCCGAAATTGATGCCACGCACGACTAATTAGTGAAAGTGCCTAAGTCGAAAGCTCCGTAGTAATCGTGACTGATTGTTGCTTTGAGGATTTATGTTGTGCCAGGTTGAGCTAGTCATATGTGTAGAATAATCTATATGTGATTGTCTGGTTGATTGTGGTAGTTAGTTTGCTCGGAGGTACTCGTAACCTAGGGTCGGCTTAGATCTACCTTACGGGGATGTAATCTCACCCCTCCGCGGGACCCACTTTTCGGACCCACGACCCCGAGAGATGCCCCCGATACGTTTTGGTGTGCCGATGTGTCGCGACCCTCTCGAGTTTTGCTTTTCGGAGCTGGCGGGGGTTAACGAGCCACGCCCTTTTCGGACCCCGGTTGCTGGCACGGGATGACTACGGTGCGCGGGTCTCTCCCAAGACCCGTTACTCGAATCGCGATGTGAAATTTTTCTTTATCGAGATCGACCTTAGTGTGGTCGGGTGGCAGGTGCATAGTGTACATGCATTTGGAATCGCCACCGATCAATTATTGGAGGGTATGATCGGAAACCCTATCGAGCGGTCGGGAGGAACCGTTCGATTCTACAAAAATCAGAAATTTGGGTCCGGGGGACTTGGTTACGCCGAGATTTACATCGACGCCTTTTCGGCCACCGAAGTTGAGTGATTTTCTAACCTAAGAATTCATGTAGATGAAATTTCGGGATGAGGTAGGCCCTAGTGATCTAAGCTTTCATGCAGACGAGAATTTACTACCCTAAGAGTCGCAATGAGAAATTTAATGTGCAATAAAAATAATCACAAACGGATCAAATAATCAATCAAGTAGACACGTCTAATATGGCCCTGTCGGCCCGAAGGGGTAAAACGGTCATTTGGAAGGTTTAGGACCAAAAAATCACAAAATAGGGTCGGGCCGGTTGAATGTGGTCATTTCCCATTTTTTGTGATTTTTTTAGAATTTCTGGAATTTTTCTAATTTTTTTGGATTATTTATTTATTTTTCGAAAATCAATAATTTTTCGGATCTATGTAAATCAACCCTCGGAACTTCAAAAAATTTCGATCCGGACTATAAGATTCCCGAATCGATCTAGACATTTTTTAGAAATTTTTTGGAAAAAACTGGGAATTTTTATGAATTTTCTATGAATTTTACAATTGTTTTGGATTTTTTAGAAATTTTTACTAATTTTTTATTAATTTTTCAGACCGGGTCAACCCGGTCAACGCCCGGTCAACCCGACCCGAACCCGACTTGGACCCGCTTGACATTAAACGACGCCTGTTTCTATTTTTATTTATATTTTTTTTGTTTTTCAAAACTATTTCCTAATTTCCGAAAATACGAAAATAAATGGACGGCCACGATTAAACCTAGAATTGATCTCGGACGTTCGTTCAATTAAACTCACGTACGCTTCGCTACACCGAATCGCTTCTACTCCGTTCACAAAACGACGCCGCATCGGCCTATACCATAAACGACGTCACTCACCATTTTTGTAAAAAAAAACTAATCCGACGGCCCAAAATCAAACTAAACTAATTATCATGTTCGTTAGATCGGATTTGACGAGCCCGCTCGCGTCACAACGGCCGAGCCGAGTCGGCGATGACCTGGACCAATCGCACGACGCCACATCGGAATGTTGACTTGCTAACCAAGCCACGTCGGCTCGTCTTCAACCTCTCGACAACGGCTCAACGGACGGCCGAGAACTTCCAGCGACGATCTAACGGTGAAACCTCAACTAAAACTCACGAAACCAATTCCTATCGACTCGCCTTGATCTCTAGATTAACATACTCGAAAATCGAGACAATTTTATCTCATTAAATCATGAGCTATGAACTACGCACAGTTGGTCATCACCGAGTTCTAACATGCAAATTAACACCAAATCGAGTAATTCTTTCTTGTACGATCATCATAGGAGGTTCAAAGAACTTACCCGGAGCTCCGATTGAGCTCGCAATGGCTAGAAACGCCCGACCGATATCCGGCCGGACCGCGACGGGTTGGAGGTTCGACTCGAGGTGATTCGAGCGAAATCAATGCAAAACGGAAATGCAAACGTGGTCGGGAAAAATCAAGAAGTAAAACTCACACAACAATTTCAATAATTGTGCCGGTGAGAGTGAGATGCCATAGATGCACGGTACTAAGATCGAGAAGTCGACTCGCCGATTTCGGAGGTTGTAGGTCAACGGAGTTGGTGCGATCACTTCCTCTTAGCTAAGGCGAGCTTAGGTGATGATCCGACGCCCGATTCGGCCTGGATTAACTGGGCCAAAGTCGCAAAACTTCGGTATGAAGCTTCAGCAATGGCGTCGCGCGAGACTCTCTCTCTTTACTTTTCGCTTTCTCTCTCTATTATGTTATCGCAGACGAGCACCAATGAGCCTCTCTTTTGATTCGCGAAGCTTCCTATCCTTTTATACCTCTTTTGAAATTGGGCGCGCACGGGAGAGCCTCGGCGAGCCTCCTCGTTCCTTGGCACGTGCCAATTGGTCACCGGACGGCGACGGAATCGGTTAGGGTTCCATCTATGTCCATTTGGCCCTCCGTCGATCACAAACGAGCACGAATTATTCTCGGACTTGGAAATGTTGACTTTACGTGCCGCCGTGACTTTGATCGACTCGCCGGAACTCCGACGACGACCATTGGCCCTATCGTTGGTGGCAATCGATGCGTCCTTGCTCGAGGAACAAAACCCCACCTTAGTTGATTCAATTAATACCGAATTGGTCCTCGATTTGATCGTTGAATCTTAGCTCCAAACATGCAGAACGGCGTGAGCTTGGGGAAGAAGATGACATTGTTTTGGACCGGTTTGACCGGTCCGACCGGCGGTTAGACCGGTCCGAACCGGTTTAGACGTGGAATTTTCGAAATTAGTCGAAATTCGGGGGAATTTTGACAATTAAACCTCAAAATTGAATTCGGGGACTCGAGATACCATATAGAAATGTAATTTTGCCCAAACATTTCTATCAATTTCTATAAAAACCCCAAATTTTCCTAAAATTGCAAATTGGGGAAAAGTTCACTTGAATGCCCAAATGACCAAATTGGATCCAATTACCCCCGCCAATCGATTCAGAGCACATGTAAACCTTGGGAGGTGGTCCAATTTTATTGTGAAAGTCCCTGGATTAAAAGTAATTTCAAAAATTAGAAATTTCGGGGACTAAATTGCAAAGATTTTGGGGATTTTTGTCCAATCCTTGCCATCCGCATAATTGAGGCTATAATTAACCAAATTGGAGCTTGGAAGGACTGCAATTGAATGTCTAGACTCTAAATGTGCGAAAGTTGCAAAAAAAAAAAAGGCTCAATTTGTATTTTTTATGCGAATTCAGTCCTTAGTGTTATGAAGAAACACCCAAAATTGGACTCAATTTTTTATTTTTCTTGAGGTCAATGTGAAAAAAAATTAAAATAAAAATATTGGGAAAAGTATTTTTCGTGAATTTTCTAGTATTTTTATATTTTTCGAAAATGTTAAAAAATGTGAAAAATAGGAAAAATTATTTTTTGTTCAAAATTGGTTCCTTATGCTTGGCCAAGGCTCCCAAACTTGTTTTTTTTTTCAAATTTTTGATTTTTTTATGAAATTTTGAGAATTTTTGAGAAAATAAAAATTAAGGAAAATTGATTAAAAATCGGGTGTCATCATGCCCCTTTTTCAAAGTAATCTCGGTTAGAGGTTGCTTTCAAAGACAAGGTGACACATGAATCTTTAATCGATTCTACCGGGAAAAATCTAAAGAAGACAAGTCTTTGACATTCAATTGCCTTAATTGACTCTTCCGGCTCATGCACTTTTATGTCAAGGAGAAATAAGAAGAGAGAGACTTACCCGTCTGCTCACTTTGTTAGTGGTCCGAAGATTATCCGTCCGAGGTCGCGAGGACGAATGTATAGAATTATCTTCGAGTCGTTTGTGAGGTTTCATAATGATTAGTGTCCGTTTGATGTCGATTTGTGGTTTGAAGGTTTGGAAGGAGGGTTTACCCTTGTAACAAAGGGATTTACTTATTAGAATGCAGATTGGCTATCCTCTAAGAAGGAATTCACCATCTGAAGAAATTGGTTATCTTGTAAGAAGGAATTCACCGATTAAAATGGATTGGCTATCCCGTAGGAAGCGGTTCGCCGATTAAAATGGGTTGGCTATCCTATAGGAAGGAGTTCGCCGATTAAAATGAGGTGGCTATCCTGTAGGAAGGAGTTCGCCGATTAAAATGGGTTGGCTATCCTTTAGGAAGGAGTTCGTCGATTAAAATGGGTTGGCTATCCTGTAGGAAGGAGTTCCCGATTAAAATGAGGTTGGTTATCCCGTAGGAAGGAGTTCGTCGATTAAAATGGGTTGGCTATCCTGTAGGAAGTAGTTCGCCGATTAAAATGGGTTGGTTATCCTGTAGGAAGGAGTTCGCCTATTAAAATGGGTTGGCTATCCTATAGGAAGGAGTTCGGCAACTAAAATGAGGTTGGCTATCCTATAGAAAGGAGTTCGCCGATTAAAATGGGTTGGCTATCCCTGGGGATTCGCCTATTAAAAGGGGAGGGTGTCATTCGATGACCTAGGTCTACTAGTGTACCTACGTAAACTCAAACCCAATTTTCAAATTTTAAAGGAGATGGTGCATTCGAGGACCTAGGTTTACTAGTGTACCTAAAGAAGCTCAAACCCGATTTTCAAATTTTAAAGGAGAGAGTGCTATTCGAGAACCTAGGTTTACTAGTGTACCTAAGGAAGGTCAAACCCGATTTTTAAATTTTAAAGGAGAGGGTGCCATTCGAGGACCTGGTTTGTTTTAATTTAATGAGGGGGCTCGAGGACCTAGGTTTACTAGTGTACCTACGAGCTCAACCCATTTTCAATTTCAAGGATATTGTGCTATTTTGAGACCTAGGTTTACTAGTGTCAAAATTTATTGAGAGATCTCGAAATCCGATTTTCAAATTTCAAATGAGAGGGTGCCATTTCGAGGACTTAATAGGTTTACTAGTTTACCTATAGAAGCTCAAACCCGATTTTCAAATTTCAAAGGAGAGGTGCCATTTTGAGGACCTAGGTTTACTAGTGTACCTACGAAGCTCAAACCCGATTTTCAAATTTCAAAGGATATTGTGCTATTTTGAGAACCTAGGTTTACTAGTGTACCTACGGAAGCTCAAACTCGATTTTCAAATTTCAAAAGGAGAGAGTGTCATTCGAGGACTTAGGTTTACTAGTGTACTTATAGAAGCTCAAACCCGAATTTCAAATTTCAAAGGAGAGGGTGCCATTTCGAGGACCTAGATTTACTAGTGTACCTACAGAATCGCAAACCCAAATTTCAAATTTCAAATGAGAGAGTGCCATTCGAGGACCTAGGTTTACTAGTGTACCTATAGAAACCGAAACCCGATTTTCAAATTTCAAAGGAGATTGTGCCATTTCGAGGATCTAGGTTTACTAGTGTACCTCTACGAATCTCAAACCCGATTTTCAATTTTCAAAGGAAAGGGTGCTATTCTCGAGGACCTAGGCTTACTAGTGTACCTACGAAGCTCAAACCCGATTTTCAAATTTCAAAGGAGAGGGTGCCATTCGAGGACCTAGGTTTACTAGTGTACCTACGAAGTTCAAACCCGATTTTCAAATTTCAAAGGAGAGGGTGCCAGGCTAAGTACCTAGATTTATTAGTGTACCTACGGAATCTCAAACTCGATTTTCAAATTTCAAAGGAGATGGTGCCATTATGAGAACCTAGGTTTACTAGTGTACCTACGAAACTCAAACCCGATTTTCAAATTTTAAAGGACAGGTGCCATTTCGAGAACCTAGGTTTACTAGTGAACCTACGGAAGCTCAAACCCGATTTTCAAATTTTAAAGGAGAGGGATTCGAGGACCTCGGGGACGCTGAAGACTCGTAGAAAATCCAAGTTAGTTTGATCTTTAAAAATGTAGTTATTTCGAGGATTTAGGAACACTAGGGAACCCGCAGAAAATCCAATCAAACATCATTAGAATGGCTTTCATAGTAATCCAATGGGTTGAGACCCTTGGTTATATGATAAAAGAGTGGTAATTTTAAATTCGGGGAGAAATTTAGGAATTCCAAACAAATTTTCAAAGTGTATTTGTGAAGAAAACGTGCTCAAATATGAGTTCAAATCTCCACCGGGGTGAATTTTGAATGTCGGTGCCCGAGTATTCTAAAAAAGGTTGTCTTAAAAGTTTTTCAACAAGATTTTCCTTCATCCAAGAGGGTTTCTCACCATTTGGGAAGGTTTACTCGGATCTACTCACAGGAAACCTAACCTTGAGCTTTCGGGATCATTCGAGATGTATACAATCTGACGATCGGAGAAGGTATTTAAAAGGGCCCGTAATTTAGGCTAGGTCAAAGGTTTATCAAAGGATTTTCATTTCAAGGCTAAGAAGTGAACTTTAATCGGGAACAACTTCTCCGGCCTACAACTCAAGAACCCCGAAGATGCGATAAGACAGGATTGTACTTACCTCTTTAAGCGGTAGCTTCCTGTGTGATCTCTTCATCAACCTAAGACACCTCTAGATCGAAACGTTTTTGGTGATAGGCTGTAACTTGGTTCAAGGTTGGCTTTTTGAGATAGGCCATATTTTCAAAAGAGGGGTGAACTTGGGTGATCACTTTGATATTTTTACCAGTAGTCACTTGCTTTGAGGAAGTTTCATGCACATTCTTTTTTCAGTTGACTTGAAAGATTTTCCTCTTTTCATCATGATTTTTGAAACTTCGCACTTTTACATGACGCTTTTTCATGGGCTTTGGCCTTGCTTTTACCAGGCACTTTGCTTTTTTGTTTCTTGTCATTGATTGGCTCTTCTCGAGACCAGGATCGAAAATTCTTCCGATTACGCTTTTGACTTATCGCTGGTAATTCCTTTATTTTGCCCCAAGTATATGGAGGTGATCACCAACAATGGTTTAGAAATGAAGATTATGAAGGCTCAAATTGGCTTATCAAAGGATAAGTGTTTGGGTATATAGAAATGAAATACTTTTCTTCACTTGAAGGTGTTTCAAGTCTCTGCAAGAAATCACCTAAAGCTATCTAAAAAAGATTGATGTAAGTTAGCACAATAAAGTCTTACCTTAATCTTTTCTCCGAGCGATCCACCAATGAACCTCCAAATATGCCCCGGTGTGGGGTGGTTCTTGACAGGGTTTTATTCAGAAAATTTCTCCCTTTTGGTTCAGAATGGTTATCAAGGGATATAATTATATAGATAATTTTGAAATGGAAATGCCTTTCGTCATTTCAATCCATGTAATCACCGCGAATAATCTCTACGTCCCAAAATTAAGTTTTTCGTTCTGTCATTTTCACTTATCGTTCAAGTGTATCGGGGATGTGTTTGAGGATAAGGTTTACCTCTTTTCATTTGAAGGATCATCCTCTTGGAAAGCTTTCAAAACCTACCCTTTTGTAGGATCTCAAGGTGTTTTCATCAAAATTCAACATTTGCAAAAGTTTTCATCAAAAGGTGTATTCAAAAGGTGTTTTTGAAACTTGAAAGGGATGTTTCTTTAAAAGGGCCTTACGGCTTTGTAAATTAAAATCTTGGATGTTAAGCACAATAATATTTCTAAACGGAAGTGAGCATTTTTCGGGAAGAGAGCCCAAACCCGCCTCCTTCGGATGTCGATTCCCGTTTCCCGTATAAAAAGGAAACGATCGGTTAGAGATGTTCAAAATTTAAAATCGAGAACGACTCCCTCGTTTGATCAATCACTCTACAGGATCCTTGATGACTCCAGGCTTTCCTGCAAAAACAAACATACGCAAATGCATGTATGCAGATGTCATGCGAATGCAAATTTCATGTGACTCGGATACGCTCATTAATCACTTGAAACTTGATTTCATTTCGGGGATAATACTTTTTTACGGCATCTGCATTTGTCGGACTTGCCAATTCTTCTCCATCCATATTTACAAGAATAAGAGCTCCCCGGATAAGACGTTCGAATTACGTAGGGGCCTTCATAATTTGGCGAAAACTTGCCTCCTGGGTGTTGAGTATTTGGGAGCATTTTCTTCAAAACTAGCATCCCCGCTTCCAAAATTTATGGGCTTGACCTTCTTGTTAAAAGTCTTGGCCACTTTCTTCGGTAGCTCGGACCATGGCAAATGGCCTTTAGTTGCCTTTCATCAATCGGATTTAATTGCTTGTGCCTCTACCGATTCCACTCACCTTCCGAGAGTTCTACCGAGAGAGGACCCTTAAAGAGGGGATTTCAACTTCTATTGGTAGGACTGCCTCCATACCATAAACCAATGAGTAGGTAGTTGCCCCGGTTGAAGTACGAATCGAAGTTCGATAGGCCATGAGAGCATATGGCAATCTTTCGTGCCGTCTCGATATTTCTCGGTGGTTTTGGCCAATATTTTCTTGATATTCTTGTTTGCCGCCTCCACAGCTCCATTCATTTGTGGGCGGTAAGGTGTAGAATTGAGGTGTCGTATCTTAAATTGATCCAACAAGTGATTCACAACTTTGTTGTTCGGATTAGAGCCATTGTCCGTGATGATTACTCTTGGGACTCCATATCTCGAGATGATATCCCGTTTGATGAATTCAGCCACAATTTTTGCAGTGACATTGGCATACGAGCTGGCTTCAATCCATTTGGTGAAATAATCGATGGCCACCATAATAAAACGATGTCTGTTTGAGGCCTTTGGGTTAATAGGCCCAATCATGTCGATCCCCCACATAGAGAATGGCCAAGGTTCGACATTTGATGTAGTTCAATGGCCGGCGTGTTTATCCTGTCGCCATATCCTTGGCATTGATGACGGGACCTAACATGTTGACCGCAATCCGACTCGATAGTCATCCAGTAGTACCCGAGTCTCGAGATCTTCTTGGCGAGGAGATGGCCATTCATGTGTGGTTCACATTCTCCTTCGTGGATTTCTTTCATAATGAGATTTGCTTCTTTAGCATTTACGCACCTTAGCAAGACTGAATCGAAGGACCTCTTGTACGGGACCTGTCTACTAAGGAAGAACTTAGAGGACATCTTACCGATGTATTTCCTATCTTCCGGTTGACTATTCTGCGGGAATTTGCCTTTCAACAGGTAATTTTTGATGTCATGATACCATGGTTCTTTATCGGGTTCTTCTTCAATGACCATACAGTATGCAGGTTGATCAAGGATGTCGATCCTTAACGGCTCTATCTCAAGGCCATCTTGCACTTGTAACATGGCCGATAGTGTGGCCAAAGCGTCAGCAAAATGACTTTGAGTTCTTGGTAGATACTCGAATGTGATTTCCTTGAAATGTTGGATCAGCCCTTCGAGAAATTTATGATAAGGGATAAGCTTAGGATCCTTTGTTTTCCACTCTCCTCGGGTTTGTAAAATGATGAGCATAGAATCTCCATATACCAGCAGACTTCTTCACCTTTAATGAAATGGCCACTTGTAATCCGAGGATATTGTTGATGCACGGGAACACCAACTTGGTCGAGACAGGATAATGTTGACCTTCAAGGGATATTAAAACTACCCCAAGTACCTAATCCAATGAGATTTACCGCACCATCAAAGTACATTGTCCACTTGTCTTTCGGATATATTCGGAATTTGGCCTCCATTATCTTGCTCTGAAACTTCTTTAGGAGGATTTTCAGCCAACATGTCTGCGATCGCTCTTCCCTTGACAGATTTTTTGGGAGAGGTTTTAATGTCAAACTCGAAAGGAGTACTTGCCACTTGGCCATTTTTCCCAATAAAGCTGGTTTTTCCAAAAGATACTTGATGGGGTCGTTTTCGGTGACCAATTGGATATGATAATGCAAGGTATCTTCGCCTCAATCTCTAGGGGACCCAAACCGGTGCTACGCAAGTTCTTTCTACCAATGAGTACTTGGCTTCGGATGTGGTGAACTTTTTGCTCAGATAATATATGGCCCGTTCCTTTCGATCCTTGGGGTTAGTTTGGGCAAGTAGAGCTCCCAAGGATTCGTCATGAACCGTCGGATATAAAATCAAAGGAACATTAGGGATAGGAGGTACCGATCTGGGGGTCGTACCAAATATTCCTCAATCTTCTCGAATGCTTGTTGATACTCGGAATCCCATTTTACTTTTGCGCCTTTCTTTAGAAGTTTGAAGAAGGGCTTCGCTGTTTCCGACGGTTGTGATATGTAATTTAGCCTCCAAGTAGACCCCGTACTTCCTTAACAAGTAGAAGGAGTTCCTATCTCCCATATAGCCTTGATCTTGGAGAGGTCGATTTCAATACCACGACTACTTACGACAAATCCCAGCGAGTTTTCCAGATACGGCGTCGAATACGCATTTCACGGGATTCAGTTTGAGCTTGTATTTCCTTAATCGATCAAATAATTTTCTCAGCACTTGAACGTGATCTTCTCCGGGTTTAGACTTGGCAATCATATCATCCTCATAGACTTCCACTTCCTTGTGTATCATGTCGTGGAAGAGGGTCACCATAGCTCTCGATATGTTGCCCCTGCATTTCTTAATCCAAAAGGCATGACTTTATAGTAGAAGATTCCCCATTGGGTGACGAATGAGGTCTTGATCTTGTCTTCCTCTTTCAGCATGATTTGATTATATCCCGAGAAGCCATCCATGAAGGAGAATAATTCAAAGCCCGCGGTGCTATCAACGAGCACATCAATGTGCGGTAAGAGAAAATCATCTTTTGGACTAGCCTTGTTTAAATCCCGATAGTCCACACATATCCGAATCCTCCCATCTTTCTTTTTAAGCGGCATGATATTGGCGGCCCAATCAGCATATGGGACAGCCTCAATGAACCCCACCTTGAGAAGCTTCATCACTTCTTCTTTGATCTTATTAGACAACTCGGGGTTCATTCTTTCTTGGTTAACTTTTGCATGCAGGATTTGTGGGCGAGCATGTTCTACTATATCTCCATCCAATCCGGGCATGTCAACATATGACCAAGCGAAGATATCCTGGTATTCTTTGAGCAACGCCGTTATTCTCGAGATATCGATCGCAGATAAATGTCCCCCCTATTTTTACTTCCTTAACGCAGGCTAGATCTCCCGGATTGACAACAATGGGCTCTTTAGAAGTATGGGGCTTAGATTCTTCAAAACAATCCCATTCCCTTTTAATGTCACTCACATCTCGCTTCTTCTATATCAATCTCGTATGCATAATCATTGAGCTGATCCGAGTCACATATTAACCTGTTATCCATGGGTGGGATGACATGCCCGAAATGCATCAAGAATGGTTAATATGCCAAAAATAGAATTACAAAATGCATGATCTGTTTTGACAAAATATTTTTGAATTCCTTTTTAAAAGAAAAGAAGAGAATAGGAAGGAGAATCTGTCCTTAATTTTTCGGACGTCCTGGTTCCCAAAATGCCGTTTTTAAAACCCAAGATCATATGGCGGATTGGGCCTCAATTTTATGGTGTAAGCAATTGTCATCATCGGACCAATCCGTTGTTCCATATGTCTTTAATAAAACTAGAGATAATTTTATTGATAGATGCAACTAATGACAGCACAATACTGCACTTCTTGAATCACAAAGCGATATCCATAGGGTGCTTAAAAGAGAAAGCAAAAAGCTTTAGAAACAAATGCGTAATTGAAATGCATTAAAGGTGAAGTTCGGAAAGAGCCTTTTACTCGGAGGTGGGAAAGTCGTCATCGAGCCACTCAATTATCACATTCACCCGATTGTCCGGGAATAGGTTGGAGAAGTCTAGCTCTGCATCCTCGGAAATATCCTCGTCTTCTAACCATTTACCTTCGTTGGAGAATACTTTAGACAAGGGATTTTCGAACATCTTTCCTCTAGCTTTCCATGCATTAGTGCCAATGAAACGGCCACCTCGGTGTCCACGGTGTCCATGGTCTCCATAACATTTGTTTCGACTTCGACCTCGACCCATACCGCGCTCTATTGTCTCTTTATAGCCCGGACCAACCTTATGGTCATTTGAATCAAGAGTTAAGAGATTACGGATCTCTTGGCCGTACTTCCCTAATCCGGTACCGGGCTACTTTTCCTGCCATAGTAGCGGATCTTGATAGCTTCGGGATAGCTAACTTTGCATCGGATAGTAGATGCATGACGGATATGATGTCAAAGGTGTAATAGCTCAACTCATTCTCCTTTGAAGGCTCAATGTATGGGACTATCCGTCTCATGGAAGCTCGATGTCCCACTTCACAATGGATAGTGATCGGTTGGCCTTTAACCATAAATTTTACCTTTTGATGTAGGGAAGAAGGTATCGCCCCGGACACATGAATCCATGGTCTTCCAAGAAGCAAGGTGAAGGTACTAGGAATAACCAGAACTTGGAACGGTATAGAGAAGGTTACCGGTCCGATAGAGACGTCCAGTTTAATCTCTCCCACCACATTCTTGGAAACTCCGTCAAACGACCGGATAGTGGCTTTGGACGTCTTGACAAAATCTTCGCTTATCGCCAAGCTTCGAGAGTGCTCAAAGGACACAAATTAAAAGCCAAGCTGTTGTCAATTAGGACATGAGGTACCTCCTTTTCATGGCATCTTACGGCGATATAGAGGGCCTTATTGTGAACACGCCCTTCCCTCGAGAAGTCTTCATCAAAGAAGGAAATCTGATCCTTTAAAAGGATGGCTTCCACAAAGTCTCCCAGTTGAACTTCATTGATGGTTTTCGAAACGTGACTTCATCTAATGCTTTCATAAGGGCATTCTTGTGCTTTTCCGAATTCTTGAAGAGGTCTAGTAAGGAAATTTGTGCGGGCATTTTTCGAAGTTGGTCTACAACTTCGTACTCACCGGTTCTCACAACGGACTGCAGCTTTTCAACCTCCTCTCGCAGTAGGAGCTTTCTTATCGATTCAACCTCCTTCGGGGGATAACATCTTCCCGATCTCATGACTGCGTCAATCTCATCTTTCCGTAATCCCAACATACCGCCTTTGGGTCATATTCTTCCATAGGTGGCAATTTGATCTTCATTTGGTTTGACTTCCTTCGAGGTGATTCCAATGTTGGCGATTTTTCCGAACTAGAAGCTTCCCGATTATCGACCTTGTTCAGGTCAATCACAAAACGAATCAGGACATCTACCATCCCGATCATCTCATCTTCATGGATGTTTTCGAGATTATGTTCGGGACATGGCTTCACCGGTATGGCATTCTCTTCATCCAGCACGCCTTTGCCT
This sequence comes from Rhodamnia rubescens, assembly GCA_021437795.1. Lineage (NCBI taxonomy): Eukaryota > Viridiplantae > Streptophyta > Magnoliopsida > Myrtales > Myrtaceae > Rhodamnia > Rhodamnia rubescens. Next base: position 2,925,229 of record JAILYA010000034.1, read on the forward strand.
TTCCCTTCGACTCTCGGGATAATGCCCTCAATTCTCATGCCGATATCCACCAAATGTTGGAAGGAGGAATATGTATATGCGTACATGCGGTCGAAATACTCTGCCGGCAGTGACTTGAGTATGAACTCTAGCATTTCCCTTCCCGATAGCAGCGGTTGCACCATCATTGCGTGCTTCTTCCACGTCCTGGCGAATAGTTTGAAACTCTCATCCTCACCTTTTCCGATATTTAATAAATTGGCCTTGGTGAAGTACCCTTTGATCCCGACTTCAAAATGTCGTAAGAAGTGCTCGAGAGCTCCTCCCAGCTTGGGACCCAATCTAGGTCGATTGATTGGAACCAGGCCAATGCTAGGCCCATCAAACTATGCTTGAAATTCTGGATTAACCTTTCATCGTCTTCATGATGGCCCACCATTTAGCGGAGGTAATACGAAATATGTGCCAAAGGACACCCAAGTACCATCATACTTCATGCGGAAGGTCACCCTCAAAATTACGCCTTGGGGTGGAATATTTCTAGCTTGGGTGATTGGCACAATCAGCTCTTTCAATTCATCCACTTTCTTTGAAATGTCGTCGCCTTGTTCTTGCAACAGAGCGATCCTTCTATTTTGCGTCTCCATGGTCCGTCGTATTTCCCGGATCTGCTTGTTTTCTTCTATTGCCGCGGTATTATTTTTTACCACCGATTGTGACAATTCAGCCACCATGTCCGTCAAATGACGCATGTGGGTCTCCCAAATTAGAAAACCACATATCGACCTCCCGATTTCCCCCGTTCATCCCGAGGAACTTCTTGATTCTTAGTTCCATCGATTATCCCCACGAATTCTTCATTTTCGGGGTCATCCATGCCACCCCAACCATCGGGAACTATAACTCCAGCGTCCACGAAAAAAACTCGACGGCGCCGAATATAGGATTTTGAAGTTATAACCGCTCGCCTCTTTCTAGAGGCCGTTGCATGAATTTTCTATCACTTCGGTGGGCTTTTTATAGACGGACTTCATATTCGTCTAACTCTTCAACTTCTTCAACATCTCGGATGTTCATCAAGTATCCCGAGGGAACTTTTCGAGTCTTTCCTCTCGTGGCTCTCAATATGAGCTCTTCTGCCACCATGTCTACGGTCACATAAGTCCCTTTAAAAGCGAGATCTTCCATTCTTCCGATGACACCCACATTGATTAGCCGTTCTAAACATGCATCTTTTTGTTCCCGAGAAATATTTTCTCCTTCGGGGTATTGTGCAGCCGGGGTTAGGATGTCTCGCATTCGATCTACATCCACTATGAACTCCAGGGTCTCTTTATCTTCACCGTCAAATATCGCGTTCACCTCGCGATGTTCGAGTAGAGGGTTCGTTGCACATTCGATTGAGTCTTATCGAACTCCCGAACTTTACCATCAATCAAGGCTTGCACCTTATACTTGAGGGCGAGACAATTGTCCACATTGTGCCCCTTTTCTCCCATATGGTACACACAAGTCCGAGTCTCATCAAACCCGGGGAACCTTGGAGGATTAGCTCTAGGTAGCTCTTTTGCGACCAATCAATTTTCCAGCAACATGGGTAATAATTTGGATAACGATCGAGGTAGCGGGGTGAAGACAGGTTGGTTTCTTCTTTTTGGTTCCGGTGGTTTAAGAACGGTCCAAGAAGAAGTTCCTTGGGTATGGGTAGAAGGTGAGAAATTTTTGGGTTTAGGTGGGTTGGGGACAAACGCCACATCGCCGTTTGCTCCCTATTATCCCTTTTCAAGGGGTATGGCGTCCGAAAGGTGACTTGGGTATTTTCTTCTCCCCGCAACACCCATTCATGGCATTCGCCACCTTAATCAAGTGCGCGAACGTCCGACACCCGGGAGGTGTTCAACTTATCGAAATACTCGAAGGGCAATGCCTTGAGGAAGAGGTCTATCGGTTCTTCTTCGGGGACAGGTGGTTTCACTTGCACGGCCAAAGCCCTCCACCTTTGGGCGTAGGCGCGAATGGCCTCATTCTTCCCTTTTACGGTCCTCAAAAGATCTTCACTAGTAAGTATCGTCGAGTGTTAAACTTATACTGCCGAAGGAACTCGTCGCCTAGCTTGTCCCAATCGGCGAGCCTTTCGGGCTCCGGCTCCATAAACCATGTCGGGCTGCCCCAAATAGGCTTTCTTGGAAGGTGTTGACTAACGGCGGGATATTATCCGAAAATTGAGACATGCAGCGCAGATAATACTTTAGATATGCCTTGGGAGACCCGGTCCCGTTATACTTTCTCATGAAGTCCGGTTCCTTGTAATCGGTAGGAACCTCGATTTTCTCAAAAGGTGTTACCTTATCAAACCTTGAGAGCTCATATCCCCTAACTTGCCAAGCACTCCTCGATCTTGGCGAGTCTTTTAATTTCTTCCTCCATTTTCAAGGCTTGTTTTTCTTTCTTTTCTAGGTCAATCACAACTGGAGGCTCTTTAGGCGGTTTCTCCGGATTTGGAGTAGGAGCCGGGTTAGCACTTGTACTATCGGCGAGCTTGGAGGAACTTGGGAGTTTGAATTAGCGGGGTATCTCCCCGACTAGCGATCATCATCGCCTTCATCTCTCGCCATCATTGTGGCTATCATATTCATCTCGGTTCTCCAAGTTACCCACACGTGGTGCGAGCTCTTCTTGCTCCATTCTTAGTTGGCGCGTCTTACTACGAGTCCTCGTGTTTATCAATCACCTATTTTTCAAGACATTAAATTAGTACTAGGAATATTCGAAAATTTGAGAGGGCTGATCCGTGGTAATTGTTCTTTCTATATGTATGCATGAAATGCTCATAAAAGGAATATTATTCGTTTACTACATACCAAATTGTTCAAAAGTGTCTATAAAAATAACAAATATGCCAAACTAAATGGGGAATGGATCTATCTAAGCCGAGGACGCTTGCATTCTTCCTGCTCCTCTAACCCATCAGAATCCCACAAGTATGGGTCTTCTCCCTCTACCGACATCTAGAGCTCCGGATCTTCGGGAATGTACGGCTCTACTCCCGGGACATATGGTACCATGTACTCGGGTTCATAGGACTCCACTTCTTCGATACGAGGAGATACGCACTCGGGTACATACGGCTCAACTAATGATCTGCGATACTCCTTGAATTTCCGAATATACTCCTTGGAGGCCCTATGAATGTTCATCTCATCATCCAAGTAATCGGGCCATTCAACTTGTTGCAATGGGGAGTTCTTCAAAGCATAGAGAATGAGTTTGATTCGAGCCCGATACAGCTTCTTTGCCTCCTTGGTGAGCTTCCCTTCCGCCATATCGAACGAGAAGATCCCGGGATAAACTTCTGGTGGCACTTGTTGTAAAACTCCAAATTATCTCACAACGCTGATGGGATAATATGCCACTGCACCAGTACATCCTAATAAAGGAATAGGGCTATTATCAGCACCAATAATGCGAGCTTCCAAGATCTTAGGCCAAGTTAGGCGCCATCGGATATGCTCGGGTTTCAAATCATTCAATAGCTCAACCCATTTCTTAAACGAATGTTTGGGTACGAGGGATTGACATTTGAGGAAGGATTTAAGGGGATGAACATGTTTGTTGATCTCATAACACCCTACTCGGAGTTGGAAATTTTTATGTGAGAAGTGAACCACATGTGGAGTAGCCCATTGGATGCTTGAAAAATGGCTTTTTTGGAAGTTTTGGAACGGTTTAGAGAGAGGAAAGTTTCAGCTAGAATCATGTATGAATAATTCCAACGGCAACATGCTTGTCTGGCTATATGGACTATGGAAGAGTCAAAAGTAGTCCTAGAGGTAGGGAATAGGATGAATGCAAAGAAAGCTAGGAAGAACACTTTTCCGATTTATACCGGTTTTGATAAGGAAGAATAATCATCGAAAAGGAAAGAGAATCTACCGAGTTGGACTCATAGACTTTCTCTATTTCAGAGATTTTAAGACGAAGAAAGCTTGATAGGGAATGAGTAGGATCCATGTCCAAAGGTGGTTGAGCTATATAGTCATCGAACTTGACCCCAATGATAGCGGAATATTTTTCGAGCGTAGGAGTCAACTCAAGACCTTGGAAGTTGAACGTCATTGTGTGCATGTCCCAAACCTTAGCCAAAGCTTGAATAAGAGCCGGTTGATAATCCACTTTAATCAAGTCCACTAGCCGGCCTAATCGTCCTTCAACAAATGCTTTGTTGACTAGGTTGAGGCAATCCCACCATAGAGAGAGTTCTTTGCGAGGCACCAGGATGACTTTGATGTCTCCATTCCCCATGATCTAAAAATGTAAAATGATGATCCTAAAGTCAATTACCACGGATTAAAATGAATATGCATGAAATGTGATGCAAATGCACTAACCAAATTCCATGTCATCTTTTGGTAACATGAGGGTCAACTACTCCCATTTGACCTAAATAAATCAAATGGGGGTAGTTATGGACCAAATTTCACCCAAAGATGGCATGTAATCGATTAGGATCGTTTAAGTGCAATCGGGGTAGAAAGTCACTATTACAACTTTAAATTCAAAAACCCACAGAATTCGTAAGTCTAATACAATTAAGTCCAAAAAGCATCTAAAGATGTTCGACCAATACATGTGGATGAAAATACACAATCGGCTCCAAAGGAACATGATACACCCAGGAAATGCCCCCCAAAGTCCAACTAAAACTAGGTAGTTGAAGCGGTGTCCTCGTTAGAGGATATCTCAATCAACCCGGGAGGATCAATATCTTCTTCATCATTAGAGAATATGACGATGATTTCCTTCCTCTTGATTGGCGAATGACTCGAGGTCGTTTTGATTGCGTGAGGTCGTCTTATTAATTTCGCATATAATTCTTGGATCCTCTCTTTTCCTCGCTTGAGCTCCAAATGGCGTGCACAACGTGTATAATCACATCTTTCTCCACGAAGGCGGTTACGTCCATTGAGCGTATCGGGGATATCAGTATGACGTCGGGGTGCCATCTATTCTAAAAAGGAAAATTGACCTTCAACCCCAATCATTTAAATGATCTTATAACTTTCGTGATATGCTCGTAAAAATGCATGTCATGCATGAATTAAATTCACAAAAATAAAGAGGGTAAAAAGTCTTACCAACCGATGTTACTCTTTTTTTTTTTTTTTTGGTTTTAGGTATACCAACCTTCCATTCACATGCGTATGAGACAAGTGAGGTTCAACTCTAAAGAAATCAAAAAGGGCTCCGGTATGGACCTAAAAAGGCTCCCGCTATACGAATCGATGAGCCGCCCACAAGCGCGATCAAACAACAAGTGGATAGGATCATCAATCTTGCATAGTGAGCGGGATTAAGTATAGTCAACCCAAGTGTCAATCAAACACGGGAGCGTCGCATACCAATACCTATCTACGGCGACCTCAAGAGGGTGATTCGCGGCTCGGGTTTAGGCGCTTGTGTGTGCAGTGTCGTGATCCTTAAAATATGCAAGACATGCACAACAATTTATATCAAAACACCGCTTCAATATGGGAGTAAATAAACACACAACTCAAAACACCATATCTACACAAAATTAATTAGCATAGACGTTACCCCTTATAACTCCCATCTGCACCAACATTTAACATTTTTCATTAGTGAATGTACCTCACCTTCAAGAGCATCTGCGAGAAAAATGGGGTTAGAAAACACTCAACATTTTTATCCGCTTAAGTCCTCTTAATGATTTCCCCGAGTTAAATTTAATCCCCAAATAAGTCGCGATCTGTCGCGACTCTCTCGAGTTTTTCTTTTCGGAGCTGGCGGGGTTAACGAGCCGCGCCCTTATCGGATCCCGGTTAGCGGCGGGATGACTTCGCGCGGGTCTCTACCAAGACCCGTTACTCGAATCGCGATGTGAAGAAAATTTTTATCGAGATCGATCTTAGTGTGGCCGGGTGGCATGTGCATAGTGTACATGCATTTGGAGTCGCCACCGATCAATTATTGGAGGGTATGATCGGAAACCCTATCGAGCGGTCGGGAGGAACCGTTCGATTCTACGAAAATAAGAGATTTGGGTCCGGGGGACTTAGTTACGCCGAGATTTACATCGACGCCCTTTCGGTTACCGAAGTTGAGTGATTTTCTAACCTAAGAATTCATGCGAGATGAAATTTCGAGTGAGGTAGGCCCTAGTGATCTAAGATATCATGCAGACGGGAATTTATTACCTTAACAATCACAATGAGAAATTTAATGCGCAATCAAAATAATCACATCGATTAAATAATCAATCAAGTAGACATCTCTAATATGGCTCCCAAACTCCGAAATATCAATTTTCAACTCTCGAATGGTTTGGGAAAATTTGGGGCGGAAGGCCCGGAAGGGTAGAACGGTCATTTGGAAGGTTCGGGACCAAAAAACCACAAAATACGGTCGGGCCAGTTGAATGTGGTCATTTCCCATTTTTTGCGATTTGTTTAGAATTTTTGGAATTTTTCTAATTTTTTTGGATTTTTTATATATTTTTCGAAAATAAATAAAAATTTCTATCAATTTCTATAAAAACCCCAAGTTTTCCTAAAATTGCAAATTGAGGAAAAGTTCAATTGAGTGCCCAAATGACCAAATTGGATCCAATTACCCCCGCCAATCGATTCGGAGCATATGTAAACCTTGGGAGGTGGTCCAATTTTATTGTGAAAGTAATTTCAAAAATTAGAAATTTCGGAGAATAAATTGTAAAGATTTTGGGGATTTTTGTCCAATCCATGCCATCCGCGTAATTGAGGTTGTAATTAACCAAATTGTAGCTTGGAAGAACTGCAATTGAATGTCTAGACTCTAAATGTGCGAAAATTGCAAATAAAAAGACTCAATTTGTATGTTTTATGCGAATTCAATCCTTAGTGTTATGAAGAAACACCCAAAATTGGACTCAATTTTTCTTAAGGTCAATATGAAAAAGAATTAAAATAAAAATATTGGACATTTTTCTGAATTTTGGTCACCTCGAAAAGTATTTTTCGTGAATTTTCTAGTATTTTTCTATTTTTCGAAAATATTAAAAAATGTGAAAAATATGAAAAATTATTTTTTGTTCAAAATTGGTTCCTTATGCTTGGCCAAGGCTCCCAAACTTATTTTTTTTTCAATTTTTTTGATTTTTTATGAATTTTTTAGAAAATAAAATTTAAGGAAAATTGATTAAAAATCGGATGTCAACACGATGGACATAATGACGTTACACGGAGATACCAATAGATGGGGATAAGGCGTATATAAGGAGAGGTAGTATGGTTTGGGTCGATGAAGGAGCGACGTTTAGAAGCCTCATTTTTTTGAAGCATAGTTTTATCGAGACGGAGATACCACCTTTGGACCACCGAGGACTTTTGATGTACCACGGAGCGTCAGTCGGATGGTGCCACCCTACTCCCCTAGACGGCGAGGTCTTTCATCCCTAAAGCGAAACTCGAAGGTAGTCAATCGAAGGCCCGGAGTCGGTAGAGAAAGCTCAAGTGGTGGAGCCTTGGACGGTGATCTAAGATCGGAGGAGCTCCGTAACCCGAGCAAGAGATCGATGGACGAGCTTAATAAGCCATTGGATTCGAGTCCGGAGCTCGAGGCGGAGGATGCATTCGATCTCCCAATGGACCCCTAGATTCCGAGTCGGAGGAATCGGACATACCCGAGGTTCGTCGAGGGCGGTGGACCCGACTAGTAGTTTTAGATAGGCCGTTTGGTCTTTTCGTGTACCTATAGGATAGGCGTAACTTCTAGGTGGGTCTTCGCTTTTTGATGTAATTGACCCCCTCTCCCGAATCTTTCTAGGGTATTGCTATGTTACGTGTTATATGAATGATTACATTTTATGCTATCGAATCCTTGTCTTCTAAAGTCATTCTATTGAGTTTCTTATAAGGGTGTTATGTCGCTTCCGCACGTGCATATCGCATTACGCTAAGTTTATCGCCGTATTGATCCCCGGGAAAAGATAGGCGTAAGTTCTCTAACTTGAGGGATGTCAACGCTCTCGAAGGACACGGGCGTGACATCCTCATTGAAGTGGTATCGAGCAAGGTCAGCTCGATCCGGGACGATTGACGTTTGGAGTAATAAGGAGGAATGACTTGAGAATGGCGGGTAGCGAGACCTTAGGAGACTCGTTAGAGTTAGGCACGAGATGCATGACATATGAATTGGTGCTTGGATCGGCATATTGGATTGACATCACCTTTGGTGATTATAAAACTATGGGAGCTTCATTTAAGCACCTGATTGTTGTGGCTTGGTGTCTTTGTTTGTTGAATGACATTTCTTTGAGTTGCAGTGCGTCCGGACTCGAGGTATAAGCCTGAACCTTTAAGTGTGAATCTCTTCGTTTTTTAGTTGCTTGCCTTGTAGGCTAGTTGTCTTCTTGTGGTTGTCACCGTGAGTTGTGACATAGGCCTATTATAAGCTAATCGTTGGCTTAGATATCTCGATCCTTAATTGGGGTTATGGGTGGTTCGGTGTTGTCAGAGTTAAAGGAATCGAAGAGTTCGTGATAGAATTAGCTCTGAACGGAACCGATCTCAAAGCACCGTATCGGATGTCCTTGTTCGGAGTTAAAGGTACTTGAAGGTTTAGATGCAAGAGCTATTGGACAAGGGCTTCATTCGTCCGAGGGAGTCGCCGTGCGGAAAGCCTATCGTTCGTAAGGGAAGAAAGACGGGTCCTTGCTTTATGCATTGACTATAGGCAACTCGAATTAGGTCACTGATTAAGAACAAGTACCCATTACGAATAGATGAACTGTTCGATCAACTCGAAAGGAGCTGCGGTGTTTTCCAAGATCAACTTGAGGATTGGGTACCATCGGTTAAGGATAAGGAAGGAGAACGTACCAAAGACAGCGTTTCGGACAAGATATGGACACTAAGAATTCACCGTTATGCCGTTTGGGCTGACCCAATGCCCCAAACCGATTTCATGGATCTAATGCACAGAGTGTTCAAGGGATATTTGGATCGGTTCGTAATTGTCTTCATCGACGACATCCTGGTTTATTCTAAGACCTCCGAGGAACATGAGCAAGATATGAGAGTGGTTCTACGGACGTTAAGAGAGCACCCGCTTGCGCCGAGTTCAAGTAAGTGCGAGTTCCGGCTCCACGAAGGGCATTCCTCGGACACGTTATATCCGAAAATGGGATTTCGGTGGACCCTACAAAGATTGAGGCGATTATGAATTGGGTCGAGGTCGACGTTAGTTACCGAAATTCGGAGTTTCTTAGGACGGCCGCCTACTATAGGAGATTTATAGAGAAGTTCTCGTCGATAGCGACTCCTTTGTGAAGGCGACCGGGAAGGATACACGTTCGAATGGACGGACAAGTGCGAAAGAAGCTTCCAAGAACTCAAGCATGAGACCGACAACCGGGCCGGTATTGACGATTCCTTCTAGCCCGGGAGGCTACGAGATATATAGCGACGCATCATTAAAAGGATTAGGATGCGTTCGATGCAAAGCATGGAAGGATAGTTTGCTTATGCGTCGAGACGAGTTAAGACCTCACGAAATGAACTACCCAACGCATGATTTGGAATTGGATGCGATAGTATTCGCACCGAAGATTTGGAGACATTACTTGTGCGGAGAAAGATTCCAAATCTACACCAACCACCACCAGTGCAAGTACTGTTTTCCCAAAAGAAACCGAACATGAGACACCGTCGGTGGATGGAACCGCTTAAAGACTACAATTGCGATATTCTATACCACCTTGGAAAGGCGAATAAGGTAGCGGATGCGCTTAGTAGGAAGTCGAGCATCGCGCATTTGTTGATCAAAGAGTGGACCCTACTAGAAGGAATAAGAGATTCCCAATTTAAGCTCGAACTATGCCAACTGTCCAATGTGATGGCTACGTTGAGAGTGGAACTAGGGATTCGAGAAAGGATTAAGACCCTACAACCTACGGACGATGAAGTTCGAAGAATTCTAGAAATGGACAAGGAGAAAATGAGGCCTGATTTCCAAGTGTCGGAGGACGGGACCTTGATGTTTCGCGGACGGCTGTGTGTACCCAAGGATGAGGAGTTAAGGGAAAGGATCCTGTCGGAAGCCCATAGGAGTAATTACAAGTATCCATCCAGGGTAGCACAAAGATGTACCGGAATTTGTGTCACGCCCCATGTCCTTTTAGCGCGCCAACATCCCTAACATTCACTTTCTTCTTCCGGGATCAACACAAAGAATAAACTTAAAGTAATACCATATGCGGATGCGGAAGCGACACAGCACCCTAATGATAAAATTAAACAGAATGACTTCAAAAGACAAGAAGATTTTATAACATAGAGACGATCATTCTTACAACGCATAGGAACGAAATACGTAAGGATCACGAGGGGAGACAGTGTAGTGGGGTAAAAGGGCTCCCACAAAATATACGATAACTCGGGGTGGGCATTCCTGTTAGACTACATCCATCAACGGGGTATACCAAAAAGGTTAAGTGGCCCTACTCTAGCCTTCGGTTCGCGCCTCTCTTGGTGGTGGCACATCTTTCGGGTCGGACTCCGTCGGCTCTTCGATACTCTCCGCCTCCATCGAATCTACGTCCGGGTCCACGACTTCTCCTCCCTAGGGCAAGCACTCGCTAGGGTCCAACTCCATGGGGTCTCCTTGCTGGTCTCGTCGTAGGGCACGCCCTCCCCTTCTTTAACTCCCCGAGTCCAGTGTCAAAAAGGTATGCTCCTCCCAAGCTCCACCTCCTACGTCTATCCATACGGTGGTATAGTTCCTATAGTGTACCCTACCATCGCCTATCACTTATTTCGTCACTATGCGATCGATCCGTCTTGGTATCCCAAAATGTGGCGACGGCATCTTCGTGGTCGGTGGTCCGAAAAGTGGGTCCCACAGAGAGGTGAGATTACATCCCGATAAGGCGGATCTAAGCCGACCCTAGGGTATGGTACTTTCGAGCAACCTAACTACCACAATCAACTGGACAATCACATACAAATTATTCTACACATATAACTAGCTCAAACCGCCACAACATAATTCCCTAAAGCAACAATCGGGTTACGATTACTACGGAACTTTCGACTTGGGCACTATCACTAATCGATCATACGTGGCATCAATTTCAAACATCAATTCTTAGGCTCCCTCCCAACGCCTCGGGTATATAGCACACACTTTCAATAATCCGCCCGCGTAAACACGCATCGGGCTTAATAGCGATTCCGAGTATTCGTGCCCGCGTAATAACGCATCGGGCTTAATAACAGATTCTCGTATTCGAGCCCGCGTGATAACACATCGAGCTTAATAACAGATTCTCGGTATTCGGGCCCGCGTGATAACGCATCGGGCCGATCCCGCGTTTAACGCATCGGGATGGGCACAAACCCCGCGTTTAACGCATCGGGGTATGAGTGCATACGAGATATGTCATAGTAATATACAATCGGCTATAAACCCCGCGTTAGTACGCATTAGGGTACTAGTATCATACTTGCCACATTCAGGGCGTCTCATTTACTAACTCCATGATCAAGTATAACGGATAAGCTCAATTCAGAACAATTTGATCACGCTACCTAACATATGGTTCCGTGCATTACAATCTAGCCGATTTCCACATCAACGATCCAGAGTACACATATAAATTTTTCTTCACTATGACACGCTCTTAATGCACCAATTTCTACTCGGCCTGGCTAAACCACATAGAGCCCCATTTCAATCCAACCGAATTTACAATCAGTCCGGCGCGCATTCCAACACATAATATCACATTTCACACTCGTAACTTAATATATCAGGGTCCCAACTCAAAAATTTTCACTATTTTCACAACTATTTCGGCGATAACAAACAACCTCAACACAAGCAACAATTCGCCTTTAAATCATACCTAAGGCCGAACCTAGCATGTTTAGCCCGTAACCCTAATCTTAGACCATCATTTAACATCCAAATCAACTAAGAATGTACTCATTTATCAGCCAAGCTTTTGGAACAACAGCAGGTCAGATTTCCAAAACCGGTCCCCCTTAGTTCACGCCCAAAACAGCCCACACATCAACCTAATCCACAAACTATCGAGCCCCTTAGTAACCCATAGTCCTAAGGAAGGATTAGAGCCACTTACCTCTTGTTTTTTATGGTGGAAAGCTGGCGATTCCTCCTCCTCTTCGAGCGACCAGAACCTGAGCAAAGGAGGTCCGGTTCGGTTCAAGCATGGAAGGTGAAATTCGGCCCATGAAATCCTCTCAAAAACTAACTACATGCACTATCCTAGGTCTCACAAGATCCCAAGACATGAATTGAGCACCTACCTCCGTAAATGCCCGAGCAATCGACGAGACAACTCCTCCAATTTGCGACTGCACCTGGCGCCCCAAGGAGAAGAGAGAGGGACGGCGGCGGCTCACGGCGGCTCACGGCCAAGAGGGGATGAAGAGGTGGCTGTGGTGGTGGCTGTGGCTTCTTCACGCCGGCGGGATAGGGCCGAGAGAGAGAGAGATGAGAGAGTGAGCTTGAGAGTTTGAGTGAAAGTGAGAAAATGAAGTGGGAGTGAGAGAGAGGGAGTTGTTTCAGCCCATAAGAGAGGGGAGAGGGTGAGATTGAGTGACTAGCCATCCATCAAGAGTGACAAGGTGATGGGGTAGTTGTATGACATGAATAGTATAGGTAGGTAATGGGGTTTTTGGGGTTTTGAATTTTCAAGAGCATTTCCCCTCCAATTCCTTGATATCTTTGGCTGAAGTGAGGGGATAGGTGGAGTGGTCGAATTTCCTTCGCGGTTTCTCAAGATGCTGAATAAAATTTGGGATCGGAGTACACTTCCGGCTTCGCGGTTTGATTTTCACTTTTTCTCACTCATACCGGCAATATAAAATCCTTATTAACTCGGTGAGACGATATCCAATTTATTTGCATTTGAATTCTCAAATACCCGGCAGCCGATTTGAAGTCCACACAGGCGCTAAAAATTAGCCGATCGTAGTTTCGGTGCATCTCGATCGACGGGCGGCTCTTAGGAGCTTGATGTATTGACCCGTGATTTTTATCACGTTTAAGAATTATTCGAACCACGACGATCCTGGTTATCATGTAATCGACCGCCGATCATAGTAGGACGCGATCGTTAGGAATCAATTCGGGGTCATCCGCAAATCATTCTATGGTCTAGTGGAATCACCCGCGTCCCAATTGCATGACGCTAGCAGATTGTTTCGACACTAATCTTAGAAGCAATTTCAAGGTGCATCTCGGACCTAGAATGTACCATCGGCGATCCTTATGGTCGGGATATTAGTCCGCGGCCAAATTCTTTAGTTCGCGTACTATCCTATTTAACCATTCCCTTTTGGTCGGTCGTCTCTAGAGTGATCAATTGCGAGTGAGATTACGGAAATACATCGATGCTCATTTTATTCACAAACTTCGAAATGGGGTCGAAATTTAGAATATCACAATTTGCGACAGCATTATTGGTGGAACGGGATGAAAGTGGATGTCGCGAAGCACGTAGCAAAATGCCCGACGTGCCAGCAAGTGAAGGCACAAGCATCTGTAAACCGGGAGGCCTACTTCAGCCGTTAGAAATTCCCGAGTGGAAGTGGGAACACATCACGGTGGATTTGGTTATGGCCTTACCGAGGAGTCACGGGGGTCATGACTCTATTTGGGTGATTGTGGATAGATTGACCAAGTATGCACATTTCCTAGTAGTGCGAAAGGATTTCGCCATGGACAGATACGCCGATCTCGTATATGAGACAGATTGTCCGACCGCATGGAGTCCCAGTGACAATCACATCGGACGAGAGACCCCAAGTTTACCGCTTCATTCGGGAAGAGCTGCGGGGAGGCAATGGGGACAAAGTTGCAGTAGAATACCGCCAACCATCCCCAAGATGGGACGGACAGTCCGAGAGAACTATTCGAGACATTAGAAGACATGTTACGGGCGTGTGTGATAGATTTCAAAGGAAGTTGGGAGGAGCGATTTGCTCCTTGTCGAGTTCGCCTATAATAATGCTATCGCCAGAGTATTGGGATGGCGCCTTTTGAAGCCTTTGTATGGCGGAGCGTGCGAAACGCCGATATGTTAGGACGAAGTCGATGGAAGAAGAATAACGGGACCCGAGTTGGTGGAACAGTTAGTTGAGGCGAGTGAAGGTGATTAGAGAAAGACTTAAGATCGTCCGTAGTCGCCGGAAAAGCTACGGCGACGGACGGCGTAAGCCTTTGGAATTCCAAATGGGAGACCATGTATTCCTCAAGGTATCGCCAATGCGAGGACCATCTCGGTTCGGAAAGAAAGGGAAACGAGCCGAGATACGTAGGACCTTTTGAGATACTATAGCGGATTGGAACCTTGTCCTATCGGCTTGCCTTGCCGCCAAACCCGTCGCAAGTCCATAACGTTTTTCACGTGTCAATGTTGCGGAAGTACGAACCAGATCCGACCCATGTCTTGGACTACGAATCCATAGAAGTGGACGACCGAGTGATGTACGTGGAAAGGCCAGTGAGGATCGAGGACGGGAAAGAGCAAGTTCGAGGAACAAGACGATTCCACTAGTGAAGGTAATCCCGGGAGCACCACGGGATTGAAGGAGCCACTTGGGAGAGCGAGAAAGCAATGAGGCGTCAACACCCCCACCGGTTCGAGTAGAAAGTTTCGTAAATTTCGAGGATCAAATTTCCTCGTAAGGGGGAAGAGTTGTGACATTCCGAATTCCGACCCCATTTCGAAGTTTATGAATAAAATGAGTATCGATATATTTCAGTAATCTCACTCAAAATTGATCACTCTAGAGATGACCGACCAAAAGGGAATGGCTAAATAGGATAGTACGTGGGCTAGAGAACTCGGTCGCGGACTAATATCCCGACCATAAGGATCGTCGAGGGTACATTCTAGGCCATGTAGGCCGATCTAAGATTAGTATCATAACAATCTGCTAGCGTCGTGCGAGTGGGCCGCGGGTGATTCCGCTAGACCATAGCATGATTTGCGCATGACCCCGAACCGATTCCCGACGATCGCGTCCTACCAAGACTATCAATTTCCCTCGCGATTACATGACAATCGGGATCGCCGTGGTTCAAATAATGTGATAAAAATCACGGGTCGACACACGTAGCTCCGCAGAGCCGCCCCTAGGTCCGAGATGCACCGAAACTGCGATCGGCTAATTTTTAGCGCGAAGTGAACTTCGAAATCGGCGACCGGGTAATTGAGAATTCCAATTCAAATAAATTGGATATCGCCTCGCCAGAGTTAATAAGGATTTTACATCACCTGTATAAGTCGGAAAAAGTGGAAATCAGATCGCGAAGTCGAATGTGCATCCCGAACTTTCGTTCAGTCTTTTGAGAGACCGCGAAGGAAATCCGGCCACACCCAACTACCCCCACCCTCAGCCGAATTACCCATGTGAAATTGGAGGAAAATTGGTCCTTAAAGGTTCAAGTTCCAAGGATAATCACAACCCCAAAAACCCCATACCAACTATTACTATTCATGTCCTTCAACAACTCCATTATCTAGTCAACATTGTCAATCACTCAATCTTACCCTCTCCCCTCTCTTATGGGCTGAAGCCACCTCTCTCTCACTCCCATTTCATTTTTCCCCCAACACTCCAACTCTCCCATAACTCTCTCTCTCTCTCCTCCTCTCTCGGTGACGCCAAGGAGGAGCCGACGCCGACCACCACCCCCACTCCTTGCCGGACCACTGTGAGGCACCGGAGCACCGCCGCCGTCCGTCTCTCCCTTCTTCTCAAACGCCCGTGCAGCAGCCGTTGGAGAGCTTTCCACCGGTTTTTGCTCACCCATTTGTAAGTAAGAAGCTTGGGTCTTGTAATGGGATTCTAAGAGACTCTAAGGTAGAGTTTATGGTTGAGTTTTACGAGAATTTCATGAGCTAACTGGTTGTTTCCATGCTAAAATCCAAGGGGACAAATTGGGGCGCGTTCTGGTCGCGCGAGGAGGGAACTCATTCACCACGTTTTTCTTCATCAAAAACAAGAAGTAAGTGGCTCTAAACTTTCCTTAGGCTTATGGGATACTAAGGGGCTTTTTAGGTTGTGACATAGAGTGCAAATGTGGGCTGTTTGGGCGTGAATTGTGGGATCGATTCTGGAAAATTCTGACCTGCTATTGATCCGAAAATTTGGTTTACAAATGAGCATGTTCTTGGTTGATTTGGGTGTTAAATGATGGTCTAAGATGAGGGCTATGGGCTGAGCATGCTAGATTCGGCCTTAGGGGTGAATTGGATGTGAGTTGTTGCACGTTGTGATGTTATTTGTTATTTTTCGAAATTATTGTGAAAATTATGAAAATTTCTGAGTTGGGACCATGTTATGTTCGGCCATGTGAGTGAAATGTGGTGTTACATGTTGGAGCGTACCAGACGGGTTGTGAATTCGGTTGGAATAAAATGGGCTTTATGTGGCTTAGTTGGAGCTGAAGGGAAATTGGTGCATCGTGGGTGTGTCATAGTGATCTGAATTTGTATGAGAACTCTGGAAATGTCAATGTTGAAATCGGCTAGACTTATGATGCGCAGACCATGTATTAGGTAGCGCGATCGAATTGTTGTGAAATTGAACTAAATATGTTTTATTCGATCATGAAGTTAATTAATGAAAATCTCAAGAGGTGAAATTATGAGTGCTGGTACCCCGATGCATTAAACGCGGGGTTTATAGCCGATTGTATATTACCATGACATATCTCGTATGCACATCATATCCTCGATGCGTTAAACGCAGGATTTGTGCCCGTCCCGATACGTTAAAAGCGGGATCGACCCGATGCGTTATTACGCGGTCTATGAATTGAGCTCATAAATAGGTATACTTATTAAGCCCGATGCGTTATTACGCGGGAGAGAATAACGAGAATCTTTTGTTAAGATCGATACGTGTTTACGTCGGCCGGATTATTGAAAGTGTATGTTATAAGCCTAAAGAGTTGAGACGTGGGCCCGAGAATTGTGTCGAAATTGATGCCACGCACGACTAATTAGTGAAAGTGCCTAAGTTGAAAGCACCGTAGTAATCGTGACCATTGTTGCTTTGAGGGTTTATGTTGAGCCAGTTTGAGCTAGTCATATGTGTAGAATAATCTGTATGTGATTGTCTGGTGGATTGTGGTAGTTAGTTTGCTCGGAGGTACTATAACCTAGGGTCGGCTTAGATCCACCTTATCGGGATGTAATCTCACCTCTCCGTGGGACCCACTTTTCAGACCCCGGACGGAGATACTAGTGGATGGGGATAAGGCATATGTTTTGGTGTGCCGATGGACATAACGACCACGGACACGGAGATACCAGTAGATGGGGATAAGGCATATATAAGGAGAGGTAGAATGGTTTGGGTCGATGAAGGAGGCGATATCCTGGAAGCCTCATCTTTTTGAAGCATGATTTTATCGAGACGGAGATACCACCTTTGGACCAATGAGGACTTTTGACGTATCACGGAGTATCATGCCGGGATGGTGCAACCCTACTCCCCTAGAAGGCGAGCTTTTTCATCCTGAAGCGAAACCCGAAGGTAGTCGCCGAAGGCCCCGGAGCCGAGAGGAAGCTCAAGTGGTGGAGCCTTGGGACGGTGATGCTTGAGTTGAAGGAGCCCACCGAGTCCGAGCAAGCACTAATGGACGTGCTTAATGAGCCATTGGATTCCGAGTCGGAGGATGCATTCGATCTCCCGAGTAATTCTTGAGGAAAGATATCGGGAAATTCGCGCACCACCGCTATATCTTCTAGCCTTGGTCTCTCGGCCGTTGGGTCCATCGCAGTAGCTAGATAGGCTTGACATCCTCCGCTCAACAGCTTAGTCACCTAAAGTGACGAGATCAAAGGAATCGAAATGCCTCCTCGACTCCCCACGTATTTGAATCTAGGGTGATCGGTTGGGTTGAACCTAATCGCCCGCTACCACAATCCATAACGGCCCCTTGCCTACCCAATCAATCCATTCCGATTATAACATCAAAGTCGAACATGGCTAGCACGACCAGGTCTATCCTTCCCTCACTACCCCCGACAACTATCTTACAGTCCTTGTACCCAAACGAAATCAATACTACATCCTTTAATGGGGTAGTTACATGCACTCAACATCCAACGGTTTCAATGCCATTTCAGTCAATGCAGCAAACTAAGCGGATACAAATGAGTGTGATGCTCCAGGGTCAAACAATGCATAGGCAGTATGATTGATCATGTAACCGTACTGTGACCACACCGGACACATTCTCCGCCTCCTTGCGAGCCACACAAGATACACTCGTCCTTAGCCGGCGGTCTATTCAAGTTGTTCTGCGGAACAACTCCCGTTAAAAGTCCATTTTGGGTCACTGTCCTTGCGATCGTGGTCTTAGAGCTTGACTCGGGCAGTTTCTTATATGATGGCCCGGCTCGGCCACACTTGAAGCCCGCGCCTGTTCGCTTGGGCAGGTGCATTCCCATGCCTTTCGCCGCATGGCGACAATTCCAGTTGGTCCGATGGATAGAGCTTCCCAATGTTTTTCCGAACCTGGAGGGATGAAGCGTCTGTTGCCCGTCATTGGCCTTTTGCCAAGTTGACCATTGTTTCGACGGGACCAAACCGCGAACCGAGATGCGGCAGCCCTTTCCTTCATATCTCTTTGAATCATTTGCCCTCGCTCATACATCTCTTCATAGGTCCTCGGGTTCGGTGCGATCATCGACTACGAAGGTCGGGCCTGCGTCCATCTCGAAACCTTCACGCCTTGTCTATCGGGTTCTCTACCATCCTCGGCGCGTACCTTAACACCTGGAATTATACCAACTTCCGCTCCCGAGTGCTCTCGGGAAATTCTCTTCCTTCGGTGGCCTTCCACCAATCATCCGCGGTACCCTCTAACTGGTAAGCCGCTAGGGTCACCTTCTCCTCATCGGTGCACCCCCGGAACCTCAAAGGCTTTCTCCCAGCTTCTCAATCCATCGAGGTGCCATCTTGAGATCTCCAAAGACCATCAAACTGAACTAGCTTCAACTTCAGAAATTGTTCCACCAATTGGCTTATCAAGCGATTCCCGTTTCCTCCTCCATGATTATTCCCATTTGCCACGTTGGCTGCGGCTACAACAGCCTCTGCGGCCTGAACAACGTCGGCGCCCCTTTCTTGAGCATGCTCGCCCATCAGGTTACCGATTTCTTCCAGGGCCTTGAGAACTCCATCAATTCTCGGATCCTTTCTTGCGGGCGCCTTCGAGCTAAAAGCTCCCCTTGTCCCTCTAATCCTGTTGCTCATCTTAGTTAATACTTACAACACCCGAACCACCCGTAACCCCAATCGAGCGTCGAAACCTAAATTAACGACTAGCCTACCGTGTCTATGTCACGACTCACGGTGACAGCCACAACAAGATAAACACTTCACACGGTAAGCAATCAAACAATCAAGGGGTTCACATTCCAGGGTTCGAGGCTCTTACCCGAAGTCCGGACGCATATGCAACTCAATAAAATGACATTCAACCAGCCATTCATTCAACAAACAAAGACACCAAGCCGCAACAATCGGTGCAAGTACAAAGCTCCCGTAGTCTTATAATCACCAAAGGTGATGCTAATCCAATATGCCCGTCACAAGCGCCAATTCATATGTCATGCATTTCGTGCCTAACTCTAGTGGATCTCCTAAGGTCTCACTACCCGGTCGCTTCTAAGTCATCCCTCCTTATTAATCCAAACCTCAATCGCCCTGGATCGAGCTAAGCTTGCTCGATACCAATTCAACTAGGATGTCACGCCCGTATCCTTTTGGCGCCCCAACATCCCTAACATTCACTTTCTTCTTCCAAGATCGACATAGCAATAAACTTAACGTAATGCCATATGCACATGCGAAAGTGACACACACCCTAATGATAAAATTAAATAGAATGACTTAAGAAGACAAGAGGTTCGATAGCATAGAACATAATCATTCATACATGCAATGACATAGCATTACACAAAAAGTTCGACGAGGGTAATACAATTCAAAAGAGATGGCTACTACCTAAGGGTCGACTCACCATCCGTAGACTCGGCCGTAGGTGAAGATACTCGGGCTCGACTCCTCGGACTTCAACTCCAGCTCGGATTCGAAGTATCCATGGGGTCATCCTCGGCATCCCTCGACTCCACGATCTCTCCGGCCTCACCAGGTCCTTGGGCTCCGGGAGCTCCGGCTCAAGAATCGGCTCCGGCTCGATGGACTCGTCCTCGAGAATGATGACCTCCATCTGTCCCGCGGCTCTCGGCACCTCGTCCGGTATGACGCAAGTCCCTTAGTGGCTCAAAAAACGTGTCCCCATCCTTGTATGTCCAAGACGAGAAGATGTGCGGTATCCAACTTTCACCTCCCTCATCGACCCACATGGTGTTAGCCCTTCCATAGTACACCCGGTCCGAACCCACTCGGACGATCTCCTACGTCTATCCAAGCTCCCCGAGTCTACGATAGCATTACTTGGTGGATCGGGATGAAAGTGGATGCCGCG
The DNA here is from genome assembly GCA_021437795.1 of Rhodamnia rubescens. Lineage (NCBI taxonomy): Eukaryota > Viridiplantae > Streptophyta > Magnoliopsida > Myrtales > Myrtaceae > Rhodamnia > Rhodamnia rubescens. The sequence continues at coordinate 2,945,746 of JAILYA010000034.1, forward strand.
AAGCACGTGGCAAAATGTTTTAACATGCCCAGCAAGTGAAGGCAAAGATCAGAACCGGGAGGCCTACTTCAGCCCTTGGAGATTCCCGAGTGGACGTGGAAGCACATTACGATGGATTTTGTTATGGCCTTACCGAGGAGTCAAAGGGGACATGACTCCATATGGGTGATCGTAGATCGATTGACCAAGTCTGCGCATTTCTTAGCAGTGCGAAAGGACTTCGCCATGGACGGATACGCCGATCCTGTATATGAGACAGATTGTCCGACCGCATGGAGTCCCAATGACAATCACATCGACAGAGACCCCAAGTTTACCGCTTCATTCGGGAAGAGCCTGCAGGAGGCAATGGGGACAAAGTTGCAGTAGAATACCGCCAACCATCCCCAATAGGACGGACAGTCCGAGAGAACTATTCAGACATTAGAAGACATGTTATGGGCGTGTATCATAGATTTCAAAGGAAGTTGGGAGGAGCGTTTGCACCTTGTGGAGTTCGCTTATAATAATAGCTACCAGCAGAGTATTGGGATGGCGGCATTCGAAGCACTGTATGGCGAGCGTGCGAACGCTGAAGTCGGTGAGAGAAGAATAACGAGACCTGAGTTGGCGGAACAGTCGGTTGAGGCGGTGAAGGTGATTAGAGAAAGACTTAAGATCGTCCGTAGTCGCCGGAAAAGCTACGGCGACGGACGGCGTAAGCCTTTGGAATTCCAAGTGGGAGACCATGTATTCCTAGAGGTATCGTCAATGCGAGGACTATCTCGGTTCGGAAAGAAAGGGAAACTCAGCCCGAGATATATAGGACCTTTTGAGATACTAGAGCGGATTGGAACCCTGGCCTATCGGCTTGCCTTGCCGCCAAACCTATCGCAAGTCCACAACGTTTTTCACATGTCAATGCTGCGGAAGTACGAACCAGATCCGACCCATGTCCCGGACTACGAAGCCATAGAAGTGTACAACCGAGTGACGTACATGGAAAGGTCGGTGCGGATCGAGGACGGGAAAGAGCAAGTCTTGAGCAACAAGAAGATTCCACTAGTGAAGGTAATCTAGGAGCACCACGGGGATGAAGGAGCTACTCGGGAGAGCGAGGAAGCAATGAGGTGTCAACACCCCCACCTGTACAACTAGAAAGTTTTGTAAATTTCGAGGACCGAACTTTCGGTAAGGGGATGAAATTTCTGTAAGGGGAAGAGTTGTGACATTCGAATTCCGATCACATTTCGAAGTTTATGAATAAAATGAGCATCGGTGTATTTCCAGTAATCTCACTCGGAATTGATCACTCTAGAGACGACCGACAAAAAGGAAATGGCTAAATAGGATAGTACGGGGACTAAAGAACTCGGCCGCGGAATAATATCCTCGATCATAAGGATCGCCGAGGGTACATTCTAGGCCATGCGGGTCGATCTAAGATTAGTATCGAACAATTCGCTAACGTCGTGCGAGTGGGCTGCGGGTGATTCCGCTAGACCATATCATGATTTGGGGATGACCCCGAACTAATTCCTCGACGATCGCGTCCCGCTAGGACCGGCAGTTTCCCTCGCGATTACATGACAACCAGGATCGCCGTGATTCTAATAATTCTTAAACGTGATAAAAATCACGGGTCGATACACGTAGCTCCCGAGAGCCGCCCGTCGATCCGAGATGCACCGAAACTACGATCGGCTAATTTTTAGCGCGAAGTGGACTTCAAAATAGGCGGTCGGGTATTTGAGAATTCCAATGCAAATAAATTGGACTTCGCCTCAAGCAAAGTTAATAAGGATTTTATATCGCCAGTATGAGTTAGAAAAAGTGGAAATCAAACTGCGAAACGAGAAGTACGCTCCGATCCCGAATTTCGTTCGCAGTATCTTGAGAAATCGCGAAGGAAATTCGACCACCCCACAACCACCCCACTTTAGCCGAAATTGACAAGAGAAATTGGAGGGAAAAGTGCTCTTGAAATTTCAAGTCCCAAGAAACCCCAAAAGCCCCATTAAATCCCAAAAACCTCATACCAACTTCCACTATTCATGTCATAAAAGCACCCCATCATCTTGTCACTCTTGATGGATGGCTAATCACTCAATCTCACCCTCTCCCCTCTCATGGGCTGAAGCAACCCCACCCCTGTCATTCCCTTACTTTCATTTTTCATTCTCACCCAAACTCACTCTCATCTTTCTCTCTCGCCCGACTCTCTCTCGACATCCCCATCCCGCCGGAGTGAGGAGCTGTAGCCACCTCCACACCATCTCGCCGTCCCCTCAAGGCCGTGAGTGGTCGGAGCGCCGCCGCCGTCCCTCCCTCTCTTTCTCGGGCGCCGGTACAGCAGAGGTTGAAGAATTGTTCACCGGTTTTGTGGGCTGTTCATAGCTCATCTTTGAGGTAGGATACCTTCTAAGCATAGTCTAAGTTTTGTGGAACCTTGGTTTGATGGTTAAAAGTTGGCTTAAGTTGGATTCATTGCTGAATGGTTGATTTTGTTGGAAAAACCAAATCAGCCCCTCTTGAGTTCAATTCTGGTCACGCGACGTCGCCGCACATCCGTTGGGTTTTCTTCACCGAAAAGAACTTGTAAGTGGCTCTAATCCTTCCTTAGGACTATGGGATACTAAGGGGCTTGTTAGGTTATGTTTTAGAGCATTAAGTGGGCTGTTTGGGAGTAAAATGTGGGGACCAGTTCTGGAAATGAATGGGCTGTTGTGATCCGAAATTTAATACTGGGAAATGAGCATGTTTGGGGCTAGTTCGGGCGTGTAGTGATGGCCTAAAATGGTGAAGACCGAATATTGCATGATGAGTTCGAGTTAGTTACCATTTGGACGTGATTGGGTACTAAAATGTGCAATATGCTTGCTTAAGGTTTGAGGCATATTTGTGTTGCGAAATTGTGAAATTTTCTGAGTTGGGAACATAATGTGTTCGGCCATATGTGTGAGATGTGTTTTAATGTGTTGGAATTAGTGCCGAATTGAGTGTAAGTTCGGTTGGAATTGAAATGGGGCTCTAGGTGGTTTAGCCGGGCCAAGTAGAAATTGGCGCTTTGAGAGCGCGTCATAGTGAAGAGAAATTTACATGTGTACTTTGGATCGTTGATGTGGAAATCGGCTAGATTGTAAGGTAGCGTGATCGAATCATTGTGAATTGAGTTTATACGTTATACTCGATCATGAAGTTTATTAATGGAAATCTCTGGATGTGAAATCATAAGTATTGATACCCCGATGCGTTATATAGCCGATTATATATTACTATGACATATCCTGTATGCACTCATACCCCGATGCGTTAAACGCAGTGGTCTCGTGCCCGTCCCGATGCGTTAAAGCGGGTCTATGAATTGAGCTCATAACTATGTATACTTATTATGCCCGATGCGTTATTACGCGGGCCGAATACCGAGAATCTGTTATTAAGCTTGATGCGTGTTTACGCGGGCGATTATTGGAAGTGTGTGCTATAGGCCCGAGGCGTTTGGACGCAAGCTCGAGAATTGACTCTTTGAAATTGATGCCACGTATGATCGATTAGTGATAGTGCCTAAGTCGAAAGCTCCGTAGTAATCGTAACTTGATTGTTGCTTTAGGGATTTATGTTGTGGCGGTTTGAGCTAGTCATATGTGCAGAATAATTTGTATGTGATTGTCTAGTTGATTGTGGTAGTTAGTTTGCTCGGAGGTACCATACCCTAGGGTCGGCTTAGATCCACCTTCTTGGGATGTAATCCGACCCCTCTATGGAACCCACTTTTCGGACCACCAACCTTGAAGATGCCGACGCTTTTTGGATTGCCGAAAGATTTTGAGTCCGTAGTCACCGAGTATCCAAGTAGGTCCGGACCAGGTGTACTATAGAAGGGCTAACACCGTGTGGGTCGATGAGGGAGGTGAAAGTTGGATACCATACATCTTCTCGTCTTGGACATACAAGGATGGGGACACGCTTTTTAAGCCACTCGAGGGATTGTGTCATACCGAACGAGGTGCTGAGAGCCGCGGGACAGATGGAGGCCGTCGTTCCCGAGGACGAGTCCGCCGAGCCGGAGCCAGTAGCCGAGCCGGAGCTACCGGAGCCCGAGGACCCTAGTGAGGCCGGAGAGATCGTGGAGCCGAGGGATGCCGAGGATGACCCCATGGATACTTCCGAATCCTAGGTGGAGTTGGAGTCCAAGGAGTCAAAGCCCTAGTATGCTTCACCTGCTTTGAGTCTACGGATGGTGAGTCTAACCCTTAGGATAGTATGTTGGGTGTTTAGGTAGTAGTCGACCCTTTTGAATTATATTACCCTCGTCGAACTTTTTGTGTAATGTTATGTCATTGCTTGTATGAATGATTATGTTCTATGCTATCGAACCTCTTGTCTTCTTAAGTCATTCTGTTTAATTTTATCATTAGGGTGTTGTGTCGTTTCCACATGTGCATGTGGCATTACGTTAAGTTTATTGCTTGTGTCGATCTTGGAAGAAGAAAGTGAATGTTAGGGTTGTTGGCACGCCAAAAGGACACGGGGCGTGACATATGCCATTTGGATTGACTAACGCCTCACTGCCTTTATGGATTTGATGCATCGGGTATTCAGAGAATTTTTGGACCAATTCGTCATTGTGTTCATCGATGACATATTGGTATACTCAAGGAGCCTTGAAAAGCACGAACAACATCTAAGTATAGTTCTACGGACCTTAAGAGAACACTCTCTCTATGCCAAGTTTAGCAAGTGTGAGTTCCGGCTGAACAAGGTAGCATTTCTTGAGCATATTGTCTCTGGACATGGAATCTCAATAGACCCAAGCAAAGGTTGAAACTGTTGTAACTTGGCCAAAACCACCGTCCTGTCACGGAGGTTCGAAGTTTTCTAGGGTCATGGGTTATTATAGGCGATTCTTGTAAAGGTTTTCCTCGATAGCTTTTCCTTTGAAGAGGTTAACGAAGAAGGAAACACGATTTGAATGGACAGATAAGTGCGAAAGGAGTTTCCAAGAGCTTAAGCATAGGTTGACTACCGCACCCGGTTTGACAATACCATCTAGTCTTGGAGGATATGAGATTTACAGCAACACATCGCTAAAGGGATTAGGATGTGTCCCAATGCGGGATGGCGAGAGGTGTTGCCTATGCATTGCGATAGTTGAGGCCTCATGAGCTAAATTACCCAACGCACAATTTGGAGCTTGCGACGATTATATTTGCGTTAAAGATGTGCGGAGAAAGGTTTCAGATCTACACGGACCATCGAGTTTGAAGTACTTATTTTCCCAAAAGGAGTTGAACATGAGACAAAGCCGATGGATGGAAGTAGCGGATGCCCTTAGTCGGAAATCAAGCATCGTGCATTTGATGATTAAAGAATTAAGGGATTTGGAGTTTAAGTTGGAGGTTTGTCACCTCTCAAGTTTACTAGCTACTTTAAGAATCGAAGCCGAGATCCGGGATAATGATTAAGGCATCACGAGTCTATGGACCGTGACATTCAAAAGATGTTGGATATGGATGGAACTAAGAAGAAGCCCAATTTTCAATTATCCGAGGGTGGAATCTTGAAGTTTCGTGGATGTCTGAGTGTACCTAGTGATAAGGAGCTTAAGGAGAATATTTTATCGAAGCTCACCGTAGCAACTATAGTGTGCATCCGGGTAGCACCAATATGTATCGGAACTCGCATAAGCATTACTGGTGGAATGGGATGAAAGTGGACGTGGCCAAGCACTTGGCCAAGTGCTTGACATGCCAACAAGTGAAGGCGCAACACTATAAACCTGGAAGATTGCTTTGACCTTTGGAGATTCTCGAATGGAAATGGGAGCATATTACTATGGACTTCGTTATGGGACTACCAAGGAGTTGGAGAGGTCATGATTCAATTTGGGTGATCGTCGACGGATTAACTAAGTCTGCATATTTTTTGGCAATGAGAAACCACTTCGCAATGGATAGATACGCCGAGTTGTATAGGTGTCGGACAGTTCGATTTCATGGAGTTCCGATTACGATTAGGTCGGCTAGGGATCCTAAGTTTACCGCAACTTTTTGGAAGATTCTTGGGAATGCTATGGGAACGAAACTACAGGTATAGCACCGCTTATCATTCCCGAAGGATGGATAGTTTGAGAGGACGATTCGGACACTTGATGATATGTTGCGGGCATGCGTAATATATTTTAAAGGAGGTTTGGAGGAACAAGTTACACCTGGTCGAGTTTGCCTATAATAACGGCTACCAGCAGAGTATCGGAAAGGTACCGTTTGAGCCTTTGTATGGCAAAGCTTGCGGAACTCCGGAATGTTGGGATGAGGTTGGTGAATGGAGTATAACGGGGTCGGAGTTATTTCAACAATCCGTCGAGGTAGTGAAAGTGATTAGAGAAAGACTTAAAGACTGCTTACGGTCGTCAAAAGAGTTATGCGGATAGACGACGTAGACCTTTGGAATTCAAAGTGGGAGATCACGTTTTCCTTAAAGTGTTGCCAATGTGAGGTTTGTCTTGATTTTGGAACGGATAGGGACTCCAGCCTATCGTCTCGCATTGCCGCCGAACTCATCACAAGTTCACAATGTTTTTCATATATCCATACTAAGGAAGTATGAGTTGGACCGGACCCAACCCATGTGTTGGATCATGAAGTCGTGGATGTGGATGATATGGTATCTTATATAGAGAGCCCGGTTTGAATAGATGACGAGAAAAGAATAGGTTCGAGGAATAAGACAATTCCACTAGTCAAGGTCATCTAGGAACACCATGGAACAGAAGGAGCAACTTGGGAAAGTGAAGAAGCAAGGAGGCGCCAAGCACCCCTAATTGTTTGAGTAATTAGGCTTATTGTAAATTTCGAGGACAAAATTTTTTTAAGTGGGGAAGAATTGTGACATTCAGAATTTTGACCCACTTTCGAAGTTGTGAATGAGTGAAATGTCTCATTGAAGTATTTCAGTTAAATCTTACTTAAAATTGATCACTCTTGAGAAGACTAACCAATGTGGAATGGCTAGCTTGAAATATCAAGTACGTGGACCTAAGAACTTAATCCTACACTGACCCTTTCCCCATAAGGATTGTCGAGGGAAAATTTTGGACCATTATAGGTCGATTCACCAGCGATGGTGAAATGCTTTGTCAATGATATACGATTGGATCACGGGTGACTCCGTATGACTACGTATAAGTTGCAAACGTCCCTAAATCGATCTAGAACGATCATGTCCTTTGTAACTAGTGATTGACCCTTACAATTATATAACAACCAAGGTCTCCATGGCTTGAGTAACTCTTACACGTGATGATAATCACGGGTTGATACGCGTGACTCCTAAAAGCCGCCCGTTAGTTTGAGATATACTGAAGTTGCAATTGATCGATATTGACCATGAGTAGGACTTCGAAATTGGACGTTGGACTTTCAAGGGTTCCAATATTAATCTTTTGGACGTTACCTCATCCCGAGCATGTGTATTTCTCGGTTCGCTCCAAGGTGTTCAAAAAAGTAAAATTTAAACAGAAAATGGGAAATGACCCTTTTACCCTTAAGAAATACTCATTTCTCTAGTTTAGTAACAAGATATTATAGTAGCCGAAAATGTGAGTGGGTTAGGTGTCCACTTGTTGAGTCATTTCTCTAGTTAGAACCGAAAATTGGATGCTAGAATTGATCATGTGGTCTTGATTCTTTGTTGTTTTTTATGTGATTAGATCATGTGGCTGAGATTTATTGAGTTTGCGATGTGATTTAATTATGTGGTTCCGATTTTTTAATTTCATGATGCGATTAAATCGTATCCCTTCAATTGATTGAACCTTTGATTTAATAAGATCGTGTGATCTTGATGAATTAATCGAGTGGTTTAATAAGATCGTGTGGTCTTGATTAATTAATCGAGGGGTTTAATAAGATCGTGTGGTCTTGATTGATTAATCAAGTAGCTTAGGAAGATCGTGTGGTCTTGATTAATTAATCGAGTGGTTTTGTAAGATCGTATGGTCTTGATTTGTTAATCAAGTGGGTTAGTAAGATCGTGTGGTCCGATTTGTTGATCGAGTAATTTGTTTTGTTCGTATAGTCTTGAATTGAGAATTGAGTAGAGCATATGGTAAATTATAAGGATCACGGTTGATATTGTTGGATATATGGTCATTCGCGTGGAGAATTATGTAGATGTGATCATATTATACCCTGAAGCAATATCATGCGGGGTTTTGCGATCATCTTGAGGCCTTAAACACGAGATGCTAACCTGAGGCGTTATTACGCAGGTTATACTGACCTAAGGCGTTATTACGCGGGTCCGGGAGTATTATACCTGGCTCGAGGTATTATTACGTTGATCTGTTCTTCTATTGCAGCCATATGCGTGCTCCGCAGCCTTTTAACAACTTTAAAAAGGAGTTATGATTCGAGGAATGATATGTTTTCGATTAAATTGGATATATGAGTTTGATTCTCATTTTATGTTGGGTGCATTTAGTTAGGTTTGTTGATTATTATAGCATTGAATACCTACGATGAATCCGGATGTACTATCGCCTTAACCTAGATTTAGGGACTTACTTGTTGAGATTTATTCTCACCCTGTCGTGGGTATTATGCCTCCCGTGCTTTTTGTTGTTCCGATGGATATGGACACATCCATCGAGGAATTTTCGGAAGATCGGGATAAAGTGTACATTAGGAAATGGACTACAGGTGTGGGTTGATGAATGGAGCGAATATTGGAAGCCTCACCTACGAGTCATGGTATTATCATGTTGGGGATATGACTAGAGGACCTCGAAGCCTTATGAGATACCTAGGAGTGGGATTCCAGAGTGGTGCCACCCTACCCCTATTAAAGGCGAGAAAGATATCTCTCGTAGTGGGTCTAGGAACATTCCCGAGACCGACATTGCGGTTATAGAGGTATCTACATCCAAGGAAGATTCCATGAAGGTTGGCCTCGATAGCTTGTCCGAGTATAACCCCGCCGAGGATGAAGATGAGACTAAAGGCAATAATGCTGACTAGTAGTCATAGGAGATGGTGGATTTTTTTTTTGGATGTTCTCTTGGGTAGAGACATGATCTTAGTCGTATGTAAGGAACTTATGGTATTTTATGCTATGTAAGGTTTATTGTTATCTTGAGTCATCTTTGGTAATTTGTATGGAGATTTGTATTCGCTTTCACATGTGTTTTTCATTCGCGTTTAGTTTGAATTTGTTGGCCACTGGTTCTTGGGAATTGAAAATTAAGTGTGGCCAGGTGGGATGTTGGCGCGCTCGTATGGTTCGTGGCGTGACACTTTTCTACTTACGTTCTTGAGTTGTAATCAAGCGAGGGGCAAACCCGGATAGCTGTGAGAAATTCGCTTCATATTGAACCACGATCTTATCACCTTGGATCAAACTTAGAAATTCAGCTATCTTTTGGTCTCTTGCATAACTCGAAAAGTACTGCCCATAGAAGGCATTAGCAAAGACCTCCCAAGTTACCTCTACACCCTAGGGAAACACAATGTCCTTGCTCACATTCCACCAATGTTGAGCATTGTCCTCCCGATTGGTACCCGCTAATGTCACGCCAACATCCCACATTGTCACACTTAAATACAATTTCTTAGGAACTAGTAGCCAACATGATTTAGATAAATACAAATGAAAAATGCATGCAGAAGTGAATGCAATCCCCGTACAATTTACTAAAGATGACTTAGGATAACAACCAACATTATATTACAAAAGCAAACTTTATAATACAAAAGCATCATAAGTTCTTTACAACCAACCAAGAGTAGGGGTCAATTTACAATATACCTGGTGAGGATCGAAGGGAACCGGAGGACCAAACCAAAAGACAACCTTCTAACATGTCTCTATCCTAATAGGACATCCAAAAATGAATCAAACCTCTCCTATGACCACTAGCTAGTGTCACTACCCTCGGACTCATTATCGTCCTCAAAGGGATCATACCCCGGAAGAGCTATCGGGGTCTATCTCCATGGTATCTTCTTCTTCGTCTTCCTCGGATGTAGACACCTCTATGACTTCCATCACCTCCTCAACGATCGGGGATTTCTCCGGGATGTTCCTACATCCAGCTACGGAGTTCTCCATGTCACCTTTCATAGGTGCAGGGTGGCACCACTCGGGAATTTCGTTTATCTCCGACGGCCCCGGAGGTCCGGAGTCAAATCCCTAAAACGGTAGTACCACAACCGGTTGTGGTGAGGCTTCTAATACTCTTCCCCTTCATCCACCCACACTCGTAGTCCCTTTCCGAATATACACCATATCCTGGCCTACTGAAAATTCCTCGACGGATGTATCCATATCCATCGGGACGCCAAAACGCACGGGAGGCATAGTCATGGATTGGGATCCGAGAATGTTGACCCACGATGGAGTGAGAATAAATCTCAGTAAGAAAATTCCTAATCCTAGGTTAGGGTGATAGTGCCTCCAAATACATCCTAGGCATTCAAAGTTATTGTAACTAACAAACTCAATTAAATGCACTCAATCATAAAACAAGAATAAAAAATTATATATCTAATTAAATTAAATGAATATCATTCCTCGAATCTCAACTCCTTTATCATGGTCATAATATAATAGCAGACTCGCAAAATAACGCCTCGAGGCCAAAATAATGCTCCGAACCCGCGTAATAACGCCTCAGGTAAGTATAATTGCTTTCAATGCTCGCGTAATAACTCTTCAGGCCAATATAACCCGCGTTTAACGCCTTAGGATGAATACAAAACCCCGCGTAATAACGCCTCGGGGTATAACATAATCTTGTATATATATTGACCCCGCTTGATAACGCCTCAGGGTATAACTTTCACAAGAGTATAATATGGTCTCATATGCACAACAACCCCGCCTAATAACGCCTCAGGGTATAACTTTCACAAAAGTGTAATATGGTCTCAAATACATAATATTCTCGCGTGAAAACGCCTCTAGGTATAACTTCCACAAATGTTCTTAAATCTCCTTAGAAAAGAGCATATATTAATATTACTCGCTCGAACACTCGATCGAGAAAACACGATCTTCCTAAAGTTTTCGATTATTGAATCAAGACAACACGATCTTGCTACATTCCCGATTGATCAATCCAGGCCACACGATTTTACTAATCTTCCCGATCCATAGATCAATACCACAAGATCTTACTATACTTTCTCGATTAACCTGTTCACAACCACACGATCTTTCTAATCCCTGCCAATTAACCAATTAAGACCACACGATCTTACTTATCTTCCCGATCCATTAATCCAAACCACACGATCTAACATAATCTTGTATATATATTGACCCCGCTTGATAACGCCTCGGGGTATAACTTTCACAAGAGTATAATATGGTCTCATATGCACAACAACCCCGCCTAATAACGCCTCAGGGTCTAACTTTCACAAAAGTGTAATATGGTCTCAAATACATAATATTCTCGCGTGAAAACGCCTCTAGGTATAACTTCCACAAATGTTCTTAAATCTCCTTAGAAAAGAGCATATATTAATATTACTCGCTCGAACACTCGATCGAGAACACACGATCTTCCTAAAGTTTTCGATTATTGAATCAAGACAACACGATCTTGCTACATTCCCGATTGATCAATCCAGGCCACACGATTTTACTAATCTTCCCGATCCATAGATCAATACCACAAGATCTTACTATACTTTCTCGATTAACCTGTTCACAACCACACGATCTTTCTAATCCCGCCAATTAACCAATTAAGACCACACGATCTTACTTATCTTCCCGATCCATTAATCCAAACCACACGATCTAACATAATCTTGTATATATATTGACCCCGCTTGATAATGCCCTCGGGGTATAACTTTCACAAGAGTATAATATGGTCTCATATGCACAACAACCCCGCCTAATAACGCCTCAGGGTATAACTTTCACAAAAGTGTAATATGGTCTCAAATACATAATATTCTCGCGTGAAAACGCCTCTAGGTATAACTTCCACAAATGTTCTTAAATCTCCTTAGAAAAGAGCATATATTAATATTACTCGCTCGAACACTCGATCGAGAACACACGATCTTCCTAAAGTTTTCGATTATTGAATCAAGACAACACGATCTTGCTACATTCCCGATTGATCAATCCAGGCCACACGATTTTACTAATCTTCCCGATCCATAGATCAATACCACAAGATCTTACTATACTTTCTCGATTAACTGTTCACAACCACACGATCTTTCTAATCCTGCCAATTAACCAATTAAGACCACACGATCTTACTTATCTTCCCGATCCATTAATCCAAACCACACGATCTAATCATACTGAAGCAATATCTGATCAGGACCCCACGATTAACTCATATTAACGCTACGATCAATCAGGACCACCCAATTAAATCACACTAAAGCGATCAACTAATCGGGACCACGCGATCTAATTATACTAAAGCAACAATCAATTGGGACCGTACGACTAAATAATCATAAAGCAACAATCAATGGGGATCGTACGATTAAATCATCATAAAGCAATAATCAATCACAACTACACGATCAATCACTTGATGAACTCATGAAATCAAGACTACACGATCATGATATGCCACAAAATTCAGCCAAAGCATTTCAAGAACCCAACCAAGCAATTTTTCATGAAAACTCTCCAATCTAACACCATTAGCAACCCAAGCAACCTAATTAAGGTTTAGAAACCTGCTTACCTTGAATTCTAGCTAAAACCTATAGTTAAAATGTTGGAAAATCCGAGATCCAAGCGGCAGCTCCTTAACGACGTTCGGCTCCATGGCTGTTCCGTGGCAAAGGCAGCTCAACGGCGGCGGTTGGATCTTCGGTGATGGCTAGCGGCTCATGGCGTAGCTGGTGACGGTTCTGCGGTGGTTTGGTGGTGGTTCGGCCGAAGCAAGGTAGAGAGAGAGAAGTAAGAGAAAATTAAGTCCAAATGAAGAAGATGAACATGGTAGATAGATAAGCAAGGCTAAGATATTTTTGGGGTGGGATATTTACTAGAATTATTGTACGTGCAATGATGAGATAGGAACTTATGGGATCCACCAATAATTTACATCATTTCTCTCTTAAAACATAAGAAGGGTACTTTGGTAATTTGCTTCACAAGTGGACACCAATAATTTCAGCCACTAAGGGGTGTAAATGACTGAAATGCCCTTTGACCGAATTAAAGATATGGGCATTTCCTAAGGGTAAAAGGGTCATTTCCCATTTCAAGTCTAAATTTCACTTTTTTCGAACACTTTAGGGCGAACCGCGAAATACTCTTACTCCGGATGAGGCAATGTCCAAAACATTGTTATTGGAATCCTTGAAAGTTCCACGTTCAATTTGAAATCCAATTCATGGTCAATATCGATCAATTGAAACTTGATGTATCTCAAACTAACGGGCCGCTTTTAGGAGTTACGCGTATCAACCAGAGTTTATCATCACGTTTGAGAGTTACTCGAGCCATGGAAACCTTGGTTGTCATGTAATTGTGAGGGTCAATCACTAGTACCGAGGGATAGATTGTTAGAAAATGATTTAAGGACGTTCGGAACCCATACATGGTCAAACGGAATCACCCATAATCCAATTAGGGTATCAACAAATCATTCCTATAATTGTCCAAAATATTCCCTCGACAATCCTCATGGCTAAAGAATCAATCCAGGATCAAGTGCTTAGGTCCACGTACTTGATTTTCCCGCCTAGCTATTCCTCATTGGTTATTCTTCTCAAGATGATCAAATCTGGGTGAGATTTAACTAAAATGCATTAATGAGATATTTCATTCATTCACGGCTTTGAAAGTGGGTCGAAATTCAGGATGTCACAGCTACGGCCACTCGATCGATATCGTTACAATTCAGCAGCCCAAAGATATTTTCCATACTTTAATCCATTTCTCTGCCTCCTTAGGTTCTCCTAATCCCATGACCTTTAGTGGTTTTAATTTCAGGAATTGTTCTATTAAACCTTGTAAATGATGTTTGCCTCCTCCAGCATTAGCATCAGCATGAGGTTGCTGAGCTTGAGCTCTTATCACTTCACCCAAGTTGGCTAAAGCTTGTAGAACTTAGTCGATCCGATTGTCCGCTCCTCCATTCCTGCCTCCACCAATTGACTCCTTACCATTGTGAACTTGCAGTCCTCTGCATATTGATCCACGCCTAATCATGATCAATAAGATCAGCCTTATAAGTAACAAATGTCACTAAAGCCTATGATTACTTTCCAAAACGATCAGATCAAGCACACGCACTAGTGTTTTAGTCACACGTGTCCTATTACCTTAAATGCTATCGCACCTTATCACTCTAGGTAAACCTATTCTCTGATACCACAATAGAGCTGTAGCATCCTAGGGCGCCACATCTAGCGGTTTAAGGTTTTTCTAGCATTTGATGAGCTCAGCTATTAGTATAGATGTTAAGAATTAGTTGACATCAAATAATGCATCACGTAACAGATAATAAGGATGAGACAAGAGAAGCAGTCAGAAGTCTACTTTCATATTAGATTTTCACATCACATGTATTCACAATGATCTCTAAGATGTCCAAAAATTTTCGTCGTCTCTAGGAGGTTTAGGGTAGCTACTCTAGATTATTTAGTATTTACCAAATTCAAAAGAAAGATGTCCCCAGTCAGGACCACTCTCTCACTTTCTTAGTCCTCCTCCGAAGGGTCGCCCTCAGAAGAGTCGTTTACCAGCTCGATGTTCCCTGGATCAATTGGCTCATTCACTTCATTCAAAGCTTCGTAAGGGAAAAGGCCGATCAGCTGCCCTCCTATAGGTATATAGACATCATGGAACCTATGAGGTTTCACTCCCGCTACAAATCCTTCATCAACCCACAACGTAAACTCGTACACTACAAGCTTCAATTCAAGTGCATCTAAGTGAATCATGTTATAATGCTTCGCCTTGTGCTATACTGGAACTCCAAAACGACCTGCTGGTGGAGCATCCATAGCTTTCTAATCTTAAAAAAAAAAGAAAAGGAGTGAGCTTAATAAGCTCAACAAGAAACGCCTTTTTAAAACTGTCTTTACTATACTAGGTGCTCCATCCCTAACATTAAGCCGTTCTCCTCATGCGGTGACAATGCGGCGAAGAGTTAAGGTAAGGGGGTCAAAAATGCCCTAGTCGGTCTGGCCCTTTGCGAAAATTTGGTGTATTTTCGTGCCGGGTCTCGATACTATTCCGCGTAAGGCTCGGCCCAAAAGAAAAAAAGGCAAACTCGAAACTTACAAACCTAGCTATTCCTCTGTGACTTGGTCTCCCTCTTTCTAACGATCACAATTTGCTCCTGGGTGTACGTCACGCTCATCGAGGACCAACCAATCGACGGACCTTGGTGCCGAACCAACGGCCTCTGCTGATCCTACTATGACAGGCCAGATCACTCCAGCACCTGCAAATTGGGATCGAGACGGCGATCTTTGGCAATGAACTTTATGGCTCGAGCGCAATTGTCGGACTCGAGTGCTTGTTTGCCGATCTTTAGCCACTTCAGCCCATCGTCCCTGTTGCCTTCCATCTTGAAGCGCCGAGGGGATGGATTTATGGAGAAACCCTATACGAGTACGGATTGTGGGAGGGTAAAAAACAACTCCAAATTCTAGAGTCGAACCTACAAATTCGCAATTATGAAACATTGAGTCGACGAAGATATCCACATATATAAGATGGCCATTCAAGAAGAGGTCTGATTTGTTCGAAGGTCGCGAGGCCAAGCCATTCACAATCGCAAAGAGCATAACAAAAAAGCTTAGGTGGGTCTTGAATTCGCAGTCGTGCTTATTGTAATTTCTTGTTCGCCTGCTTTAATTTATCATCTTGATTTGAGGGTAAGCTGTTGTTTGTAATTAAGTTCATCGTTAGCTTAGTGCATCTTATTGTAGGATTGCAGGTTCTATTAATAGAAGCTACAATATGTCGCTGACGAGATCAAATTGGAATTTCTTATTACGCGGTCAATTGATTTTGAGGACTTAATGTTGTTAATTTTTTAATGGGTTATTCATGGTGGAAATTTAGCTGCAGAGTTTGCTTCTGGTTCTAGGTTTGTTTATGATTGTTGCTCATGCTGTTCATGGGAGGCAGAGTAGCTCAGTTTCTTGAGGAGGTTCATTATCATTTCATTTCTTGAGGAGATTGCACAGGATTGGGAAACCAAAAAGTTGTGGCTTCCTAGAGAGAGAATTGATGAGGTTCGTTATCATCTCATTTCTGCATAGGACTGTCTTCAAGTTATTTCGATGATTTCAAGTGAGCTTCTTTTAAAGGCAAATATAAATGTCCTACAAGTTCTAAAAGAGGCAAACAATTTTAAAATTTGGTTAGATAAGAAGGAGATTGAACAAAAGTGAGTTTTATCCTATTTATATTTACTGTTGAATGTTCAACTTGTTAGATGGCTGAAACGAGTGCTTCAAGTACCACAGAGAAAAAGAGGAGATCTTCGATAGTCTCGGGAACACTTCAAACAAATTCCTGATAAAGAAAAGGCTAAATGTTTATATTGTGGGGCTGAGATAGGTTGTGCTAGTAATCCGGGTACCAATTCGATGCATTGTCATTTGTTAAGATGTAAGGAATACCCATATGCAAATGTCGATAAAAGGCAAAGAAATGTTTTGAGTCAATTTGGAGGGTTGTTAGTTCATCTGGACCTTGGAAATTTGACTAAGATGTTAGTCGAAGGGACCTAGCAACCATATTCATTATTGGTGAGTGCCCATTCAAATGCATAGACTCCAACCGAAGTTCGTACTTGAGGCATGGCTGTTACAAGTTGTACGTGGAAGAAAAAAGTAAATTGAGGAAATATTTCTTCGAGACATCTCCAAGAGTCGGTCTTACAACCGACACATGGTCATCATGTCGAATTTGAGTTACATGTGTTTCATTGCTCATTTCATTGATGCCGATTAGAAGTTGCAAAAGAAAATATTAAACCTTGTGAAATCTCGGGTCACTAGAGTCATGACCCCTCGATTTCTTGGCAAGGCCATAACGAAATCCATCGTGATGTGTTCCCACTTCCACTAGGGAATTTCCAACGGCTGAAGTAAGCCTCCCGATTTACTGATCTTTGTGCCTTCACTTGCTGGCACGTCAAGCATTTTGCTACGTACTTCGCGACATCCACTTTCATCCCGTTCCACAAGTAATGCTGTCGCAAATTCTAATACATCTTCGTGCTACCCAGGATGGATACCGTAATTACTTCGTGAGCTTCCGACGTGATCCTTTCCCTTAACTCCTCATCCTTGGGCACATACGGCCGCCCGCGAAACATTAAGGTCTCATCCTCCGACACTTGAAATTCAGGCTTCCTTTTCCCCTTATCCATCTCCAGGATTTTCCGAACTTCATCGTCTAGATTGCAAGGTCTTAACTCTTTCTCGAATCTCTAGTTCCACCCTTAGCGTGGTCATCAAACTGGATAGCCGACACACTTCAAGCTTAAATCTGGAATCTCATATTCCTTCCAACAGAGTCCACTCCTTGACCATCAAGTGTGCCATGCTTGACTTCCTACTAAGCGCATCCGCAATATTATTTGCCTTGCCAGGATGGTATAGAATGTCGCAGTCGTAGTTTTTAAGCCAGTTCCATCCAACGACGCTGTCTCATGTTCGAGTTCCTTTTGGGAAAACAAGTACTTCGGGCTCGGTGGTCGGTGTGAGATCTGGAACCTTTCTCCGCACAAGTAATGTCTCCAAATCTTTAGTGCGAATACTATCGCTGCCAATTCCAAATTATGCGTCGGGTAGTTCATTTCGTGAGGTCTTAAATGTCTCGACGCATAAGCAACTACCCTTCCATGCTTTGCATCGTAACGCATCCTAATCCTTTTAATGATGCGTCGCTATATATCTCGTAGCCTCCCGGGCCAAAAGGGATTGTCAATACCGGCGCTGTCGTCGCCCTATGCTTGAGTTCTTGAAAACTTCTTTCGCACTTATCTGTCCACTCAAACCATGTATCCTTCCTGGTTAGTTTCGTAGAAGCAGTTGCTATCGACGAGAACTTCTCCACAAATCTCCTATAATAGCTAGCCGGTCCCTAAGAAACTCCGAACTTCGGTAATCGACGTCGGCCTCGGCCAATTCGTAATCGCCTCAATCTTGGTAGGGTCTCATGAAATCCCATTTCCAGAAATGACGTGTCCGAGGAATCCCACTTCGTAGAGCCACAACTCGCAATTATTGAACTTGGCATAAAGCAAGTGCTCTCTTAATGTCCGTATGACTACGCTTGTTGGTCATGTTCCTCGAAGCTCTTAGAATAAACTAGGATGTTGTCGATGAAGACGATGACGAATTGATCCAAATATCCCTTAAACACTCTATGCATTAGATCCATGAAAGCGGCTAGAGCGTTGGTCACTCCAAACGGCATAACCGTGAATTCGTAGTGACCATACCGTGTCCGAAACGCCGTCTTTGGTATGTCCTCGTTCTTTATCCTCAATCGATGGTACCTAGTTCTCAAGTCTATCTTAGAGAACACTGCAGTTCCTTGCGGTTGATCGAACAGATCATCTATTCGGGCAACGGGCACTTGTTCTTAACCGTGACTCGATTCAATTGCCTATAGTCAATGCATAAACGCAAGGACTTATCCTTTTTCCTTACGAACAAAACTGGCGCTCCCCACGGCGACGCGCTTGGACGAATAAAACCCTCGTCCAACAGCTCTTGCATCCGAACCTTCGGTTCCTTTAACTCCGACAAGGACATCCGATACGGTGCTTCCGAGATCGGTTCCGTTCCTAGAGCTAACTCGATCACGAACTCTATTTTTCTTTCTAGTGGCAGTCCGGCAATTCCCGAGAAAAGACATCGGGAAATTCCCACACCACTGCTATATCATCCAACCTCCGTCCCTCAATCGTTGGGTCCACCACAGTAGCTAGATAGGCTTGACATCCTCCGTTCAACAACTTTGTCACCTCAAGTATCGAGATCAAAGGAATCGAGGTGCCTCCTTGACTCCCTACAAATTCAAATCTAGGGCGACCGGTTGGGTTGAACCTGTCGCCCGCTACTACAATCCATAACGGCCCCTTGACTATCTTACGCCCCCGCACCCTAACGAAATCAATACTTTATCCTTGAACGGGGTAGTTACATGCCATTTCGGTCAATGCAAAGAAACCGAGCGAGATACAAATGAGTGCGATGCTCGAGGGTCAAACAATGCGTAGGCAGATCATTGCATAATATAACCGTACCCGTGACCACACTGTGTGCATGCTCCGCCTCCTTGCGAGCCACATCGTACACTCATCCTTGAGCTGGCGGTAGATTCGAGTTATTCTACGGTGCGGCTCCCGCTGGAAATCCATACCGGGGTCGTTGTCCTTGCGACATCGTCCCGGAACTTGACTCGGGCGGTTTCTTATTTGATGGCCCAACTGGCCGACTTGAAGCACGCGCTCGTTCTACTCTCGGGTAGGGTCTATTCCCGTGCCTTCGCCGCATAGGCGATAATTCCGATTGGCCCGATGGATAGGCTTCCCAATATTTTTCCGGATGGAGGGATGAAGCGCCTATTACCCGCCATTGGCCTCTTGCCGCCTGACGATTATCCCCAATCGACAGAGCAAACCGCGAACCTGCATGCGGCACCCCTTTCCTTCATATCTCTTTCAATCATCTCGACCTCGTTCATACATTTCTTCATAAGACCTCGGGGTCAAGCCTCCGTCCATCTCGAAATCTTCGCGCCTTGTCTATCGGGTTCTCCACCATCCTTGGCGCGTACCTCGACTGACCCTAGCAAACTCGCCTCATATTGGGCGATTGTTAATCGATTCCCGCGAGTTGTTGGAACTCTACCAACTTCCGCTCTTGAGCGGTCTCCCGAGAAATACTTCCCGTTAAATGCCTCAAGTAAAGGCGGTCAAGTGAGAGCAGCGCCCTCGGGAAATACTTATCCTCTAATGGCCTTCCACCAATCATCGGCGGTACCTTCTAGGCCGGTAAGCCGCTAGGGTCACCTTCTCCTCATCGGTGCACTCAAGAACCTCAAAGGCCTTCTCCAGCTTCTCAATCTATCGAGGTGCCATCTCGAGATCTCCAAGACCATCGAACCGAGCTGGCTTCAGCTTTAGAAATTGCTCCACCAGCGGACTCATCAGGGCGATTCCCGTTTCCTCCTCCATGATTATTCCCTTTCGCTACGTTGGGAGCAGCCACAGCGGCTCGGTGGCCTAAGCGAAGGCAAGCACTCTTTCCCGAGCCTTCCCGCCCATCGATTACCAATCTCTTCTAGGGCCCAAAGAACTCCATCAATTCTAGGATCCTCTACAAGAAGTGCCCTTGAGCTAGAAGCTCCTCTCGTTCCTCTAGTTCCTTTGCTCATCTTGGCTAATCCTCACAACACCCGAACCATCCATAACACCAATCGGGGATCGGATATCTAAGCCAACGACTAGCCTAACAAGGCTATGTCATAACTCACGGTGACAGCCACAACAAGATAAACACTTCACACGGCAAGCAATCAAACCGTCAAGGGGTCACATTCCAAGGTTCGAGGCTCTTACCTTAAGTCTAGACGCATCTCGCAACTCAAGCAAAATGTCATTCAACCGGGCCACTCATTCAACAAACAAAGATACCAAGCCACAACAATCGGTGCCAAGTACAAATCTCCCACGGGTGATGCCAATCCAATATGCTACCACAAGCGCCAATTCATATGTCATGCATTTCGTGCCTAACTCTAGCGAGTCTCCTAAGGTCTCGCTACCCAGTCATTCTCAAGTCATTCCTCCTTATTACTCCAAACCTCAATCGTCCCGGATCGAGCGGACCTTCCTCCGATACCAATTCAACCGGTATGTCACGCCCCGTGTCCTTTTGGCGCGCCAACATCCCTAACAATCAGTTTCTTCTTCCGGGATCGACTCAAGCAATTAAACTTAACGTAATGCCATATGCACATGAGGAAGCGACACAATACCCTAATGATAAAATTAAACCGAATGACTTAAGAATACAAGGGGTTTGATGGCATAGAACATAATCATTCATACAAGCAATGACATAACATTACACAAAAAGGTTCGACGAGGGTAATACAATTCAAAAGGGGTGACTACTACCTAAACACCCAACATACTATCCTAAGGGTCGGACTCACCATCCGTAGACTCGACGACGGTGAAGCGTACTCGGGCTGTAACTCCTCGGACTTCAACTCCAGCTCGGATTCGGAAGTATCTATGGGGTCATCCTCGGCACCCCTCGGCTCCACGATCTCTCGGCTTCACCGGGGTCCTCGGGCTCGGAACGACGACCTCCATCGGTCCCGTGGCTTTCAGCACCTCGTCCGGTATGGACGCAGTCCCTCAGTGGCCCAAAAAGCGTATCCCCATCCTTGTATGTCCAAGACGAGAAGATGTGCGGTATCCAACTTTCACCTCCCTCATCGACCCACACGGTGTTAGCCCCTTCTATCGTACACCTGGTCCGGACCTACTGGATACTCGGTAACTACGGACTCAAAATCTTTCGGCAGTCAAAAAGCGTTCGCATCCTCGGGGTCGGTGGTCTGAAAAGTGGGTCCCACGAGAGGGGTGAGAATACATCCCAATAAGATGGATCTAGGCCGAACGTAGGGTATGATACCTCCGAGCAAACTAACTACCACCATCAACTAGGCAATCACATACAAATTATTCTACACATATGACTAGCTCAAACTAGCACAACATAAGTCCTCAAAGCAACGGTCAGGTCACGATTACTACGGAGCTTTCGACTTAGGCACTATCACTAATCGGTCATACGTGGCATCAATTTCGCATACCGATTCTCAAGCTCGCGTCCCAACGCCTCGGGCCTATAGCACACACTTTCAATAATCTGCTCGCGTAAACACGCATCGGGCTTAATAACAGATTCTCGGTATTCAAGCTCGCGTAATAACGCATCGAGGCTTAATAAGTACTCTGTCATAATGCGGAATTATGATTTCACTTAATCGGTACAAAGCCTTGGACTCTTAGGAACACGGCTTGTACATATATATATATATATATATATATATATATATATATACATGTATGCACACCGGGGTCTCGGACACTTAGGAATACGCCCCATTAAATTCACGGTCTCGGACACTTTGGAATACGACCGGAATAAGTGTCGGACAATTAGTCGAACACGACTCACTTTGTTCTCGACGACTTAATTGAACACGACTGTCATAGTATCCATATATGCCATAGTATAATACAATCGGCTATGAACCCCGCGGTTAACGCATCGGGGTACCAGTACTCGCAATTCACATCCAGAGGCTTCATTAATAAACTTCATGATCAAGTATAACACATGGTCCGCACATCACAATCTAGCCACATTTCAACGTTGATATTTCCGAGTTCTCATATAAATTCATATCACTATGACACACCCACAATGCACCAATTTCCCTTCGGCTCCAATTATTCCAACTGAATTTACAACATGTTCGGCACGCACTTCAATATGCAACACCACATTTCACTCACATGGTCGAACATAACATGATCCCAACTCAGAAATTTTCATAATTTTCACAACAATTTCAGATAATAACAAACGACATCACAACGTGCAACAACTCACATCCAATTCACCCCTAAGGCCGAATCTAGCATGCTCAGCCCATAATCCTCATCTTAGACTGTCATTTAACACCCAAATCAACCAAGAACATGCTCATTTATCAACTAAATTTTTGGATCAACAGCAGGTCAGAATTTTCCAGAATCGGTCCCACAATTCACGCCCAAACAGCCCACATTTGCACGCTATGTCACAACCTAATAAGCCCCTTAGTATCCCATAAGCCTAAGGAAGGTTTAGAGCCACTTACTTAGGCCTCGGAAGCAAGTGGAAGGGCTCAAAGGCTCACGAACTCTAACTGGCAGAAACTGGTTGTCTGCGCACCTCACGGTCTAGGAAGTCTTCGGGAGCTACAGAGATCGTATGAATGTAAAGTCAGTGTGGTTTGAAAGAGCACTCAAAGACGAAGAGAAGGGAGGTGGTTTGAGGTCAAAAGGACATCATATGAGGGAGATATACCCGTTCGAACTTGGAGGTACGGCGACCCGGCGAGAGAGGGCGAGCGAGAGAGAAAGATGAGAGTGAGTTTGGGTGAAAATGAGAATGGGAGTGAGAGAGAGAGATTGCTTTAGCCTGTAAGAGAGGAGAGAGGGAGTGATTTGAGTGACTTGCTATCAAATCAAGAGTGACAAGATGATGAGATTGTTGTATGACATGAATAGTAGAAGTTGGTATGGGATTTTTGGGGAAAAATGGGATTTTAACGAGTCTTGGAACTTGGGCAATCAAGAACACTTCTTCCCTCTCTAAATCTTGATAATTTCGGCTGAAGTAGTGGGGATAGGTGAAGTGGCCGAATTTCCTTCGCGGTTTCTCAAGTTGTTGAACGAAATTCGGGACCGAAGTGTACTTCTCATTTCGCAGGTTCGATTGCCACTTTTCTAACTCATACTGGCGATACAAAATTATTATTAACTTTGGTGAGGCGAAGTCCAATTTATTTACATTGGAATTGTCAAATACCCGGCCGCCGATTTCAAAGTCCACTTCGCGCTAAAAAATTACTCGATCGCAATTTCGGTGCATCTCGGATCGACGGGCGGCTCTCGGGAGTTACGTGTATCGACCCATGATTTTTATCACGTTTAAGAATTATTCGAACCACGGCGATCCTGGTTGTTATGTAATCGCGAGGGAAACCGCCGATCTGGCCGGGACACGATCGTCGGGAATCGGTTCAGGGTCATCCGTAAATCATGCTATCGTTTAGTGGAATCATCCGCGTCCCAATCGCACGACGCTAGCAGATTGTTCTTACACTAATCTTAGATCGACCTTCATGGCCTAGAATATACCCTCGGCGATCCTTATGGTCAAGATGTTAGTCCGCGGTCGAGTTCTTTAGTCCGCGTACTATCTTATTTACCCATTCCCCTTCGGTCGGTCGTCTCTAGAGTGATCAATTCCGAGTGAGATTACTGAAATACATCGATGCTCATTTTATTCATAAACTTCGAAATGGGGTCGGAATTCGAATGTCACATTATTCATTAAAGAACAGCTTAGTGGGATGTTCACGTACTCGTTGGGTTCGGGGCGTGACAATTTTCAAGAATGTAACGTCCGGAATTTGGATCCATTCTCGAAGCTTATGAATGAATGAAATATTTCATTGATGCATTCCAATAAATTTTCACTCAGATTTGATCATTCTTGAGAAGACTAACTAATGGGGAATGGCTAGCAAGGAAAATCAAGTACGTAGACCTAAAAACTTGATCCTGGATTGACTCATTGGCCATAAGAATTGTCGAGGGAATATTTTGGGCCATTATAGGCCGATCCTAGAGTGGTTAAAGGACGATTTGTGAATACTCTACAATTGGATCACGGGTGATTCCGTTTGACCATGTATGGGCCCGAACGTCCCTAAATCATTTTCTAACGATCGTGTCCTTCGGGTCTAGTGATTGATCCTCACAATTACATGACAACCAAGGTCGCCATGGCTCGAGTAACTCTTAAACGTGATAATAATCACGGGTCGATATGCGTAACTCCTAAAAGCAGACCGTTAGTTTGAGATATACTGAAGTTGCAATTGATTGATATTGACCATGAATTGGACTTGAAATTGAACGTCAAACTTTCAAGGATTCCAATATTGATATTTTGGACGTTTCCTTATCCCGAGCGTGTGTATTTCATGATTCGCCCGAAAGGGTTCGGAAAAATGGAATTTATACTGGAAATGGGAAATAACCTTTTTACCCTTAGGAAATGCCCATATTTTTAATTTGGTCAAAGGAAATTTTAGTCTTTTAATTTAGTGGCCGAATTATTGGAGGACAAGATGACCACTTGTTCAGCGAAATTACCAAGTGGTAGGTCCCACAAGTCTTTATCTCATCAATTCAAGAATAATAATTCCACTAAATATCTTGCCAAAAACATCCTAATCTATCCTATCTAACCATCAACATCATCTTCTTCATTTGGACTTCACTTTTCTCTCTCTCTCTCTCTCATGTTCAGCCGAACCCCCACCGAACCACTAGCACCACCGCCGAATCACCATCCAGCCACCACTGGCCCCGCCGTGAGCCATCGAACACCACCGGAGCATCGGCCGCCGCCGTTGAGCCGTTTGACTCCGTGGAACACGGACCGAACCGAACGTCTGCCGAGAAGCCACCGTCGGTGCCGCCGCTTGGATCTCGATTTTTCCAGCCTTTAGCAAAAGGTTTTAGCTTATTTCCAAGGTAAACAAACTTCTAAACCTTGATTTGATTGTTAGGATGCTAAACGTGTTAGATTTAGTGGATTTTGGATGAAAATTTGCTTGGTTTGTGCTCTTGGCTGCCATGGCCGAAATTGATAATTTGTGATTGATCGTGTGGCCTTAATTTCTTGAGTTCATAATTTCCTTGATCGTGTGGTTGAGATTGATTGATGCTTTATGATGATTTGATCGTACGGTCTTGATTAATTGTAGCTTTATAATGATTTAATCGTGTGGTCTCGATTAAATATTGCTTGATGATGATTTAATCGTGTGGTCCCGATAGGTTGATCGGTTTAGTTTGATTTAATTGGGTGGTCCCGATCGATGGTTGCTTAAGAACGATTAAATCGTGCGGTCTCGATCGAGTATCGATTTAGTATGAGATAATCGTACGGTCTCGATTGAGTGATTGGGAAAATTGGAAAGATCGTGTGGTTATGATCGGTTAATCGGGAAAGTATAATGAGATCGCATGGTCCGAAATGATGGATCGAAAAAATCTTTGGAAGATCGTGTGGTACCGATCGATTATTTTAGTGAATATTATTGATATATAGGGTCTTTTATGAGGAAAATAAACTGTGATGGTGAAAGTTATACCCAAAACCTTATTACGTGGGGTTGTTGTGTACATGAGACCCTATTATACTTTTGTGGAAGTTATACACTGAAACGTTATTACGCGGGCATTGAAAGTGATTATATCGACACGATGCGTTAAACACGGGTCCAGTACTATAATGGCCCTGAGGCGTAATTACGCTGTTCTACTCTTATATTATGTCCTTGATAAAGGATTCGAGATTTGGAGAATGATATGCATTTTATTTTTTTTTTTTTTTATATTTGACATTGATTCTTGTTTTATGATTAGGTGCATTTAGTGGAGTTCATTAGTTATTATAACCTTGAATATTTAGGGTGTATCCGGGGGCACTATGACCCTAACTTAGGTTTCGGAAATTGTTTGCTTTGAGATATATTCTCACCCTGTTGTGGGTTAACATTTTCATACCCCAACCCTTGACTATGCCTCCCATACGTTTTGGCCTCCCGATGGATATGGATTCGTCCGTCAAGGAATTTTCGGTAGGCCAGGATAGGATGTATATTCGTAAGGGGACCACTATGTGGGTGGTTGAAGGGGCGAGTATTGGAAGCCTCATCACTACAAGTCGTGGTACTACCGTTTTGGGGATCCGACTACCGAACCTCTCGAAGCCGTCGAAGATATCTAGGGATGAAATTCCCGAGTGGTGCCACCCTTCCCCGTGGAAGATGACATGGAGCACTCCGTAGCTGGATCTAGGAACATCCCAAATGTCGGAAACAAACACCGATAGGCGGACCGATGAGCACTTGGACTAAATGAGACGACATCCAATTAATAAATGATGAAATCCTCGGATGTCCGGCATCTAATTTCGAAGTCTACTTTGCGCTCAAAATCGATCGATTGATAATTCAATACATCTCGGATCGACGGGCGGCTCTCAAGAGTTACACGTATCGACCCGTGATTTGCGTCACGTTTAAGAATTTTTTTTTTGAATCACGGCGACCCTGGTTGTCATGTAATTGTGAGGGTAATTGCTAGTCCCAAAAGGACGTGAGCGTTAGAAATCAGTTTAGGTTGATTCACAAATTATGCCATAGTCAGGCGGAATCACCCGCGAACTAATTGTACAATGCTAGCAAATCGTTCGACACAATCCTAGATCGGTCCGCGATGGTTCAAAATATACCCTTGACAATCCTTATGGTCGTGGTACTAGTCCACGATCGAGTTCTTTAGTCCACATACTTATATCCTATTTAGCCATTCCCTTTTGGTCGATCGACTTGAGAGAGATCAATTCAGGCGAGATTACTAAAATACCTCGGTACCCATTTTATTCATTCATAGATTTCGAAATGGGGTTGGAATCCGGAATGTCACAAGGTTATGAGCAAGTTGTTGCAAGAGGTGCAGGAATACCCAGCCCAAATTCCTTAAAAGCAATTTTATCTAACTCATTGGCTTTATTCCAAGACTAAATATCCTAAATTGCCTCCTTAGCACAATGAAACTTCAAAACTAGTTTGAAGACCCAAATCCACAATAAACCATTAATTTTCAAGTGCTAACTTACAAAAGGCCTAGATAGGAGTCAATAGTTATAAACTCACACTACAGAGCGTTACTACTAGGGGCTATGACTAAAGATGGTCAAAGTGACAAAAGTTCATATCACAAAAAAGCCATCCCGACTGCAATGTAACTAGATACATGTTTGGTGACTGGATCACCAGCATTTTACTCTATAAATAACTCAACTAGACCTAGAACATGCAAAAGCATAAATGAATTTTCTTTTTATACCTTGCAATGAGTGAAGCCATGATCAAGGAATTCACCACCATAAAGTATTTCATCCTTCGCTGGTTCTCGGTGTCTAGCCATTATTGTCTCATTATGAGTCACAAGATCTCTTGTTCTATATGAATTATAATACCGCCAAAAGATTCAAAAAGGATACGGGACCGGTTTCTCAATAAAGGAAGACAAAAAGTTAGAGTAATGGGAAGGTACGCACACAGAGAATGCAACGTTGTATGAGTCCATCGTACTTGAGCCTTCTCCGTAGCCCTCGTGATAAAAGGACCTCTTGCTGCAATTCAGTATATCTCGATAGCTGTTGCCTAAAACATAAAAGTAGCTTGGTTATTTTAAGTTAGCATAGTAATTGTCCACTGGTGATGAAAATTCAATGAAGACGAAAACTTGGAACATTCAAGTGCACATGGAGGTAAACAAAGCAATCAGACGAAGCACGCAATTAGACAACTTACACATCAATACCAGGATTTTAGGTCGCCAGTCAATCCAAAACTTTACTACAAATAGATTGGTGGTGAATTTTGAATAAAAAATCAGAAAGCAAAAATTTTAATTCCAGGGTGATTTTAGGATTGCGAGAAATTTTGAAGGCCATGACAAGGTGGTAGACTAATAATCTTCATCTTGAACCAACTAGTACCACCCCAATAAACTCAGAACAAAGAATGCACAAACACAAGAATACACTATGTAAATTTTTAAACAAGAAATGCATATGCAACATGTACACAAAAGTCCTGTAGGAAAATGATTGACAAAGTAAAGCATTGAAGGAGCTGAAGAATAATATCCAAATAAGTTGTTGTAGATGTCTCGCTGTTTCCAAATGAACCGAACACCAGAAGATATTATCCAGTATCTAGTTTATTATGATGGATGCGCTAGTCGTTTCTAGGATAATACCGTAAACACGTAAGAGAGTCACCATGTTTAGATCTTAATTCAAAAATGGATATTTTGATATATTGGCCAAATGTTTGGAGTTTTCAGCACTTACAAGATACAATGAGGCAAAATCTTTTCTAGAATTTTCAACACTAGGTCAACGACTTTAACAAGCAAACTTAAAATGTACCTTGTGAGTTGAAGGTGTCAATCGTATTAGCCTCTTTAACAACTGGGAATGTAGCAAAAGAATGAAGACCTGAAAAGCATTATCAAAATTAGCAAATAAACTAAGTTAATAACCTAACATAAGGACAAAGTAAATGTGATAGTGGATAACAAAGTTTTTTTTTTCTTGAAGGCAAAGAAAACAAACTTGTATCAATTAAAAGCTTACCAGAACCACAACAGAAAGGAAACGAACAAACTAATCATTTATTCAAAGGGCAAAGATACCCAATTCAACATGTGTGATCGCTCACCGGAGCCTCCAAGATTGAGGACAGAATTTTCAGCAACAAACTCAAGATACATGTTTGGGATGGAAGTTTGGTGGATTTGGAAATGAGTGTCAAAAGATATTTTGAACGATTTGAAAAGATTCTTATTTTATGTAAAGATAATATTTTGCTCAAGCCATTGCAAGTAGCAAGGTCCATCATTAAATGTAGTAAGTACCTACAGATTTCCCTATCCCAAATGACAATTATTATTTCATTACTACCAACTCATTTTAAGCACCTCAAAGACCAAATGACTAAAACCAGAAGTAATAATCAAAATTCGTAGTTACTGCTCTTTCTAGGCAAAACTTGCATTACATCTGTTCGACACCATACGCGAGAGAGAGAGAGAGAGAGAGAGAGAGTGTGTGTGTGTGTGTGTGTGTGTGTGTGAGTGAGTGAGTGAGAGAGGGAGAGGGCCTAGAAATCCAAACACAGGCTATCAGAATTTTCAAACAAAACCTCAACTAGTGAAACACTCCTTATTTACAAAAGTCGACTCAAATATCTAGAATCATCTTGCAGACTCAAGTTGAAATGTGCTCAAGCTTGCACTTAAATTATTAAAGAGGAATACTATATAGAGCTTAAATTTCAATGTTCTTAAGTATGTACACGAGCTACACATATGTTTCTCAACAACTCTAAGAAGCTCAGGAGCTGATAGACTTGACTTGAATTGGTGAAGAATAAGCCAATGTTAAGCACCGGATAAGACAAATTTGAGTAATAATGAAATATTCAAGTTCAAGGAGCTCGCAAATAGCTTCGTCTGCACTACTAACTACTAGGAAGAAACTAGAGTCCCTAATATGTAATTCATTAACTGATGAATCCTGTCAACGCTAAAACTAGCATAAAAATGCATACTGGTTTGGTAGGTAAATTTCGCTATTAACTTTGCACCTACCATTTCTGTTTCTGACACCAAGGAAAGAAGTACTTCCAAATTAGTTGGATCAGCCTCCTGAGCATTAATGAATTGCTAGAAACATGTCGCACAGCTCATTTACAAAAACCCAGGCCAATTACTATTGCTAACTATTCCCATTTTTTACATTTTTACGTGCTAAAGAACCTCGGCTATACACTTGGCAGTACTTGCGATTAAAGTAGCTAATTGCCCCTTCTCTATTAGCTTGCACAACTAATTATTACTATCACAAAGCTGAATAGAGAATTTACGATAAATAGCAAAGAGAAGAAGCATGAGAGGAGAAATGGAGAGGAGATGAAGAGAGGAAGAAACATATCCAAAATTTTCAACTACGAGCTCTCTGTTTCTATATTTCAGAAGCCCTATACCTATAGTACTTAACCATAATACCATTTATTTAAAGGAAATAGGGAAAAAGAGACGTTTGAAGAGGGCAACAGATAATGGGCCTGAGGAAAAGCCCTAAGCATAGGAACACAATGACTTCAAGATACAGTTATTCCTACAGGACCACAAAGACAGACTGGGAAAAAATTATTTTTCCTCATACCATATGTAATGTCAAATGTAACTCTAGGCTTAACATAATATACTCAAACGGACTTGCCTATGAAGGATTAAAAAGCAAACTAATGGAGAAAATCCAAGTATATATCTAACCTTTTCTGGAAGGCTTTTGCAGCATACCATGTGTAATGTCAAATGTAACTCTAGGCTTAACATAATATACTCAAACGGACTTGCCTATGAAGGATAAAAAAGTAAACTAATGGAGAAAATCCAAGTATATATCTAACCTTTTCTTGAAGGCTTCTGCAAGTATGCTCTCTTCCAGCAAGCCTGAACTGCAATGACAAAAAATTGTCTTGAAACTTTTTTGTTTCTTCATCGTCATGCTTTAGTTTTTCCACCTGTTAAAAAAGAATAGCTCAGAAGCAGCAACATAAGCTGACAGAAGGTGAAACGTCCAAAATTTCTGAATGTTGCTCCATACCATCTGCTTGTGCCTAAAAACATCTAAAACATCTGCCTGTTTGCGAGGTAGTCCTCTCTCGACCCCATAATGCGAAGAAAATAATGTCATCTTTTTACATCCATTAGTTTAAACCTCAGAGCCAAATATTGCAGTAAAAGAATCAGGACACAAACATGGGGCTATAAGTCACCACCTTAAGTCTCCGCAAAATTTCAAAACATTTTTTTAAAACATCCCAGTAAATGGTAAAAAATAAAGGAATCAACTCTAGAGGCTATGCTTGGAAATTGAAGAGCAACAATTGGATGGAAAATGAAAAAAAAAAAGTCAAAACCTTTGTGAGTAGAGAGAGAAAAAAACTCTAGGGAGCTTGGTATATCAAAGTCTTAGGACTACAAAAGAAAGGCCTGCGTAGGGAACTCTACAGAATGTGACTGACCTTTAAGTTTCTATTAAGGATTGAACTAATTAGAATGCAACACCAGTGACACACAATATATAAAAAGGGGGATGAGCACCGATGTATTTCAGTAATCTCACTCGGAATTAATCACTCTAGAGACGATCGACCGAAGGGGAATGGCTAAATAGGATAGTACGCGGACTAAAGAACTCGGTCGCGGACTAATATCCTAACTATAAGGATCGCCGAGTGTATAATCTAAGCCATGCAGGTCGATCTAAGATTAGTGTCGAACAATCTACTAGCGTTGTGCGATTGGGACGCGGGTGATTCCGCTAGACCATAGCATGATTTGCGGATGACCCCGAACCGATTCCTAACGATCATGTCCTGCCGGGACAGGTAGTTTCCCTTGCGATTACATGACAACCAGGATCGCCGTTGTTCGAATAATTCTTAAACGTGACAAAAATCACGGGTCGATACACGTAACTCCCGAGAGCCCCACGTAAGTCCGAGATGCAATAAAGCTGCGATCGGCTAATTTTTAGCGCGAAGTGGACTTGAAATCGACGGCCGGGTATTTGAGAATTCCAATGCAAATAAATTAAACGTCGCCTCACCAGATTTAATAAGGATTTTATATCCCTAGTATGAGTTAGAAAAAGTGGCAATCGAACTGCGAAACTAGAAGTACACTCCGGTCCCGAATTTTGTTCAAGCAACTTGAGAAATCACGAAGGAAATTCGGCCACTTCACCCTGTCCCCATTACTTTAGCCGCAATTATCAAGATTTGGAGAGGGAAGAAGTGCTCTTGTTTGCCCAAGTTCGAAGACTCATTAAAACCTCATTTTTCCCCAAAAACCCCATACCAACTTCTACTATTTATGTCATACAACAACCCCATCATCTTGTCACTCTTGATTGATAGCAAGTCACTCAAATTACTCCCTCTCTTCTCTCTTATAGGCTGAAGCAATCTCTCTCTCTCACTCCCATTCTCATTTTCACCCAAACTCACTCTCATCTTTCTCTCTCGCTCGCCCTCTCTCGCTGATCGCCGTACCACCGACTTCGAGTGGGTATATCTCCTTTATCCGGTGTCGTATGACCCTCAAACCACCGCCATTCTCTTCATTACTCTCTCATCATTCCGTTCATACCTAGATCGTCCCCTAACTCAACCGGACGCGTCTTGTATAAGCCGAGGAATGGAGGTCGCTCACTACTCCCTCCGGTCACCGTACTGCCGAGTTCGAACGGGTATATCTCCCTCATATGACGTCCTTTTGACCTCAAACCACCTCCATTCTCTTCGTCTTTGAGTCGTCTTTCAAACCACACTGACCTTACATTTATACCATCTTTGTAACTCCCTGAAGATGTCCGAGACATTGAGGTGCGCAGATAACCAGTTTCTACCAGTTAGAGTTCGTGAGCCTTTGAGCCCTTCCACTTGCTTCCGAGGCCTAGGTAAGTGGCTCTAAACCTTCCTTAGGCTTATGGGATACTAAGGGGCTTATTAGGTTGTGACGTAGCGTGCAAATGTGGACTGTTTGGGCGTGAATTGTGGGACCGATTCTGGAAAATTCTGACCTACTGTTGATCCGAAAATTTGGTTGATAAATGAGCATGTTCTTGGTTGATTTGGGTGTTAGATGATGGTCTAAGATGAGGATTACGGGCTGAACATGCTAGATTCGGCCTTAGGGGTGAATTGGATGTGAGTTGTTGCACGTTGTGATGTCGTTTCTTATTGTCTGAAATTGCTGTCAAAATTATTAAAATTTCTGAGTTGGAACCATGTTATGTTTGGCCATGTGAGTGAAATGTGGTGTTACATGTTGGAGTGCGTGCCGAACCGGTTGTAAATTCGGTTGAAATAAAATGAGGCTTTATGTGGCTTAGTTGGAGTCGAAGGGAAATTGGTACATTTTGGGTGTGTCATAGTGATATGAATTTATATGAGAACCGTGGAAATGTCAATGTTGAAATCGGCTAGATTGTGATGCCCGGACCATGTGTTTAGTAACGCGATCGAATTGTTGTGGATTTAATGCGGCGTATTCCTAAGTGTCCGAGACCCCGGTGCGCGTACATGTGTATATAAATCTATATGTATAAGCCGTGTTCCTAAGAGTCCGAGGCTATGTACCAATTAAGTGAAATCATAATTCGCATTATGACAGAGTACATTTTTAAGCCCGATGCGTGTTTACGCGGGCGGATTATTGAAAGTGTGTGCTATAGGCCTAAGGCGATTGGGAAGCAAGCTTGAGAATTGACTATTTGAATTGATGCCACATATGACTTATT
The DNA here is from genome assembly GCA_021437795.1 of Rhodamnia rubescens. Classification (NCBI taxonomy): domain Eukaryota; kingdom Viridiplantae; phylum Streptophyta; class Magnoliopsida; order Myrtales; family Myrtaceae; genus Rhodamnia; species Rhodamnia rubescens. The sequence goes on from JAILYA010000034.1 coordinate 2,979,516, forward strand.
AGTGATAGTGCCCAAGTCGAATGCTCGCAGTAATCGTGACCTGACTGTTGCGTTGAGGATTTATGTTGAGCCAATTTGAGCTAGTCATATGTGTCGAATAATCTGTATGTGATTGCTTAGTTGATGGTGGTAGTTAGTTTGCTCGGAGGTACCATACCCTAGGGTCGGCTTAGATCCACCTTATTGGGATGTAATCTCACCCCTCTATAGGACCCACTTTTCGGACCACCGACCCTGAGGATGCCGATGCTTTTTGACTGCCGAAAGATTTTGAGTCCATAGTCACCGAGAATCCAAAGAGGGTCCGGACTAGGTGTACTATAGAAGGGTTAACACCGTTTGGGTCGATGAGAGAGGTGAAAGTTGGATACCGCACATCTTCTTGTCTTAGACGTACAAGGATGGGGGACACGCTTTTTGGGCCATTAAGGGACTATGTCATATCGGACGAGGTGCCGAGAACCGCGGGACAGATGGAGGCCGTCGTTGCCGAGGACGAGTCCGCCAAGCCGAGCCGTGGCCGAGCCGAGCTCCTAGAGCCCGAGGACCCTGGTAAGGCCGGGAGAGATCGTGGAGTCGAGGGCTACCGAGGATGACTCAATGGATACTTCCGAATCCGAGCTGGACTTGGAGTTCGAGGAGTCGAGCCCGAGTATGCGTCACTTGGTGCTGAGTCTACGGATGGTAAGCTCGAGTATGTTGGGTGTTTAGGTAGTAGTCACCCCTTTTGAATTGTATTACCCTCGTTGAACCTTTTTGTGTAATGTTATGTCATTGCTTGTATGAATGATTATGTTCTATGCCATCGAACCCCTTGTCTTCTTAAGTCATTCTGTTTAATTTTATCATTAGGGTGTTGTGTCGCTTCCGCATTGCATATGGCATTACGTTAAGTTTAATTCTTGAGTCGATCCTGGAAGAAGAAACTGAATGTTAGGGATGTCGGCGCGCCAAAAGGACACGAGGCATAAAAGTTTGTCATTATCTTTATCGACGACATCCTGGTTTATTCTAAGACCTCCGAGGAACATGACCGATTCGAGAGTGGTTCTACGGACGTTAAGAGAGCACTCGCTTTACTTCAAGTTCGGTAAGTGCGAGTTCGGCTCCACGAAGTGGCATTCCTCGAACACGTCATATTTGGAAATGGGATTTCGGTGGACCCTACAAAGATTGGGGCGGTTATGAATTTGCTGAGGTCGACGTCGCATTCGAAGTTTGGAGTTTCTTAGGACTAGCCAGGCTACTATCGGAGATTTGTAGAGAAGTTCTCGTCGATAGCGACTCCTTTGACGAAGCCGACTAGGAAGGATACATGGTTTGAATGGACGGACAAGTGCGAAAGAAGCTTCCAAGAACTCAAGCATAAACCGACGACCACGCCGGTATTGACGATTCCTTTCGGCCCGAGCGGTTACGAGATATATAGCGACGCATCATTAAAAGGATTAGGATGCGTTCGATCATGGAAGGGTATTTGCGTATGCGTCGAGACAGTTAAGACCTCACGAAATGAACTACCCGACGCATGATTTGGAATTGGCAGCGATAGTATTCGCACTCGAAGATTTGGAGACATTACTTGTGCGGAGAAAGGTTCCAGATCTACAACGACCACCAAAGTCCGAAGTACCTATTTTTCCAAAAGAAATTGAACATGAGACAGCGTCGGTGGATGGAACCGCTTAAAGACTACGATTGCGATATTCTATACCACCTTGGAAAGGCGAATAAGGTAGCGGATGCGCTTAGTAGGAAGTCGAGCATCGCGCATTTGTTCGTCAAAGAGTGGACCCTGCTAGAAGAAATAAGAGATTCCCGATTTAAGCTCGAACTATGCCAATTGTCCAATTTGATGGCTATGTTGAGAGTGGAACCAGGGATTCGAGAAAGGATTAAGACCCTACAACCTACGGATGATGGTAGAAGCGATCGGTTGAGGCAGAGAAGGTGATCGGAGACAGACTTAAGATTGCCCAAAGTCGCGCGAAAAGCTACGCGGACAGACGGGGTAAGCCTTTGGAATTCCAAGTGGGAGACCATGTATTCCTCAAGGTATCGCCAATGCGAGGACTATCTCGGTTCGAAAAGAAAAGGAAACCGAGCCCGAGATACGTTGGACCTTTTGAGATGCTAGAGCGGATTGGAACCCTGGCCTATCTGGCTTACCTTGCCTCTAAATCTATTGCAAGTCCACAATGTTTTTAACGTGTCAATGTTGTGGAAGTACAAACCAGATCCGACCCATGTCTTGGACTACGAAGCCATAGAAGTGGATGACCGAGAGACGTACGTGGAAAGGCTAGTGAGGATCGAGGAAAGCAAAGAGCAAGTCCCGAGAAACAAGACGATTCCCTTTGGTGAAGGTAATCTAGGAGCACCATGAGATTGAAGGAGCCACATGGGAGAGCAAGGAAGCAACGAGGCGTCAACACCCCTACCTGTTCGAGAAGAAAGTTCCGTAAATTTCGAGGACGAAATTTCCGTAAGGGGAAGAGTTGTGACATTCCGAATTCCGACCCCATTTCGAAGTTTATGAATAAAATTAGCATCGATGTATTTCAGTAATCTCACTTAGAATTGATCACTCTAGAGACGACTCTCCGAAGGGAATGGCTAAATAGAATAGTATGCGGACTAAAGTACTCGTCTGGGGACTAGTATCCCGACCATAAGGATCGTCGAGGGTACGTTCTAGGCCAAGCGGATTGATCTAAGATTAGTGTCGAACGTTACGCTAGCATCGTGCAATTAGACCGCGGGTGATTCCACTCGACCATAGCATGATTTACGGATGACCCTAAACCGATTCCTGACGATCGCATCCTATCATGACCGACAATTTTCCTCGCGATTACATGACAACCAGGATCGCCGTGGTCCGAATAATTCCAAAACGTGATAAAAATCACGGGTCCGAATAAATCCTCGAGCCGCTCGTCGACCCGAGATGCACCGAAACCGCAATCGGCTAATTTTTAGAGCAAAGTGAACTTCGAAATCGGCTACCGGGTATTTGACAATTCCAATGGAAATAAATTGGACGTCACCTCACCAAAGTGTATAAGGATTTTATATCGCCAACAAGAGTCGAAAAAGTGGAAATCAAACTGCGAAGTGAGAAGTACACCCCGGTCCCGATTTTCGTTCAGCATCTTGAGAAACCTTCAAGGAAAATTTCGGTCACGTCACCTAAACCCTCACTTCAGCCGAATATATCAAGGAAATGAGGAAGGAAAAGAGTTCTTGAAGGTTGAATCCCCAAACCCAATTAAAACCCCAAAAACCCCAATTTCCCCAAAAATCCCACTATCTACCTACACTATTCATGTCATATAACCACCCCATCACCTTGTCACTCTTGATGGATGGCCAATCACTCAATCACTCCCTCTCTCCTATTTTACGGGCTGAAGCAACTCATCTCTCTCTCACTCCCACTTCATTTTCTCACTTTCACTCCAAACTCTCAAGCTCACTCTCTCATCTCTTTCTCTCGGCCCCATCCCGCCGGCATGAAGGAGCTGCAGCCACCTCCACACCATCTCGCCGTCCCCTCAAGGCCGTGAGCCACCGAAGTGCCGCCACCGTCCCTCTCTCTTCTCCTTGGGCGCCGGTGCAGCAGCAAATTGGAGGAGTTGTCTCGCCGGTTGCTCGGCCATTTACCGAGGTAAGGTGCTCCATTAATGTCTTGGGATCTTGTGAGACCTAGGGTAGTGTATGTAGTTAGTTTTTGAGAGGATTTCATGGGCCGAACTTCACCTTCCATGCTTGAACCGAACCGGATTTCCTTTGCTCAGGTTCTGGTCGCGCAAAGAGGAGGAGGAATCGCCGGCTTTCCGCCATAAAAAACAAGAGGTAAGTGGGTCTAATCCTTCCTTAGGACTATGGGATACTAAGGAGCTTGATAGTTTGTGGTTTAGGATGAGATATGTGCTGTTTTGGGTGTGAATTAAGGGGAAACGGTTCTGGAAATTTAACTTCCTGTGGGTTCGAAGTCTTGGGAGATAAATGAGCATGTTGGGGCTGGTTCGGGCATGTAGTGATGATTCAAAATAGTGAAGACCGAAAATTGCATGATGAGTTTGAGTTGGGTACCATTTGGATGTAAATTATGCTAGTTGTTGCGCTGATTGTTAGTATTGTTTAAATTATGGGATTGTGGAAATTTATGAGCTTAGGGACTATTATATATTCGATCATGTGAGTGAGTTGTGATACCACGTATTAGAATGCGTGCCGAACCGGTGGGAATTTGATTGGAACGAAATAGAGCGTTTTGTAGCTTAAATGGGGCTGAATGAAATTAGTGCATTGTGGGTGTGTCATAGTGTTCTAAATTGATATGTGAACCTTGAAAAGGGTCAATGTGAGAATCGGCTAAATTTGTGATGCGCGAACCCTGTGTTAGGTAGCGCGATTGAACCTCTATGCTATTGGGCTTTATTTGTTATACTCGATCATGAAGTTTATTAATGAAGCCTCGCGGATGTGAATTATGAGTAACGGTACCCTTATGCCTTAAACGGGGTTTATAGCCGATTGTATATTGCTATGACATATCTGTATGCACATCATATCCTAATGCGTAAAACGCGGATCGGCACGATGCGTTATTACGCGGGTCCATGAACCGAGCTCATAAATATGTATACTTATTAAGCCCGATGCGTTATTACGCGGGCCGGAATACCGAGAATCTGTTATTAAACCGATGCGTTATTACGCGGGCCGAATCCGAGAATCCGTTATTAAGCCGATGCGTTATTACGCAGGCCCGAATACCGAGAATCTGTTATTCGGTTTGATACGTAATTACGCGAGCGGATTATTGAAAGTGTGTGCTATAGGCACGAGGCGTTGCGGACGCGAGCTTGAGAATTGATGTTTGAATTGATGCCACGTATGACTGATTAGTGATAGTGCCTAAATCGAATGCTCCGTAGTATAGAAAGTTTGATTGTTACTTTGAGGATTTATATTGTGCCGGTTTGAGCTAGTCATATGTGTAGAATAATCTGCATGTGATTGCCTAGTTGATGGTGGTAGTTAGTTTGCTCGGAGGTACCATACCCTAGGGTCGGCTTAGATCCACCTTACTCGGGATGTAATCTCACCCCTGCAGTGGGACCCACTTGTTCGGACCACCGACCCCGAGGATGCCGACGCTTTTGGACCGCCAAAAGATTTTGAGTCCGTAGTCACCGAGTATCCCGGTAGGTCCGGACCAAGTATACTATAGAAGGGCTAACACCGTGTAGGTCGATGAGGCAGGTGAAAGCTGGATACTTGCACATCTTCTCGTCTTGGACGTGCAAGGATGGGGCACGCGTTTTTGGGCCACTAAGGGACTGCGTCATACCGCACGAGGTGTAGAGAGCCACGGGACGAGATGGAGGCCGTCGTTCCCGAGGACAAGTCCGCCGAGCCGGAGCTCCGGTGCCCGTGGACCCTAGTGAGGCGGGAGAGAATATGGAGCCGAGGGATGCTGAGGATGACCCCATGGATACTTCCGAATCCGAGTTGGTGTTAGAGTCCGAGGAGTCGAGCCCGAGTACGCTTCACCGGCTGATGAGTCTATGGATGGTGAGTCGACCCTTAGGATAGTATGTTGGGTGTTTAGGTAATAGTCACCCCTTTTGAGTTGTATTACCCTCGTCGAACCTTTTTTGTGTGTAATATTATGTCATTGCTTGTATGAATGATTATGTTCTATACTATCGAACCTCTTGTCTTCTTAAGTCATTTTGTTTAATTTTATCATTTGGGTGTTCTGTCGCTTCCGCATGTACACATGGCATTACGTTAAGTTTATTGCTGTGTCGATCCTAGAAGAAGAAGAAAGTGAATGTTAGGGATGTTGGCGCACCAAAGGGCACGGGCGTGACAGATTCACATGGTGTGGGCATTATATAGGAAATAATGAGTCCAGTTAAAGGTGTAATGTCATATTTTTTCATCCATTAACTGAATCCTCATAGCCAAATATTGTAGTAAAAGAATCAAGCACAAACATGGAGCTGTAAACCAACACAAAGGGTCTCTGCAAAATTTTAAAAGCCCTTTGCAAACCTCTCAACTTTTTCTCTCTTGAACTCTGAATATAACCAAGCCAATGGTACCAAAAAAAGGAAAAAAATGATGCTCTAGTTCTCAGAATAAGCATGAAACAAGAAGCAGGGAAACCTCAGTAAGAGTTCCGGTACTTACTTTGTTATCTATGGTTTTCATTTCATTCATAATACCATATTCTTTCTTCAGATATTTGAAGCTACTCTTCCAAGGTCCTTTGGTTCACTCCCCTATTTTCTTGAATTCCTCCATTGTAAATGTCTTTCAAAGTTTTGCAATATGAAAAAATGCACCCATGATAGGCTACGTCTGAGCAGAAACAGCCTCTGCATGATGCAGAAGATGAGAGGATGAAGAAAAGTATATGATACATGTGAAAATGAGGTTAATGTTTGCAAGAAAGTTAGTCACGATAACTTGGTTATCCTCGGGCTTAAACATATGATCAATTTTAAACTAATTCTTTGATGAATCAGAGGAAAGGACCTGAATCTCACTGTCATGAGAAGGGTCAAATTCTACCACCACACAAGTTGAGCAACTTGCGATTTCTTCTGAGTTTAAGGGTCTGCATCCACAGAAGACCTTGTTGCCTTTGAGCTCCATCACTTCATTGTACGGTCTCTTTCTTTCATATGATACCTCAAGGTACCTTTTCTTTAATCATTCGTTCTCTTTGCCTGCCAATCAAAATGTGCACAAGAGTTAGAAAGTAGAGAGCACTTACTGCGTTGATCAAGCGTATCAAATAGTTGGGTTCCAGCAAAAGCACTCGGAGTTATACAAGAGAATAATTTACTATAAGCCCATAACATAGTAGATGGCAAGAATCTGTAAAACCAAAAAAGTAACATTACTCGATGTAACTCGCTGCTGAAAGATCAACTTCCAATCAACTATCTCGGGCATCCTATTAAAAGGACTATAAACCTCAATGACAACGGAAGATAAGGAGCAATGAGTAAGATAGATTCTGTGAAAAATCTCCACAAGTAAGAATTTGATATCCATCACAATGGAATCAAGGAAAAAACAACTGAATAAGAAGGAAAAGAGAATACACCAATCTCGGATAGTAGAGCCATCAGATGAGTGTGTCGAGTAAAAAATGGTCCTACCTAAATTGACCTATTTATATAATTCAAATTTAGTAACGCATACCTGACCTGACCAATAGTACTTAAACACATCAATATTTAATCCTACCATAAACACTTCACCTGCACTTATCAAACTTTCCATGAACATTCCTATTATTTGATCAAATTCGATGTTATGTGCTTAGAAACTGCCCTAACTCCTTCAAATACAGCAGGGCCTTGAACAGTCCGATTATTCCCTCGAACTCACTGTTATGAGCTAAGAAACTTACCTAACTCCTTCGAACCTAGTGGCCTTCATCATCAAACTCACTATTCTCAAATTCATGTGTTAGAAAAAGGTGATCTTATATGTGAAATTAGTATCAGAGCGGTGCACTTATATCATGATCCTTGGCCTAACAACGAAAAAGAATCTCAGACTGGTCCAGCATGAGAAAGTAGAGAGCATTTACTGAGTGATCAGGCGTATCAATTAGTTCAGGCCCAGCAAAAGCACTTGGAGTTATACCCTTCATTTCATCAAAGAGAACAGTGTGCCACTCTCTCAAACCCTGAATCGCTATCGAATTATCAATCAAATGAACAAGAAAATTACAAACAATTATTTTAAACTAGGCTAGGTTAAATGGAGTATTTGACGATGAAGAGTACAAACATTAGTTTCTATGTTACATCAACTATTCCATTTGACAAAACACCAAGCGCGCAAAAAGGAGAACGAAGAAGAAACAGGAGAGTGTTGGAGAGGGAGTAGATGTTGTGAATTGTCATAAAAATTCCAAACACTCACCTGCTTTGGCTGACCATTTCTACCACTTATAGTTGTCACAATGATGTGACCTGCCTTTGTGCCAATGCTATCAACTACAGCCCTTTCCATTTCCTGATTAAAGTGAGGATGAGATGCAAAATATTTTGAATATTCATACTGACACACACACAACAACGAAATAAAAATTGATGGTCTAGTTCTCTGAATAAACATGAAATGAGAACCACAGAAAACTATGCAAGCGTCTCGAAATAGTTCCCTTACTTTGTTATCGCCGATTTTATTTTCATTCATCTCTTCGAGCAACCTAGATTCTGGTGGAGGGTAGCAAGGGAAACCCACCTCTCTGTTAAAGGAGGAGCTCGTTCCAGTTGTAGTGGAAATTTATCTTGGTTTCATCAAGCTATTTGTGTTCGCTGCCGCATCTGCTCTGGTAATGTTTTCTTTGTCCACTGCTAAAATTGGGCCTGTATTGACTATTCCGTCTAACGAAGATGGCAGCGGAAGGAAATTTGTAGCTCTCCGAAGTGCCTGCCTGAACTTAAGGGGCTTAGCAGTGGCTTTTTCTTTGGCAATGTCTTCAGAGGTTGCTTCCTATAAGATGGCATTGCTTTAGACTGAGTAGAAGATACTGTTAAGGCTCTAGTCTCCTGTTTTATTCTAGTTTTCCTTTCTTCTGCTATTTGCTACTCAAGGTTTCAAACCTTCCTGAAGTAAACAAATAGTCAATTACTTTGAATGCAATAAGCTTTTGTTGATTTGACTGGGGCCAAAGTTGCGAATGTCAATGGGAAAAATTCTAGTTTTCATACCATATGTAGTGTCAATGTAACTCTAAGACTTACACAATTTACTCAAAAGGACTTGCCTGTCAAGGATAAAAAAGCAAACTAATGGACTTGCGAATATCCAAGCTTTTCTTGAAGGCTTCAGCAAGTATGCTCTCTCTCAGCAAGCACAACTCCAATGACTGCAAATTGTCTTGCATCTTTTTTCGTTTCTTTACTTAGCTTTTCCACCTGTCAAAAAAGAATAGTTCAGAAGAAGCAACAAAAGCAGAAAGAAAGTGAAATTTCCAGAGGTTCTAAATGCTTCCATACCATCTATATGACATCCTGAATTTCAACCTACTTTCGAAGCAGTGACTGAATGAAATATTTCATTGATGCATTTCAGTTAAATCTCACTCTGATTTGATCATTCTTGAGAAGACTAACCAATGAGAAATGGCTAGCTAGGAAAATCAAGTACATGGACCTAAGAACTTGACCCTCGATTGACTCTTTGACCATAAAGTTTGTCGAGGGAATATTTTGGACCATTATAGCCGATCCTAGAACGGTTAAGGAATGATTTGTTAATACCCTACAATTGGATCATGGGTAATTTCGTTTGACCATGTATGGGTTTCGAACGCCCTTAAATCATTTTCTAACGATCGTGTCCCTCGGGACTAGTGATTGACCCCCGCAATTACATGACAACCAAGGTCACTATGGCTCAAGTAACTTTTAAACATGATGACAATCACGGGTCGATATGCATAATTCCTAATAGCCGCCCGTTAGTTTAAGATACACTAAAGTTGCAATTGATCGATATTGACCATGAATTGGACTTTGAAACTAAACGTCGAACTTTCAAGGATTCCAATAACGATGTTTTGGGCGTCGCCTCATCCCGAGTATGGATATTTTACGGTTCGCCCTAAAGTGTTCGGAAAAGTGAAATATAGATTGCAAATGGGAAATGACCCTTTTATCGTTAGGAAATACCCATATCTTTAATTTGGTCAAAGGGTATTCCGTTTATTTACACCCCCTAGTGGCCGAAATTATTGGTGGGCTAGGTGTCCATTTGTGCAGCAAATTACGAAAGTGCCCTTCTTATGTTTTAAGAGAAAAATGAAGTGAATTATTGGTGGACCCCACAACTCCCCATCTCATCATTCAAGACCAATAATTTCTAAGCAAATATCTCATCCCAAAATATCCTAACCAATTTTATCTACCCATCATCTTCATCTTTTTTATTCTTGGACATCTTTCTCTCATTTTCTCTCTCTCTCTCTCTCTCACTCACTCGACCAAACCACCACCGAGCCACAACCACCACTACCAAACCACCATCTAGCGACCACTAGCCGCATCGTGAACCACCAGCTACCACCGGAGCACTAGCCGTCGCCGCGTACGCCGCCGAGTAGGGAGCCGCCAGCGCCGCCACTTGGATCTCGGATTTTCCAACATTTTAGCCACAGATTTTAGCTAGAATTCAAGGTAAGCAAGTTTCTAAACCTTGATTAGGTTGTTAAAATGCTAAAAGTGTTAAATTGGAGTGATTTGTGGCATGTGCAAATCATGTAGTCTTGATTTCATGAGTTCATCATGTGACTGATCGTGTGGCTGAAGTTGATCGTTGCTTTATGATGATTAATTCGTTTGGTTCCGATCGATCATTGCTTTAATGTGATTGAATCGTGTGCTTATGATCGATCGATGCTTTAATATGAATGAATCGTGTGGTCTAGATTAAATGTTGCTTTATGATGATTTAATCGTGTGGTCCCGATTGGTTGATTGCTTTAGTGCGATTTAATTGGGTGGTCCTGATTGACTATAGCTTTAATACGAATTCATCATGTGGTCCCGATCGGATATTTCTTCGGTATGAGTAGATCGTGTGGTGTCGATTGAGTGATTGGGAAGTTTAGGAAGATCGTGTGGTGTCGATTGAGTGATTGGGAAGTTTAGGAAGATCGTGTGGTTCCGATCTGTTAATTGGGAAGATTAGTAAGATCGTGTGGTATTGATCAATGGATCGGGAAGATTAGTAAGATCATGTGGCCTGGATTGATTAATTGGGAAGTGTAGCAAGATCGGGTGATCTTAATTGGATAATCGAAAAGATTAGTAAGATCGTGTAGTCTGGATTGATTAATAGAGAAGTTTAATAAGATCGTGAGGCGTTATTACGTGGGACATTGTGTATTTGAGACCATATTATATTCTTGTAGGAGTTATATCCTAAAGCGTTATTACACTTGGATCGATATGTATACGAGACTATGTTATACCCTGAGGTGTTATCATGCGGATTTTTGTATTCATCATGAAGCGTTAAACGCGAGATGCTAATCTAAGGCGTTAAACGCGGATTATATTGTCCCGAGGCTTTATCACGAGGATCCGGAGCACCATATGGCCTAAGGCGTTACTACGCGGGCATTGAAAGTGATTATACTGACCTAAGGCGTTATTAAGCGGGTTCGAGCATTATTTTGGCCTGAAGCGTTATTACGCGAGTCTGCTCTTATATTATAACCTTGATAAATATGACGTTCAGAATTCCGACCCCATTTCGAAGTGTATGAATAAAATGAGCATCGATGTATTTCAGTAATATCACTCGGAATTGATCACTCTAGCGACAGCGACCAAAGGAGATTGGCTAAATAGAATAGTACGCGGACTAAAGAACTCGGCCACGGACTAATATCCCGACCATAATGATCGCCGAGGGTATATTCTAGGCCATGCAGGTCGATCTAAGATTAGTGTCGGAACAATCTGCTAGCGTCGTGCGATTGGGACGCGGGTGATTCCGCTAGAGCATAGCATGTTTTGCGGATGACCCTGTTCGATTCCCGAAGATCGTGTCTTGTCGGGGCGGCAATTTCCTCGCGATTGCATGACAACCGGGATCGCCGTGGTTCGAATAATTCTTAAACGTGATAAAAATCACAGGTCGATACACGTAACTCCCGAGAGCCGCCCGTCGGTCCGAGATGCACGAAGCTGCGATTGGCTAATTTTTAGCGCAAAGTGGACTTCAAAATTGGCGACCGGGTTTTTGAGAATTTCAATGCAAATAAATTGGACGTCGCCTCACCGGAGTTAATAAGGATTTTATATCGCCGGTATGAGTTAGAAAAAGTGGCAATCGAACTGCGAAACAAGAATTATACTCCGATCCCGAATTTCATTCAGCAACTTGAGAAACCGCGAAGGAAATTCGGCCACTTCACCTGTCCCCACTACTTCAGCCGAAATTATCAAGATTTGGAGAGGGAAGAAGTGCTCTTGGTTGCCCAAGTTCGAAGACTCATTAAAACCTCATTTTTTTTCAAAAACCCCATACCAACTTCTACTATTCATGTCATACAACAACCCCATCATCTTGTCACTCTTGATTGATAGCAAGTCACTCAAATCACTACCTCTCTCCTCTCTTATAGGCTGAAGCAATCTCTCTCTCTCACTCCCATTCTCATTTTCACCCAAACTCACTCTCATCTTTCTCTCTCGCTCGCCCTCTCTCGTCGGTCGCCGAACCGCCGACTTCGAGCGAGCATATCTCCTTCATTCGGTGTCGTATGACCCTCAAACCACCTCCATTCTCTTCTTCTCTCTCTCCTTTTTCCGTGCATACCTGGATCGTCCCCTAACTCAATCGGACGCGTCCTGTATAAGCCGAGGAAGGTAGGTCGCCGTACCATCGAATTCGAACGGGCATATCTCCCTCATATGTGGGCTGTTTGGGCGTGAATTATGGGACCGATTCTGGAAAATTCTGACCTGCCGTTGATCCAAAGATTTGGTTGATAAATGAGCATGTTCTTGGTTGATTTGAGTGTTAACTGATGGTCTAAGATGAGGATTGTGGGCTGAGCATGCTAGATTCGGCCTTAGGGGTGAATTGGATGTGAGTTATTGCACGTTGTGATGTCATTTGTTATTGTCTGAAATTGTTGTGAAAATTATGAAAATTTCTGAGTTGGCACCATGTTATGTTCGGCCATGTGAGTGAAATGTGGTGTTAAATGTTGGAGTACGTGCCGAACCGGTTGTAAATTCGGTTGGAATAAAATGAGGCTTTATGTGGCCTAGTTGGAGCCGAAGGGAAATTGGTGCATTGTGGGTTTGTCATAGTGATATGAATTTATATAAGAACTCTGGAAATGTCAATGTTGAAATCGGCTAGATTGCGATGCCGGACCATGTGTTTAGTGCGCGATCGAATTGTTGGTAAATTGGGCTTTATTTGTTATACTCGATCATGAAGTTTATTAATGAAGCCTCTGGATGTGAATTATAAGTACTGGTACCACGATGCGTTAATCGCGGGGTTCATAGCCGATTGTATTATACTATGGCATATGTGGATACTATGAAAGTCGTGTTCAATTAAGTCGTCCGAGACCAAAGTGAGTCATGTTCGACTAATTGTCCGAGACTTATTCGGTCGTGTTCCTAAGTGTCCGACACCGTGAATTTAATGGGGCGTATTCCCAAGTGTCTCGGACCCCGGTGTGCATACATGTATATATATATATATCTATATATACAAGCCGTGTTCCTAAGAGTCCGAGGCTTTGTACCGATTAAGTGAAATCATAATTCTGCATTATGACAGTACATTTTTTAAACCCGATGCGTGTTTACGCGGGCGGATTATTGAAAGTGTGTGCTATAGGCCTAAGGCGATTGGGGCCGAGCTTGAGAATTGTTTGTTTGAATTAATGCCACGTATGAATGATTAGTGATAGTGCCTTAGTCGAAAGCTCCGTAGTATAGAAAGTCGACTATTGCTTTGAGGATTTATATTGTGACGGTTTGAGCTAGTAATATGTGTAGAATAAAGCTGTATGTGATTGCCTAGTTAATGGTGGTAGTTAGTTTGCTCGGAGGTACCACACCCTAGGGTCGGCTTAAATCCACCTTACTTGGGATGTAATCTCACCCCTCTTAGGGACCCACTTTTCGGACTACGGCCCGAGAATACCGACGCTTTTTGGACTGTCGAAAGATTTTGAGTCCTAGTCACCGAGCATCCAAGTAGGTCCGGACCGGGTCTACTATAGGAGTGTTAACACTTTGTGTGGGTCAATGAGGGAGGTGAAAGTTAGATACCGCACACCCTCTGCCGTCTTAGACGTACAAGGATGGGGACACGCTTTTTGGGCCATTGAGGGACTCCGTCATACCGAACGAGGTGCTGAGAGCCGCGGGATAGATGGATGACCTAGAGCCCGAGGACCCTGGTGAGGCCGGAGATATCGTGGAGCCGAGGGATGTCGAGGATGACCCAATGGATACTTCCGAATCCGAGCTGGAGTTGGAGTCGAGCACGAGTACGCTTTCTTTGTGAGTCTACGGATGGTGAGTCGACCCTTAGGATAGTATGTTGAGTGTTTAGGTAGTAGTCACCCCTTTTGAATTGTATTACCCTCGTCGAACCTTTTTGTGAAATGTTATGTCATTGCTTGTATGAATGATTATGTTCTTTACCATCAAACCCCTTGCCTTCTTAAGTCATTTTGTTTAATTTTATCATTAGGGTGTTGTGTCGCTTCCGCATGTGCATATGACATTACGTTAAGTTTAATTCTTTGAGTCGATCTTGGAAGAAGAAAGTGAATGTTAGGGATGTTGGTGCGCCAAAAGGACACGGGGCATGACATCCCAATTAAAGCAGTATCGAGCAAGGTCGGCTCGATCCGGGATAATTGAGGTTTGGAGTAATAAGGAGGGATGACTTAAAGCGGCCCGGGTAGCAAGACCTTAGGAGATCCACTAGAGTTAGGCACGAAATGCATGACATATGAAGTGGTGCTTGTGGCTGGCATATTGGATTGGCATCACCATTGGTGATTATAAGACTATGGCGAGCTTTGTACTTGGCATTGATTGTTGTGGCTTGGTGTCTTGTTTGTTGAATGAGTGGCTGGTTGAATGTCATTTTACTGAGTTGCGAGATGCATCCGGACTTAAGGTAAGAGCCTAAATCTTGGAATGTGAAACCCTTGATTGTTTGATTGCTTGCTATGTGAAGTGTTTATCTTGTTGTGGCTACCATCGTGAGTCGTGACATAGACCTGTAGGCTAGTCGTTAATTTAGGTTTCGACGCCCGGAGTGGGGTTACGGGTGGTTTAGGTGTCATGAGGATTAGCCAAGATGAGCAACAAACTAGAGGAACGAGATGAGCTTTTAGCTCAAGGGCACCTCTTTGTAGAGGATCCTAGAATTGATGGAGTTCTTAGGGCCCCGGGAAGAGATTGGTAATCGATGGGCGGGTAGGCTTAGGAAAGGGCTGCTGCCGTCGCTCGGGCCGTGAAGGCTGCTTGCGCTGCTGCCGACGTAGCGAATGGGAATAATCATGGAGGAGGAAACGGGAATCGTCCGATGAGTTAGCTGGTGGAGCAATTTCTGAAAGCTGAAGCCGGCTCCGGTTTTATGATTGAGAGCATTTAGTTGGGTTTATTAGTTATTATAACTTTGAATACTTAGGATGTATTCGAAGGCACTATTACCATAACCTAGGCTTAGAAATTTTCTTACCGAGATTTATTCTCACCCCGTCGTGGGTTAACATTTTCAAATCCCAATCCTTGACTATGCCTCCCGTACGTTTTGGCATCTTGATGGATATGGATACATCCGTCGAGGAATTTTCAGTAGGCTAGGATATGGTGTATTTTCGGAAAGGGACTACGGTGTGGGTTGATAAAGGGAGCAAGTATTGGAAGCCTCACCGCTACGAGTCATGGTACTACCATTTTGGGGATTTGACTATCGGACGTCCGAAACCGTGTGAGATACCTAGGGACGAAATTCCCGAGTGGAGCCACCCTCGCCTTTGTGGAAGGTGACATGGAGAACTCCGTAAGTTGGATCTAGGAACATCTCGGAGAAGTCCCCAATCGTTGAGGAGGATATAGAAGTCATAGAGGTTTCTACATTTGATGAAGACGAAGAGGAAGATTCCGTGGAGATATGCCCGATAGCTCTTTGCGTATGATCCCGTCGAGGACGAGAATGAGTTTAAGGGTAGTGAAACCGACTAGTAGTCATGAGAGAGGTTGGATGCATTTTTCTTTGTCCTCTTAGAATAGAGGCATGTTAGAGGGACTCGGAGGGATATCTTTTTGTTTAGTTCTTCGGTTCCCCTCGACCCCCACCTGGTATGTTGTATATCGGCTCCCCGATCCCGCTCGGTTGTAAAGAACTTGAGATCCTCCCAATTAACCAATCAAGACCACATAATCTTATTAATCTTCCGGATCCATCAATTCAAACCACACGATCTTACTATTCTTCCCGATCCATCAATCCGGACCACACTATCTTACTAATCTTCCCGATCCATCAATCCAAACCACACGATCTAATCATACTAAGCAATATCCGATCGGAACCACACGATTAACTCATACTAAAGCAACGATCAATTGGGACTACCCGATTAAATCACACTAAAACGATCAACCAATCGGGACCACACGATTAAATCATCATAAAGCAACAATAAATCAGGACCGTACGATTAAATCATCATAAAGCAACAATCAATCGGAACCGTACGATTAAATCATCATAAAGCAACAATCAATCGGGACCGTACGATTAAATCATCATAAAGCAATAATCAATCTCAACCACACGATCAATCACATAATGAACTCATGAAATCAAGACCACACGATCATCATATGCCATAAAATTCGGCCAAAGCATTTCAAGAACCCAACCAAGCAATTTTTTATCAAAACTCTCCAATCTAACAATATTAGCAACCTAATCAAGGTTTAGAAACTTGCTTACCTTGAATTCTAGCTAAATCCTACAGTTAAAATGTTGGAAGATCCGAGATCCAAGGGGCGGCACTAGTTGCGACTTCTAGGCGACGTTCGGCTCCATGGCGGTTCCCCGACAACGGCAGCTCAACGGCGGCAACCGGACCTTCGGTGATGGCTGGCGGCTCAAGGCGTGGCTGGTGGTGGTGGTGGCGGTTCAGCGGTGGTTTTGTGGTGGTTCACGAAGCAAGATAGAGAGAGAAAAGTGAGAGAGAATTAAGCCCAAATGAACAAGATGAAGATGGTGGATAGATAAGCTAGGCTAAAATATTTTTGGGGTGGGGTATTTACTAGAATTATTTGTCTTGCAATGATGAGATTGTAGGATCCATCAATAATTCACTTCATTTCTCTCTTAAAACACAAGAAGGGTACTTTGGTAATTTGCTTCACAAGTGGACACCAATAATTTCGGCCACTAGGGGGTGTAAATGATCGAAATGCCCTTTGATCAAATGAAAGATATGGGCATTTCCTAAGGGTAAAGGGGTCATTTCTCATTTGCGGTCTAGATTTCACTTTGTTGAACACTTTGGGGCGAACCGCGAAATACACATGCTCAAGAAGAGGCGACATCCAAAACCTTGTTATTGGAATCCTTGAAAGTTCGACGTTCAAATTCGAAGTCCAATTCATGGTTAATATCGATCAATTGCAAATTCAGTGTATCTCAAATTGACGGGCAACTTTTTTGGAGGTTACGCGTATCGACCCTTGATTATTATCAAGCTTAAGAGTTACTCGAGCCATGGCGACCTTGGTTGTCATGTAATTGCGAGGGTCAATCACTAGTCCTAAGGGACACGATCTTTGGAAAATGATTTAAGGATGTTCGGAACCCACACATGATCAAACGGAATCATCTCGTGATCCAATTGTAGAGTATCAAGAAATAGTTCCTAAACCACTCTTGGATCGGCCTATAATGGTCTAAAATATTCCCTCGACAATCCTTATGGCCAAAGAGTCAATCTAGGATCAAGTTCTTAGGTCAACGTACTTGATTTTCCTAGCTAGCCAATTCCCATTGGTTAGTCTTCTCAAGAATAATCAAATCTGAGTGAGAGTTCTTAGAAATGCATCAATGAGATATTTTATTCATTCACGGCTTCGAAAGTAGGTCGAAATTCAGGATGTCACAATTCTTCCCCCTTTACAAAAAATTTCATCCTCGATATTTACAGTAAGTTTAATTCCTCAAATAAATGGGGTCTTTGGCGCCTCATCCCTTCTTCACTTTCCCGGGTGGCTCCTTCGGTTCCATGGTGCTCCCGGATCACTTTGACCAGTGGAATTGTCTTGTTCCTTAGAAGTTGTTCTTTTCTATCTTGTATTCTTACCGGTCTATCCACGTAAGATACTCTTTCATCCACGTCCACAACTTCATGATCCAGCACATGGGTTGGGTCCGGTTCGTACTTCTTCAGCATAGATACATGAAAGACATTGTGAATTGTGATAAATTTGGCAGTAAAGCGAAACGATAGGCTAAAGTCCCAATTCGTTCTAGGATTTCAAATGGGCCTACACACCTTGGACTCAACTTCCCTTTCTTTCCAAATCTAGATAAACCTCGCATTGGCAACACTTTAAGGAAAACGTGATCTCCCACCTAGAATTCCAAAGGTCTACGTAGTCTATCCTCATAACTCTTTTGACGACTTTGAGAAGTCGTAAGTCTTTCTCTGATTACTTTCACTACCTCAACGGAT
The DNA here is from genome assembly GCA_021437795.1 of Rhodamnia rubescens. Lineage (NCBI taxonomy): Eukaryota > Viridiplantae > Streptophyta > Magnoliopsida > Myrtales > Myrtaceae > Rhodamnia > Rhodamnia rubescens. The sequence goes on from JAILYA010000034.1 coordinate 2,997,811, forward strand.
TGTTGAACTAACTCTGGACCCGTTATACTCCTCTCGCCAACTTCATCCCAATATACTGGAGTTCTGCAAGCTCTACCATACAATGCTTCAAACGGTGGCTTTCCAATACTTTACTGGTAGAAGTTATTGTAGGCAAACTCGACGGATTGTTGAACTAACTCTGGACCCGTTATACTCCTCTCGCCAACTTCATCCCAATATACCGGAGTTCCGCAAGCTCTACCATACAATGCTTTAAACGGTGGCTTTCCAATACTTTGCTGGTAGAAGTTATTGTAGGCAAACTCGATGAGGTGTAACTGTTCCTCCCAACACCTATTAAAGTCTATTACGCATGCCCGCAACATATCCTCAAGTGTTTGGATCGTCCTCTCGTCCATCTGTCATGGATGATAAGCGGTGCTATCTGCACTTTTGTTCTCATAGCATTCCGAAGTAATTGTAACTTGAACCCCATGAAGTTGAGCTATTCGGCGCATATACAACTTGTCATATTTATGCATTGCGAAGTCCTTTCGCATTGCTAGAAATTGTGGAGACATAGTCAATCTGTTAACAATTACCCAAATTGAATCATGCCCTCTCTGGCTCCTCGGTAATCCCATGGTGAAATCCATTGTAACGTGCTCTCATTTTCACTCAAGAATCTCTAACAGTCAAAGTAATCCCCTAGGCTTACAATGTTGTGCTTTCACTTGTTGGCACGTCAAGCACTTGGCCACATGCTTAGCCACGTCTACTTTCATCCCATTCCACCAGAATACCGACGTAGATTCTCATACACCTTGGTTCTACCTAGATGCATACTATAGCTGCTTCGATGAGCTTCGACAAGATCTTCTTCTTAAGTTCTTCATCGTTAGGAACACACGTACGTCCACGAAACTTTAAGATTCCATCCTCGGCCACATGAAATTCAGGTTTCCTTTTAGCCATATCCATATCTAGAATCTTTTTGAACATCAAGGTCCACTGATCGCAACACCTTAATCCTTGCCTGGATCTCGGGTTCAACTCTCAAAGTAGCCAATAAACTCGAGAGGTGACAAACCTCGAACTTAAACTCTGAATCCCTCAATTTTTCAAGCCAAGTCCACGCTTTCACCATCAAATACGCGATGCTTGATTTCCGACTAAGGGCATCCGCTACCCTATTAGCCTTTCCTGGGTGATATGAAATATCACAATTATAGTCCTTTAACAATTCCATCCAACGGCACTGTCTCATATTCAGTTCCTTTTGGGAGAATAAGTACTTCAAACTCGATGGTCCGTATAGATATGAAACCTTTTTCCCCACAAATAATGCCTCCAAATCTTTCATACAAAGACAATCCCCGCAAGCTCCAAATCGTGCGTTGTGTAATTCATCTCTTGCTATTTTAATTGAAGCGAGGTGTATGCAACCACTCTTCCATGTTGCATCAATACGCATCCCAATCCTTTAAAAGATGTGTCATTGGAAATTTCACGGCCTCCAGGTCTAAAAGGAATAGTCGGTATTGGTGCAGTTGTGAATTTATGCTTGAGTTCTTGAAAACTCCTTTCGAACTTCGTCTCCTTCTTCTTTAATCTGGTCAATGGAATGGCTATCAAAGAAAACTTTTCCACGAGCCTTCTATAGTAACTCGCCAATCTCAAGAAACTTGAACCTTAGTTACTAACGTTAATCTCGGCCAATTCATAACCGTTTCGGTCTTAATCTGGGTCCACTGAAATTCCTTCTCCGGAAACTACATGTCTAAGGAATGCTACTTTACTCAGCCAAAACTCGCATTTACTAAACTTAACGTAAAGCAAGTGTTCCTTTAGCGTCTGCAGAACAATCCTTAGTTGCACTTCATATTCATCCTTACTCCTCAAGTAAATCAGAATGTCATTTATAAAGACAATTACGAACTGATCCAAATACTCCTCAAACACACGATACATCCGATCCATGAATGCAGCTGGGGCATTAGTAGATCCAAACGGCATAACCGTAAACTCGTAATGTCCATATCTCGTACGGAAACAGACATTGGCGCTCCCCATGGTGATGCACTAGCGCGGATAAATCCTTTGTCCAGCAATTCTTGCATTTGGACCTTCAACTCCTTCAACTCCGACAAAGACATTACGTAGCGCGCCTTAGAGATCGGTTCCATCCCGGGGCTATATCCTCTAGTCTCGGTCCTTCAATTGACGAATCAACTACTACAGCCGGATACCCTTAGCATCCTTCATTTAACAACTTAGTTACGTCAAGTGACGAGATCAAAGGAATCGAGATTCCTCTTGTCATGCCCCGAACCCTTCGGGCTAGATAACATCCGTCACGACCGTTTACTTTGATTATTCCCAAGATCTAACAATCAACAAAACTCGAGCTTAATATGAGAAAATGCACATGCGGAAGTGGATGCAAAAGTCCTTACAAATAAACAAAGATGATTTGGGATGGAAACGGACTTTATATTACAAAAGCATCAAAAGTTCTTTACAACCGACCATGAGCGGGGGGTTTAATATACAATAACCAGGTGGGGGTCGAAGGGGCCGAGGGACCAAACCAAAAGACAACCCTCCGGGTTCCTCTAACATACCTCTATCCTAACAGGACATCCAAAAATGAACTCTACCTCTTCTCCGCCTACTAGTTAGTATTACTACCATCGGACTCCTCCTCGTCCTCAATGGGATCATACTCGGAGGAACTATCGGGTGCGTCTCCGGAGAGTCATCATCTTCGTCTTCCTCTAATGTAAAGACCTTAATGACTTCCATTTCCTCCTCAACGATCGAGGACTTCTGCGGGATGTTCCTACATCCCAGCTACGGAATGCTCCATGTCACCTTCCACGGGGCGGGGTGGCACCACTCGGGAATTTCGTCCCTAGGTATCTCCGACGGCCTGGAGGTCCGGTAATAATATCCCCAAAATGGTAGTACCACGACTCATAATGATAAGGCTTCCAATACTCGCCCCCTTCATCCACCCACACAATGGTCCCCATGCAGTATACACCCTATCCCGCCCTATTGGAAATTCCTCGACGGACGTATCCATATCCATCGGAATGCCAAAACATACGGGAGGCATAGTCAAGGGTTGGGATCCGAAAATGTTAATCCACGATGGGGTGAGAATGTATCTCGGAAACAAATTCCTAAACCTATGTGAGGGTGATAATGCCTCCGGATACACCCTAAACATTCAAGGTTATAATAACTAATGAACTCCACTAAATGCACTTAATCATAAAATAAGAATCAATGTCAAATATCCAATAAAATGAAAAAGAAAATGCATATCATTCTCCAAATCCCGAATCCTTTATCAAGGTCATAATATAAGAGCAGACCCGCGTAATAACGCCTCAGGCCATTAGAGTGCTCCGGACTCGCGTTTATCGCATCGAGTCGATATAATCACTTTCAATCCCCGTGTAATAACGCCTCAGGCTATATAGTACTCTAGACCCACGTAATAACGTCTCAAGCTATATAGTACTCTAGACCCGCGTAATAACGCCTCAGATCAGCATCCCACGTTTAACGTCTCAAGATGAATACAAAACCCAGCGTTTAACACCTCAAGGTATAACATAATCTCGTATACATTTTGACCGTACGATTATCTCATACTAAAGTGATACTCGATCGGGACTGCACGATTTAATCGTACTTAAACAACCATCGATCGGGACCACCCGATTAAATCAAAGTGATCAACCTTTCGGGACCACCCGATTAAATCATCTTGTCCACCAATAATTCGGCCACTATGAGGGGTTAAAAGATCGAAATGTCCTTTGACCAAATTAAAAATATGGACATTTCCTAAGGGTAAAAAGGTTATTTCCCATTTCAGTCTAGATTTCACTTTTCGAACCCTTTGGGGCGAATCATGAAATACATATGCTCGAGATGAGGTAACATCCAAAATATTAATATTGGAATCCTTGAAAGTCGACGTTCAATTTGAAGTCCAATTCATGGTCAATATCAATCAATTGCAACTTTAGTATATGTTAAACTAACGGGGGCTTTTAGGAGTTACGCGTATCGACCCATGATTATTATCACGTTTAAGAGTTACTTGAGCCGTGGTGACCTTAATTTTCATGCAATTGCGAGAGTCAATCACTAGTCCCGAAGGACACGATTGTTAGAAAATGATTTAGGGACGTTCGGAACTCATATATAGTCAAACGGAATCACCCGTGATCCAATTGTAGGGTATTCGCAAATCATCCTTTAACCACTCTAGGATTACCTATAATGGTCCAAAATATTCCCTCGACAATCCTTATGGCCAATGAATCAATCCAAGGTCAAGTTCTTAGGTCCATGTGCTTGATTTTCCTAGCTAGCCATTCCCCATTGGTTAGTCTTCTCAAGAATGATCAAATCTGAGTGAGATTTAATTGAAATGCATCAATGAAATACTTCATTCATTCATAGCTTCGAGAATAGGTTGAAATTCGGGATGTCACAATTCTTCCCCCTTTATAAAAATTTCGCCCTCGAAATTTACAACAAGCTGAACTACTCAAGTACATAGAGGTGTTGGCGCCTCATCGTTTCTTCACTTTCTTAGGTGGATCCTTCTATTTCATGGTGCTCCCAAACTACTTAGACTAGTGGAATTGACTTGTTCTTTTCTGTCTTCTATCCTTACTGGCCTTTCTACGTAAGATACTCTTTCATCTACGTCCACAACTTGATGGCCCAAGCACATGGGTTAGGTCCGGCTCGTACTTCCTCAGCATGGACACATGAAAGACGTTGTGAACTTGTGATAAATTCGGCGGTAAGGCGAGATGATAAGCCAAAGCCCCAATTCGTTCTAGGATTTCAAATGGGCCTGCGTACCTTGGATTCAACTTCTCTTTCTTTCCAAATCGAGATAAACCTCGCATTGGCGAAACCTTAAGGAAAACGTGATCTCCCACCTGGAATTCCAATGGCCTATGTCGTCTATCCGCATAACTCTTTTGACGACTTTGAACAGTCTTAAACCTTTCTCGATAACTTTCTTTGCCTCAACGGATTGTTGAACTAACTCTAGATCAATTATACTCCTCTCGCTGACTTCATCCCTACATCTGGAGTTCTGGAAACTCTGCTATACATTGCCTCAAATGGTGCCATTGCAATTCTCTGCCGGTAGCTATTATTGTAGGCAAACTCTACTAAATATAACTGCTCTTCCCAACTCCCTTTAACGTGTATCACGCATGCCCACAACATATCCTCAAGTGTCTGGATCGTCCTACGAGACTATCCATCCGTGTGACATTCGAATTCCGACCCTTTCGAGGTCTATGAATGAATAAGATGTACTTCGAGGCATTTCGGTTAAATCTCGCTCGGGACTTGATCGCTCTTGAGATAACTAACCAAAGGGGAAGGCTAATTAGGATTTAAGTACGTGGACTAAAGGACTCGACTATGGAATGATACTTTGACCATAAGGATTGCCGAGGAAAAGTTTTGAACCACTAAACGACGATCTAAGATTGGTCTTAGAACGAATTGCTAGTATCATAAGATGGATTTGCGGGTGACTCCATTTGACCACTTGTCTAATTTGCAAATCAACCTAAACCAAGTCCTGACGATCATGTCATTAGGGATTAGTGATTGATCCTCGCAATTACATGACAACCAAAGTCATCATGGTTCGAATAACTTTTAAACGTGATAAATAATAACGGGTCGATACGCGTAGCTCCTAAGAGCCACCCATTAGTTTGAGATATGCTGAAACCGAGATCGAACAATTTTAGCCATGAAATAAACTTGAAGTTGGGCATTGGGAATTCAAGGATTTCAAGTATGGAAATTCGGACGTCGCCTTGTTAATATCATTTGGATTTTAAGTTGGTATCGAAAAGTTGGAAAAATGGAAATTGAGGTCGTAAGTTGGAAGTTACCGTTTTACCCCTAGTGTGTTAATGCTCATTCCTCTAGAATTTAGTAAAGGGCAAGTTGGTCTTTTGATTTTAGGCACATGTTGTCACACCCCGTGTCCTTTCGGCGCGCCAACATCCCTCACTTTCGCCTATTTATCCTAGGATGGATACGGCGATAAATTTAACACGTTGCAATATGCACATGCGGAAGCGGTACAACACCCAAACAATAAAATTAAACAGAATGACTTAAGAAAACAGAGATTCAATAATATAAAGGCATAACATCCATACAACATAATAACATAGCAATACATCGAAAGGTTCGGGAGAGGGTCGGTTACATCAAAAAGGGTCCATCTAAAACTGCGGTCGGGTCCACTTGCCCTCCGACGGAACCTCGAGTATGTCGACTCCTCCGACTCGGAATCTAGGCCCATCGAGAGATCGAATGCATCCTCCGGCTCGGGCATCGACTCGGAATCCATTGGCTCATTAAGCTCGTCCATCGGTGCTTGCTCGGACTCGGTAGGCTTCTCCGACTCAGCATCATCGTTTGAAGGCTCAACCACTTGAGCTTCCTCTGCCGGCCCGGGGGCTTCGGCGACTAACTTCGTGTTTCGCTTCGGGATGAAAGACCTCGCCGTCTGGGGGAGTAAGGTTGCACCATCCCGGGATGACACTCCAGTGGTACGTCAAAAGTCCTTAGTGGTCCAAAGGTGGTATCTCCGTTTCGATAAAACCATGCTTCAAAAAGACGAGGCTTCCCGGGACGTCGCCTCCTACATTGACCCAAACCATACTACCTCTCCTTATATACGCCTTATCCCCATCTACTGGTATCTCCATGTCCGTGGTCGTTATGTCCTTCGGCACACTAAAACGTATCGCCGGCATCTCTCGGGGTGAGGGGTTTGAAAAGGGGGTCCCGCGAAGGGGTGACATAAAATCCCAGTAAGGTGGATCTAAGCCGACCCTAGGGTATGGTACCTCCGAGCCAATTAGACTACACGGACAACCAACACTCATAGACAGCCCAAATCAATAAGAAATCCATCCAAAATCGGCGCACACAATTTCTTAATCTAGCGGTCAAACTTCTATACTATGGCACTTTAGACTTCAGGCATTACGCAATTCAATCACACGTGGTATCAATATCAAGCAATCCATTCTTAGGCCCGCGTCTCAACGCCTCGGGCTTATAACACATACTCTCGGTCATCTAGCCCATGTAACTACGCATCGGGCTTAAAAATACACTTGTCATAAGCCTCGGACTCTTAGGAACACCGCTGGTACATATAGATATATATACATGTATGCACACGGGGTCTCGGACACTTAGGAATACGCCCCATTAAATTCACTGTCTCGGACACTTAGGAACACGACCGGAATAAGTCTCGGACAATTAGGAACACGACTCACCTTGGTATCGGACGACTTAATTGAACACGACTTTCATAGTATCCATATATGCCATAGTATATTACAATTGGCTATGAACCCCGCGATTAACGCATCAGGGTACCATTACTCATAATTCACATCCAAAGGCTTCATTAATAAACTTCATGATCGAGTATAACAAATAAAGCCCATTAGCACAGCGATTCAATCGCGCTACCTAACACATGGTTCACGCATCACAAATTTAGCCGATTCTCACATTGACACTTTTCAAGGTTCACATATCAATTTAGAACACTATGACACATCCACAATGTACCAATTCCATTCAGCCCCATTTAAGCTACAAAATGCTCCATTTCGTTCCAATCAAATTCCTACCAGTCTGGCACGCATTCTAACACATGGTATCACATCTCACTCACATGGCCGAATATATAATAGTCCCTAAGCTCATAAATTTCCACAATCCCACAATTTAAACAATACTAACAATCAGCACAACAACTAGCACAATTTACATCCAAATGGTACCAAACTCGAACTCATCATACAATATTCGGTCTTCACTATTTTGGATCATCACTACATGCCCAAACCAGCCCCAACATGCTCATTTATCTCCCAAACCTTCGAACCCAAAGCAAGTTAAATTTCCAGAACCGGTTCCCCTTAATTCACGCCCAAAACAGCCCATATCTCATCCTAAACCACCAACTATCAAGCTCCTTAGTATCCCATAGTCCTAAGGAAGGATTAGAGCCACTTACAAGCCCTTTTGATAAAGAAGAATCCCATGAGAGAGCTGCAACTTGGTGTGACCAGATTCTGACCTAGGGAGTTCCACCGATTTCAAGCAAGAAAACAACACTTTTAGTCCATGAAATCCTCCCAAAATGCACCCACGAACCTGACCCGAACTACCTTAGAGGTCTACGGAAAGACTCTAGTTTCTCACCTTCAAATAGTGAGCCAAACCCGAGAACAGCCCTTCTCTCTAACTTGCTGCACCGGCGTCCAAAAGAGGGGGAGAAAGGCGGTTCGTTGGCGGCGGCGGTGGCTCACGGTCTCTAGGGGAAGGAGAGGTGGTGGTGGTGGTTGCAGCACTTTGGGGTCGCCGGAGATGGGAGGTGCCGAGAGGGAGTCGGGAGAGAAAGAAAGGGAGAGATGAGAGAGTTTGAGAGTGAGCTTGAGTGAAAATGAGAATGGGAGTGAGAGAGAGAGAATGCTTCAGCCCATAAGAGAGGAGAGAGGGAGTGATTCTAGGTTGATACATGACATGAATAGTATTACTAGGTAGTGGGATTTTTGGAGAAATTGGGGTTTTAATTGATTTTGGGAATTGAACCTTCAAGAACCCTTCTCCTTCTTCATTTCCTTGATATACTCGGCTGAAGTGAGGGTTTAGGAGAAGCGGCCGAAATTTTCCTTCGCGGTTTCTCAAGATGCTGAACGAAATTCGGGACCGGGGTGTACTTCTCGCAGTTTGATTTCCACTTTTTCTGACTCATATTGGCGATATAAAATCCTTATTGACTCTGGTGAGGCGACGTCCAATTTATTTGCATTGGAATTCTCGGATACCCCTGCCGTCGATTTCGAAGTTCACTTCGCGCTAAAAAATTAGCCAATCGCGATTTCTATGACATTCGAATTCCGACCCCATTTCGAAGTTTATGAATAAAATGAGAATCGATGTATTTCAGTAATCTCACTCGGAATTGATCACTCTAGAGACGACTGACCGAAGGGGAATGGCTAAATAGGATGGTACGCGGACTAAAGAACTCGGTCGCGGACTAATATCCCGACCATAAGGATCGCCGAGGGTATATTCTAGGCCATGCGGAGTCGATCTAAGATTAGTGTCGAACAATGCGCTAGCGTCGTGCGGTGGGACGCGGATGATTCCGCTAGACTATAGCATGATTTGCGGATGACCTTGAACCGATTCCCGACGATCGTGTCCTGCCAGGATTGGTAGTTTCTCTTGCGATTACATGACAACCAGGATCGCCGTGGTTCAAATAATTCTTAAACGTGATAAAAATCACGGGTCGATACACGTAACTCCCGAGAACCGCCCGTCGATCCGAGATGCACTAAAACTGCGATCGGCTAATTTTTAGCGCGAAATGGACTTGAAATCGGCGGTCGGGTAATTGAGAAGTCCAATGTAAATAAATTGAACTTCGCCTCACCAAAGTTAATAAGGATTTTATATCGCCAGTATGAGTTAGAAAAAGTGGCAATCGAACCGCAAAACGAGAAGTACACTCCGGTCCCGAATTTCGTTCAGCAGCTTGAGAAACCGCGAAGGAAATTCGGCCACTTCACCTATCCCCACTACTTCAGTCGAAATTATCAAGATTTGGAGAGGGAAGAAGTGCTCTTGATTGCCCAAGTTCCAAGATTCATTAAAACCCCATTTTTCCCCAAAAACCGCATACCAACTTCTACTATTCATGTCATACAACAACCCCAAGCATCTTGTCCCTCTTGATCGATAGCAAGTCACTCAAATCACTCCGTCTCTCCTCTCTTATAGGCTAATGCAATCTCTCTCTCTCACTCTCATTCTCATTTTCACCCAAACTCACTCTCATCTTTCTCTCTCCCGACCCTCTCTTGGCCCGGTATCGTCGACTTCGAGCGGGCATATCTCCTTCATCCGGTGTTGTGTGACCCACCCTCAAACCACTTGCCATTCTCTTCCTCTCTCTATCCTCTTTCCGTGCATACCTGGATCGTCCCCTAACTCAACCGGACACGTCCCGTATAAGTCGAGGAAACTTGGACGCTCACTTGCTCCCGCCGGCCACCGTACCGCTAAGTTCGAACGGGCATATATCCCTCATATGACGTCCTTTTGACCTCAAACCACCTCCATTCTCTTCTTCTTTGAGTCCTCTTTCAAACCACACTGACCTTACGTTCATACGATCTACGTAGCCCCCCGAAGATGTCCGAGACCGTGAGGTGCGCAAACAATCAGTTTCGGCAGTTAGAGTTCGTGAGCCTTTGAGCCATTCCACTCGCTTTCGAGGCCTTCCTTAGGCTTATGGGATATTAAGGGGCTTATTAGGCTGTGACATAGCGTGCAAATGTGGGCTGTTTGGGCGTGAATTGTGGGACCGATCCTGGAAAATTCAGACCTGCTCTTGATCTAAAAATTTGGTTGATAAATAAGCATGTTCTTGGTTGATTTGGGTGTTAAATGATGGTCTAAGATGAGGATTGTGGCTGAGCATGCTAGATTCAGCCTTAGGGCTGAATTGGATGTGAGTTATTGCACGTTGTGATGTCGTTTGTTATTGTCTGAAATTGTTGTGAAAATTATGAAATTTTCTGAGTTGGGACCATGTTATGTTCGGCCATGTGAGTGAAATGTGGTGTTACATGTTGGAGTGCGTGCCGAACCGGTTGTAAATTCGGTTGGAATAAAATGAGGCTTTATGTGGCTTAGTTGGAGCCGAAGGAAATTGGTACATTGTGAGTGTCATAGTGATATGAATTTATATGTGAACTTTGGAAATGTGGCTAGATTGTGATGCGCGGACCACGTGTTTAGTAGAGCGATCGAATTGTTGTGAAATTGGGCTTTATTTCTTATACTCGATAATGAAGTTTATTAATGAAGTCTCTGGATGTGAATTTCGAGATCTTGGTACCGATACGTTAATCGCGGGGTTTATAGCCGATTGTTTTACACTATGACATATATGGATACTATGAAAGTTGTGTTCAATTAAGTCGTCCGAGACCAAAATGAGTCGTGTTCGACCGATTGTCCGAGACTTATTCCGGTCGTGTTCCTAAGTGTCCGAGACCGTGAATTAAATGGGGCGTATTCCTAAGTATCCGACACCCCAGTGTGCATACATGTTTATATATATCTATATGTACAAACCGTGTTTCTAAGAGTCCGAGGCTTTGCACCGATTAAGTGAAATCATAATTCTGCATTATGACAGTACATTTTTAAGCCTCGATGCGTTATTACGGAGCCCGAATACCGAGAATTGTTATTAAGCCGATGCGTGTTTACGCGGGCGATTTTTGAAAGTGTGTGCTATAGGCCCGAGGCAATTGGGACACGAGCTTTCGAATTGATCGTTTGAATTGATGCCACGTATGATTGATTAGTGATAGTGCCCTAAGTGAAAGCTCCATAGTAATCGTGACGACTCTTGCCTTAAAGATTTATGTTATGCCAATTTGAGCTAGTCATATGTGTAGAATAATCTCTATGTGATTGCCTAGTTGATGGCGGTAATTAGTTTGCTCTGGAGGTACCATACCCTAGGGTCGGCATAGTTCCACCTTATTGGGATGTAATCTCACCCCTCCGTGGGACCCACTTTTCGGACCACCAACCCTGAGGATGCCGACGCTTTTTGGACTTGTCGAAAGATTTTGAGTCCGTAGTCACCGAGTATCCAATAGGGCTAACACCATGTGGGTCGATCGGGAGGTGAAAGTTGGATATCGCACATCTTCTCGTCTTCGACGTACAAGGATGGGGACACGCTTTTTGGGCCACCGTGGGGCTGCGTCATACGGACGAGGTGCTGAGAGCCGCGGGACAGATGGAGGCCGTCGTTCGGAGCCCGAGTCCGATGCGAGCCGGCTGGGTGGCCGAGCCGGAGCTCCCGGAGCCCGAGGACCCGGTGAGGCGGAGAGATCGTGGAGCCGAGGGATGCCGAGGATGACCCCATGGATACTTCGAATCCGAGTGGAGTTGGAATCCAAGGAGTCGAGCCCGAAGCACGCTTCACCTGCGCCGAGTCTACGGATGGTGAGTCGACCCTTAGGATAGTATGTTGGGTGTTTAGGTAATAGTCACCCCTTTTGAATTGTATTACCCTCGTCGAACCTTTTTGTGTAATGTTATGTCATTGCTTATATGAATGATTATGTTCTATGCCATCGAACCCCTTGTCTTCTTAAGTCATTATGTTTAATTTTATCATTAGGGTGTTGTGTCACTTCCGCATGTGCATATGGCATTACGTTAAGTTTAATTGCTGAGTCGATCTTGGAAAAAGAAAGTGAATGTTAGGGATGTTCGCGCGCCAAAAGGACACGGGCGTGACAGTTTCATTGCATCTTAGATTAACAGGCGGCTCTCGGGAGCTACATGTATCGACCCGTGATTTTATCATGTTTAAGAATTATTCGGACCATGGCGATCCTGGTTGTCATGTAATCGCGAGGGAAACCGTCGGTCTTGGCAGGACACGATCGTGAGGAATCGGGTTCGGGGTCATTCGCAAATCATGCTATGATATAGCGGATCACCCGCGGTCCAATTGCATGTCGCTAGCGAGAATATTCTAACACTAATCTTAGATAGACCGCTTGGCCTAGAAAGTACCCTCGACGATCCTTTTGGTCGGGATACTAGTCCGCGGCCGAGTTCTTTAGTCCGCGTACTATCCTATTTAGCCATTCGCCTTCGGTCGAGTCGTCTCTAGAGTGATCAATTCGAGTGAGATTACTGAAATACATCGATGCTCATTTTATTCATAAATTTCGAAATGGGGTCGGAATTCAGAATGTCACACATGTGCTCGGAAAATGAGGGGCAAAGTTATCCAAAATGCTCTTGAAATCCTTTTGAATTGACTAGAGACAAGGAATGACACATGAAAACCCCACCAACCACTCTTACTATTCACTCCTACGAACCCATCACATGTCTTTCAAGCTTGTCCTTGATTTGTCCATCAAAGTACACCCCATCACCAAATCCTCCACTCACTTTTGAACATTTAAAGCCTTATATAAACCTTGTGAAGCTTCACTTTCTTCTTCTTCTTCTTGTTGGACCGAGAACTCTCTCTCTCTTTTCTCACTCTCTCGGCCTTCTCTCTCTCCCTCGCCCAAACGCCACCGTACCGCTACCACCGTGAGCCAACTCAATCGCCATCACGCCACCACCAAACCACCACGAGCCACCGCACCTTCGACCGCTCGAACCCCCATCACCGCTGCACCCCATCACCGATTTTGCAGGCTGTTCATAACCCATCCTTGAGGTAGGACACCTCCTAAGCTTAGCTAAGTCTCATGGAACCTTGATATGTTGGTTAAAGCTTGGTTAAGGTGGTTTTAAAGGCTGATTGGTTGTTTTACTTAGAAATCGAAAATCAGCCTCCAAAGCTTGCAATCTGGTCGCCGGTGTTCGTTGCTGTACTGAGGGCTTGAAGAGCTTGCTTTAATTGGTGAGTTTTTCCTAAACTTATTTTAGGACTTTAGCTTACTAATAGACCTAGTAAGGATGAGTTTTCGCATGAATAATGATTAGTTTTAGTGGATTTTTCCTCTAAATCCGAGAGTAAATTGCTTGCTGCCCTATACTTGTTTTGATTGAGGAATTGTAGTGGTTGAACCTAAGTTCTTATGGCATGTATATGTTCGGTTGAGTATGGGGTAACGAGAGCACCATGGATGATTCTTGTATGGATTGGCTTTTGGATGGTTTTTGAGTCAAAATGATGTTGTAGTTCAATACGGTGCTAAGTGATTGAAAACCAACCTATTTGATGGGCATGTATAGTCTTGATGCTTGATGTGAGATGGAATAGAGGCATATACTTGTGGGACCCATTTGGTGTACCATTGGCCTTGTAAAGGATTTGTGGACATACGCTTGAATTTCAAGTTGAATCTTAAGCTCTTGGATCCTAAGTGGCCTTGTTCGATATTATTGACTAGCTTAAGTTTCCATGTGATAATGAGCCGAAATGAGGGCTAAGTGCCGAGTTAGTGCGCTTGAGATTAATTTGTATCCACGGATGTCGTTATGTGCTTGATTGATCGATCGAATGAATTGTGGTGATGTACATGTGAAAACCCTAAAGCGCCTATATGACGCGGGAATGCGCTTGAAACCCTAAAGCGCCTATTTGATGTGGGGAATGCGCTTGAAACCCCGAAACGCCTATATGCGCGGGGAATGTGCTTGAATACCCCGAGACGCTTATATGACACGGGAAATGTGATTATCAATAGCCTGAAACAATAATCGCCGGCCTAATTGCTGAGTATCCGAACCACATGAATTTATTGCCGCACGTTGTGATTGAATTGTTGTTAAGTGCCTAAGTACGAAGTTTCGTGTAGTTTGACAGCATTATTCGACCTTGAATTGCAGACTTGACTGTGAGTTTTAAAGTGCTAGTACGTTATGTATCTTGTGACATGTCTTTTACTAAGTATCTCTATTAAATAGAAATATATGTGGAAAGTGTCCGAGGGTACTCTTGACCTAAGATAGGTTTAGGGTTCACTCATTGAGATTTTATCTCACCTCGTTGTGGGACCCACTTTTCGGACCCGAGACCTTGAAGCATGCCGATACTTTTGGTTCACCGAAGGATTTTGAGTCTACGTCCATGTCGTACCCGATAGGCCCGAGTCATGTGTACTATAGGAAGGTGGACACCCTTTGGGTAGATGATGGAGGTGATAGTGAGACGCCGTAAACCTTCATATCTTGGACGTATAAGGATGGAGACACGCTTTTTGGACCCCTAAGAGGCTGCGTCATACCGGACGAGCTGCTGAGAGCCACACGGGCGGTTGGAGGCCGACGTTTTCGAGGACGAGTCCGCCGAGACGGAGTTTCCAAAGCTCGAGGACCTTAGCGAGGAAGAGGGATTGTAGAGCCTCGGGATCCCGATGACGACCCCATGGACACATCTCGAGTCCGAGCCCAAGGCGAGTATTCCCACCGAGGATGCTTCGGTTGTTGCCGTCGAGTCTTCGGTCGACAAATCTGACCCTTAGGTGTAGTAGGCTGGGTGTTTAAGTGGTAGTTACCCATTTGATTTGTATTGTTTCCGTCGGACCCTCTAGTATGTTGTTTGGTCTTTGAACATTGTATGACGATCTATTCTATGTTATAAGATTTCATTACTTAGTCATCTTGTTGTTTTAAAATTGTGAGGCGTTTCTCACCTTTCCGCTAGTGCATATCGTATTACGTTGAAATTTATCGCCGTATCGATCATGGAATGAACCCAAGTAATGGCGGTCAAGGGATGTTGGCGCGCTCAAAGGACACGGGGTGTGACATCCCCTTTGAATTGGTATCAAAGCAAGGTAAGCTCGATCCAAGTTGATTGAGGTTTGGAGTAATAAGGAGTGATGGCTTTGGAATGATTGGGTAGCGAGACCTTAAGGATCCACTAGAGTTAGGCACGAAATGCATGACATATGAATTGGTACTTGTGACTCGCATATTGGATTGGCATCACCTTTGGTGATTATAAGACTATGGGAGCTTCGTACTTGGCACCGATTGTTGTGGCTTCGTGTGCTGTTTATTAGACAAGTGAATGATTGTTGTGATTTCTTGCTGAGTTACAAATGAGTCCGGACTCGAGGTATGAACTTGAACCTTTGATTGTGAGCCTCTTGGCTGTTTGGTTGCGTGCTTGTGAGCTGTTTGTCTTATTGTAGCTGTCACCATGAGTTGTGACATAGACTTGTTAGGACTAGTCGATGACTTAGGTCTCGACTCCTAAGTGGGGTTATGGGTGGTTCAGGTGTTGTGAGGATTAACCAAGATGAGCAACGGAACTAGAGTAACGAGGGGAGCTTCTAGCTCTATGGCACTTGCGGTAGAGGATCCGAGAGTTGATAGAGTCCTTAGGGCCCTGGAAGAGATTGGTAACTTGATGGGTATGCATGCTCGGGGAAAGAGCCGCTGCCATTGCTTAGGCCACGACGCTATTGTGGCTGCTACCATTCGGCAATTAGAAATAATAGGCAGATTGGGAATGGTCACGGAGGATGAAATGGGAATGTGAATCCCCCGATGAGTCAACTGGTAGAGCAATTCTTACATTGAAGCCGGCTCGGTTTGATGGTGTTGGATATCCGCATATGGCACCTCGATGGATATAGAAACTAGAAAATGGTTTTGAAGTATGGGGGTGCAGCGAGGAGGAGAAAGTGACATTGGTGGCTTACTATTTGGAAGGTACCGGCGATGATTAGTGGAAGGCCACTAGAGGAAGAATCTTTCCCGAAGCACCATACCAAACTGGACCGCCTTCAGAGGCGTTTAACGGGAAGTACTTCTCGGAGACAGCTCAAGAGCGAAAGCTTATAGAGTTCCGGCGAGCCGCGTAACCAAGCGACGATCGACCGATTTAAGCCGAATTCGCAAGGTTGTCGAGGTACGCACCAAGAATTGTTGAAATGGTGAGGGCCGACCTTTGTAGCCATATGATAGACCGAACTTGAGGACCTACAACGAGATGCATGAGCGAGGTCAAATGATCGAAAGAGACATGAAGCAAAAGGCTGCCACATCTGGATCGCGATTTGCTCCCATAAGAGACAACCATCGGTTTGGCAAGAGGCCAATGATGGGTAATGTACATTTCGCCTCTCCGGTTCGGAAAAATATTGGGAAACCTATTCATCGGTCCTAGTGGAACTGCCGCTGTGCGGAAGGAAACATGGAAATGGACCTTGCTCGAGTAGGATGGGTGCATGCTTTAAGTGTGGCTAGTTGGGTCATCGGGATGAGAACTTGCCCGAGTCAAGTCCTAGGGCCTCCGTTTCAAGGGCAACGACACAGTATGCACCACCGGTGGGGGGCTGCTGCATAGAACAACTTTGAATAGGCCGCCGCGTTTAAGGACCGAGCCTATCTTTGTGGCGCTTAAAGAGGCGGAGGATGCGCTTGGCGTGGTCACGGGTACGATTAGATTGTACGACCATGCTACCTATGCATCATTTGATCCTGGAGTATCGCATTCTTTCGCATCCGCACGGTTTCGATTTGGCTAAATTGGATTTGAAACCGTTGGATGTTGTGCTGCATGTCACAACGCCTTTAAAGGATAAAGTATTGGTTTTGTTGGGATGTCGAAGCGTAAGATAATTATTGGCGGTAGAGAGGAACCGATAGACTTGGTTGTTACGAACAAGTTTGACCTTGATGTCATAGCTAGAATGGATTGGTTGGGAAAGCTTAGAGCTGTTATGGATTGTGGTAGAGGGTGTTTGAGTTTCATCCAATCGGTCACCCCTAGATTTGAATTTGCAAGGAGTCGACAGGGGAACCTTGATCCCTTTGATCTCGTCATTGGAAGTGACTAAGTTGTTGGACGAAGGGTGCCAAGCCTACATGGCTGCAGTGGTGGATCCAACGATCGAGCAACCGAAGTTGGAAGATATAGCGAGTGGTGTGCGAATTTCTCGATGTCTTTCCTCAAGAATTGCCGGGATTGCCACGAGAAAGGGAGATAGAATTCGTTATAGAGTTAGCCCTAGGACGGAGTTGATCTCGAAGGCACCATATCGAATATCCTTGTCGGAGTTGAAGGAGCTGAAGGTTCAGATGCAGGAGTTATTGGACGAAGGTTGTATTCGTCAGCGCGTCCCGTGAGGAGCGCCCGGTATTGTTCGTGAGGAAAAAAGACGGGTTATTACGTTTATGCATTGACTATAAATAGTTGAATCAAATCACTATCAAGAATAAGTACCCATTGCCCGGAATAGGTGATCTACTCGATCAACTACAAGGAGTTACAGTGTTCTCCAAGATAAATTTGAGGACTAGGTATCATCAGTTGAGGATAAAGAAGGAAAACGTGCCAAGGGCGGCGTTCTAGACATGATATGGGTACTACGAATTCACGGTTATGCCGTTTGGACTGACCAATGCTTCCGCCGCTTTCATGGATCTAATGCATGGAGTGTTCAAAGGATACTTGGATCGTTCGTTATCATCTTCTTCGACGACATCCTGGTTTAATCTAAGAGCTCCGAGGAACATGAGCAGCATTTAAGGATAGTTCTACGGACGTTAAGGGAATACTCGCTTTACGCCAAGTTTAGTAAATGCGAGTTCTGGCTTAATAGAGTGGCATTCCTCAAGCACATCATCTCCGGAAATGGGATTTCAGTAAACCCCGCAAAGATTGGGGCAATTACAAATTGGCTGAGGCCAACGTCGTTACCGGTTCGGAGTTTCCTAGGATTGGCTGGCTATTATAGGAGATTTGTGGAAAAGTTTTCCTCAATAGCTACTCCTTTGACGAGGTTGACGAGGAAGGATGCGCTATTTGAGTGGACGGACAAGTGCGAAAGGGGTTTTAAGGAACTTAAGCATAGACTAACGACCGCACCAGTATTGACGATTCCTTCGGCCTTGGAGGTTGTGAAATATATAGTGATGCATCGCTCAAAGGATTGGGATGTGTTCGATGCAGCACGGAAGAGTTGTGGCATATGCATCGAGATCTGCCGAGACCTCACGAGGCAAACTACCCAACGCATGATTTAGAACTGGCAGCAATTATCTTTGCGTTGAGAATCTGGCGGCATTACTTGTGCAAGGAATGGTTCCAGATCTACACCGACCATCGAGTCTAAAGGACCCGTTTTCTCGAAGGAATTGAACATGAGACAGCGTCAGTGGATGGAACTACTTAAGGACTACGACTGCGATATTCGTACCATCCTAGAAAGGCAAAATAGGGTAGCGGATGCGCTTAGTAGGAAGTCAAGCATCGCGCACTTGATGGTTAAAGAGTGGACTCTCTTGGAAGGAATAAGAGATTCCGAATTTAAGTTTGAAGTGTGCTAACTGTCCAGTCCGATATCCACGTTGATAGTGGAACTTGAGATTCGAGAAAGGATTAAGGCTTTACAACCTACGGACCACGATGTCCGGAAGATTTTGGAGATGGATAAAGAGAAAAGGAAACCTGATTTCCAAGTGTCTGGGGACGATACCTTAACATTTCGCGGGCGATTGTGTGTGCCCAAGGACGAGGAACTAAGAGAAATGATACTGTCGGAAGCCCACATAAGTAATTACAATATCCATCCGGGTGGCAGTAAAATGTATCAAAACTTACGACAACATTGTTGGAGGAGCGGAATGAAAGTAGACGTTGCGAAACATGTAGCGAAGTGTTTGACGTGCCAGCAAGTGAAGACACAACACTATAAACCAAGTAGCCTACTTCAGCCTTTAGATATTCCCGAATGAAAGTGGGAACACATTACGATGGATTTCGTTATGGCCTTACCAAGGAGCCGGAGAGGTCATGACTCGATCCGAGTGATCGTGGACAGGATCGACCAAGTCTGCGCATTTCTTAGCAAAGGCGAAACGATTTCGCCATGGACAGATACGCCGAATTGTATATGTGACGAGATAGTCGGATTTCATGGAGTCCCGTGACAATTACATCAAACACAGACCCCAAGTTCACCGCTTCATTTTGGAAAAGCCTGCAGGAAGCAATGGGGACGAAATTGCAGATACAGACCGCCTATCACCCTCGCACGAGATGGACAATCCGAGAGAACGATTCGGACACTAGAGGATATGTTTGCGAGCATGTGTCAAAGAGTTTAAAGGAGGTTGGGAAGAACAATTGCATCTAGTGGAGTTCGTTTACAATAATAGTTATCAACAGAGTATAAGAATGGCACCATTTGAAGCCATCTGTATGGCAGAGCTTGCGGAACTCCGGTATCTTTGGGATAAGGTCGGTGAGAGAAGTATAACGGGTCCAGAGCTAGTGGAACAGTCGGTTGAGGCAGTAATAAGGGTCATCGAGAGAAAGGCTTAAGATTACTCGTAGTCGCCAAAACAGCTATGCAAATAAGCGACGTAGACTTTTGGAATTTCAAGTGGGAGATCATGTCTTCCTCAAGGTGTGTGACATTCTGAATTCCGACCCCATTACGAAGTTTATGAATAAAATGAGCATCGGTGTATTTCAGTAATCTCACTCAAAATTGATCACTCTAGAGACGACCGACCAAAAGGGAATGGCTAAATTGGATAGTACGCGAACTAAAGAACTCGGCCGCGGATTAATATCCTAACTATAAGGATCGCCGAGGGTACATTCTAGGCCATGCAGGTCGATCTAAGATTAGTATCGAACAATCTGCTAGCGTTATCGAGTGGGCCACGGGTGATTCCGCTAGACCATAGCATGATTTACGGATGACCCTAAATAGATTCCTGACGATCGCGTCCCGCCAAGACCGGCAATTTCCCTCGCGATTACATGACAACCAGGATCGCCGTGATTCGAATAATTCTTAAACTTGGTAAAAATCACGGGTTGATACGCGTATCTCCTAAGAGACGCCCGTCGGTCCGAGATGCACCGAAAGCGTGATCGGCTAATTTTTAGCGCAAAGTGGACTTCGAAATCGGTGGCTGGGTTTTTGAGAATTCCAATGCAAATAAATTGAACGTCGTCTCACCGTAGTTAATAAGGATTTTATATCGCCGGTATGAGTTAGAAAAAATAGAAATCAAACTGCGAAACGAGAAGTACGCTCCGGCACCGAATTTCGTTCAGTATCTTGAGAAACCGTGAAGGAAATTCGACCACCCCATAACCACCCCGCTTCACCCAAAATTGACAAGAGAAATTGGAAGGAAAAGTGCTCTTGAAAGTTCAAGTTCCAAGATACCCCAAAAGCCCCATTTTCCCCAAGAACCCTACAACCACTTCTACTATTCATGTCCTTCAACAACCCCATCATCTTGTCACTCTTGATTGATAGCAAATCACTCAATCTCACCCTCTCCCCTCTCTTATGGGCTGAAGCAACTCTCTCTCTCACTCCCTCACTTCCATTTTCACTACAACTCTCAAGCTTACTCTCTCATTTTTCTCTCTGTCGCCCTACTCTCTCTCGGCATCCCCATCTCCGGCGGTCACGAGGAGCTGGAGCCGCCACCGAACCGCCTCACTCATGCTCTTTGGACGCTGGTGCAGCGGATTAAGAGAAGGGGGGCTGTTCGCCGGTTTTGCTCCTCATTTGAAGGTGAAGAGCTAGAGTCTTGCCATAATCTTCTACGGTAGTTTAAGCAAGGTTCATTTGTGGATTTTTGGAGGATTTCTTGAGCTAAAGTTGGTGTTTTCTTGCTTGAACCAAAGGAGGCGGATTAGGTAAGGTTCTGGTCGCGCGAGTTAGCCGCTCATCCACCGGGTTTTCTTCGCCGAAAAGGACTTGTAAGTGGCTCTAATCCTTCCTTAGGACTATGGGTTACTAAGGGGCTTGATAGTTTGTGGATTAGGTTGATGTGTGGGCTGTTTTGGGCGTGAACTAAGGGGGACCGGTTCTGGAAATCTGACCTGCTGTTGTTCCAAAAGCTTGGCTGATAAATGAGTATGTTCTTAGTTGATTTGGATGTTAAATGATGGTCTAAGATTAGGGTTACGGGCTGAGCATGCTAGGTTCGACCTTAGGTGTGATTTAAAGGCAAATTGTTGCTTCTTGTGAGGTTGTTTGTTATCGCCAGAATCGTTGTGAAAATCATGGAAATTATTTGTTGGAAATGCGTGCCGGACCAATTGTAAATTCAGATGGATTGAAATGGGGCTCTACGTGGTTTAGCCGGGCCGAGTAGAAATTGGTGCATTAAGTGTGTGTCAAAGTACATTAAATTGATATGCGAACTTTGAATATGTAATATGGGAATCAGCTAAATTATGATGCGCGGAACCATGTGTTAGGTAGCGTGATCAAATTGTTGTGAATCGAGCCTATCTGTTATACTTGATCATGAAGTTAGTAAATGAGACGCCCGAATATGGCAGTATGAATACTAGTACCACGATGTGTACTAACGCGGCGATTATAGCCGATTGTATATTACTATGACATATCCTGTATGCACTCATACCTTGATGCGTTAAACGCGGGGTCTATGCCCGTCCCGATG
This sequence comes from Rhodamnia rubescens, assembly GCA_021437795.1. Classification (NCBI taxonomy): domain Eukaryota; kingdom Viridiplantae; phylum Streptophyta; class Magnoliopsida; order Myrtales; family Myrtaceae; genus Rhodamnia; species Rhodamnia rubescens. Next base: position 3,019,855 of record JAILYA010000034.1, read on the forward strand.
CGTTAAACGCGGGACCGACATGATGCGTTATTACTCGGGTCTATGAATTGAGCTCATCACTATGTATACTTATTAAACCTGATGCGTTATTACGCGGGCCTAAATTCGAGAATCTGTTATTAAGCCCGATGCGTTATTACGAGGGCCTGAATACTAAGAATCTGTTATTAAACCCGATGCGTGTTTACGCGGGCGATTATTGAAAGTGTGTGCTATAGGTCCGAGGCATTAGGACGAGAGCACGAGAATTGACTATTTGAAATTGATGCCACGTATGACTCGATTAGTGATAGTGCCTAAGTTGAAAGCTCCGTAGTAATCGTGACCTGATTGTTGCTTTATGGATTTATGTTGTGGCCATTTGAGATAGTCTTATGTGTAGAATAATTTGTATGTGATTATCTAGTTGAATGTGGTAGTTAGTTTGCTCGGAGGTACCATATCCTAGGATCGGCTTAGATCCACCTTACTAGCATTTTATCTCACCCCTCAGTGGGACCCACTTTTCGAACACCGACCCCGAGGATGTCGACGCTTTTTGGGCTGCCGAAGCATTTTGAGTCCGTAGTCACCGAGTATCCAAAGAGGTCCGGACCGGTATACTATAGAGAAGGGCTAACACCGTGTGGGTCGATGAGGAGGTGAAAGTTGGATACCGCACATCTTCTCGTCTTGGACGTACAAGGTTGAGGACACGCTTTTGGGCCACCGAGGGACTGCTTCATATCGAACGAGGTGCTTGAGAGCCGCGGGACAAATGGAGGCCGTCGTTCCCGAGAACGAGTCCGCCGAGCCGGAGCCGTTGCCGAGCGGGAGCTCCGGAGCCCAAGGACCCGGGGAGGCCGGAGAGATCATGGAGCCGAGGGATGCCGAGGATGACCTCGTGGATACTTCCGAATCCGAGCTGGAGTTGGAGTCGAAGGAGTCGAGCCAGTATGCTTCACTCTTTGTGAGTCTACGGATGGTGAGTCGACCCTTAGGATAGCATGTTTGTGTAATGTTATGTCATTGCTTGTATGAATGATTATGTTCTATGCTATCGAACCTCTTGTCTTCTTAAGTCATTCTGTTTAATTTTATCTTTAAGGTCTGTTATGTCGCTTGCGCATGTGCATATGGCATTGCGTTAAGTTTATTCTTTGTGTCGATCCTGGAAGAAGAAAGCGAATGTTAGGGATTTGGGCGCGCCAAATGGACACGGGGCGTGACAACCTAGTTGAATTAGTATCGAGCAAGGTCGGCTCCATCCAGGGACAATTGAGGTTTGGAGTAATAAGGTGGGATGACTTAGAAGCGATCGGGTAGTGAGACCTTAGAAGATCCACTAGAGTTGGGCACGAAATGCATGACATATGAAGTGGCTCTTGTGACTGGCATATTGGATTGGCATCACCTTTGGTGATTATAAGACTATGGGAGCTTTGTACTTGCGATTGTTATGGCTTGGTGTCTTTGTTTGTTGAATGAGTGGCTGGTTGAATGTCATTTTACCGAGATTCTGAGATGCGTCTGGACTTAAGGTAAGAGCCCGAACCCTGGAATGTGAACCCCTTGACTATTTGATTGCTTGCCGTTTATGAAGTGTTTATCTTGTTGTGGCTCTCACCCCGAGTTGTAACATAGACCCGGTAGGGTAGTCGTTCATTTAGGTTTCGACGCCCTAGTGGGGTTACGGGTGGTTTAGGTGTTGTAAGGTTAACTAAGACGAGCAACGGGACTAGAGGGACAAGGGGAGCTTCTAGCTCGAGGGCTCCTGCAATAGAGGGTCCGAGAATTGATGGAGTTCTCTAGGCCCTGGAAGAAATCGGTAACTTGATGGGCAGGCGGGCTCGGGTGAAAAGGCGCGCTGCCGTTCTTTGAGGCTGCAGAGGCTGCTATAGCCGCCGCCAACGTGGCAAATGGGAATAATCAAGGAGGAGGAAACGGGAATCGCTTGATGAGCCAACCGGTGAAACAATTTCTGAAGCTGAAGCCAGCTCAATTCGATGGTGTTGGAGATCCCGAGATGGCACCTCGATGGATTGAGAAGATGGAGAAGGCCTTTGAGGTTCATGGGTGCACCGATGAGGAGAAGGTGAACCTAGCGACTTACCAGTTGGAGGGTGCCGCGGATAATTGGTGGAAGGCCACCAAAGGAAGAGTATTTCCGAGGGCGCTCTCACTTGCTGACCTTCTTTACGAGGCATTTAATGGGAAGTATTTCTCAAAGACCGCTCGGGAGTGGAAGCTGGTAGAATTCCAGCACCTTTGCTGAGAACCGGTTAACGATCGACCTGTATGAGGCGGAGTTTACTAGACTGTCAAGGTACGCGTCGAGGATGGTAGAGAACTCGATAGACAAGGCGCAAAGGTTTCGAGATGTACTGAGGCCGACCTTCGTAGTCGAGATGATCACACCGAACCCGAGGACCTATGAAGAGATGTATGAGCGAGGGCAAATGATTGAAAGAGATATGAAGGAAAGGGCTGCCGCATCTTGGTCCGCGGTTTACTCCTGTCAAAGATAATCGTCAACTTGGCAAAAGGCCAATGACGGGCAACTAACGCTTCATCCCTCCAGTTCGGAAAAACATTGGGAACCCTATCCATCAAACCAATTGGAATTGTCGCCCGTGCGGCGAAGACACGGGAATGAACCCCCGCCCGAGCAGAACGGGCGCGTGCTTCAAGTGTGGCCAAGTGGGCCATCATATAAGCGCCCGAGTCAAGCTCCAGGACCATAGTCGCAAGGACAGCGACCCTAGTATGGACCACCAATAGGAGCTGTTCCGCAGAATAACTTGAATAGACCGCCGGCTCGGGGACAAGTATATGCTGTGGTTCGCAAGGAGGCGGAGAATGCGCCTAGTGTGGTCACAGTACGGTTACATTATGCAATCATGCTACTTATGCATTGTTTGACCCTGAAGCATCGCACTCATTTCTATCCGCTCGTTTTCTCGCATTGACCGAAAAGGCATTGAAACCGTTGGATGTTGAGTTACATGTAACTACCCCCATTAAAGGATAGAGTATTGATTTCGTTAGGCTACAAGGATCGTAAGATAGTTGTCGGGGGTAGTGAGGAAAGGATAGACCTGGTCGTGTTAACCAAGATCGACTTTGATGTTATAATTGGAATGGATTGGTTGGGTAGGCAAGGGGCTGTTATGGATTGTGGTAGCAGGGGCGATTAGGTTCAACCCGACCGATTGCCCTAGATTCGACTCGTAGGGAGTCGAGGAGGCACCTCGATTCCTTTGATCTCGTCACTTGAGGTGACTAAGCTGTTGAGCGGAGGATGTCAAGCCTATCTTGCTCTCGTGATGGACCCAACGGTTGAGAGACCAAGGCTGGAAGATATAGCAGTGGTGCGCGAATTTCCCGATGTCTTTCCTCAAGAATTATCGGAACTACCGCCGGAACGAGAGATAGAGTTCGTGATCGAGTTAGCCCCAGGAATGGAACCGATCTCGAAAGCACCGTATCGGATGTCTTTGTCGGAATTGAAGAAATTAAAGGTTCGGATGCAAGAGCCTACTTTGGACAAGAGCATCATTCGTCCAAGCGCATTGTCGAGGGAGGCGCCGATACTATTCGTAAGAAAGATGGACGGGTCTTTACGCGTATGCATTGACTACAAACAACTGAATCGGATCACGATTAAGAATAAGTACCCGTTGCCCCGGAATAGATGTTACGTTCGATCTACCGCAAGGAAGCTGCAGTGTTCTCGAAGATAGACTTGAGAACTAGGTACCATCGGTTGAGGATAAGGAAGGAGGACATACCAAAGACGGCGTTTCGGACAAGGTATGGTCATTACAAATTCACGGTTATGCCGTTTGGATTGACCAATGCTCCAGCCGCTTTCATGGACCTAATGCATAGGGTGTTTAAGGGATATTTGGATCAGTTCGTCATCGTCTTCATCGACGACATCTTGGTTTATTCGAAAAACTCCAAGGAACATGAGCAACATCTCGAGCGTGGATCTATGGACATTAAGAGAACACTCGCTTTACGCCAAGTTCAGTAAGTGCGAGTTTTGGCTCCACGGAAGTGGCATTCCTCGGACACGTCATATCCGGAAATGGGATTTCTGCAGACCCTACAAAAATTGAGGCGGTTATGAATTGGCCGAGGCCGACGTCAATTACCGGGTTCGGAGTTTCTTAGGATCGGCCGGCTACTATCGGATTTTTGTAGAGAAGTTCTCGTCAATAGCGGCTCCTTTGACGAAGCTGACCCGGAAGGATACACGGTTCGAATGGACGTCAAGTGCGAAGGAAGCTTCCAAGAACTCAAGCATGGACCGACGACCCCGCCGGTATTGACGATTCCTTCCGGCCCAAGAGGCTACGAGATATATAGTGACGCATCATTAAAAGGATTAGGATGCGTTCCGATACAGCATGGAAGGGTAGTTGTTTACGCGTCGAGACGGTTAAGGCCTCATGAAATGAAGTACCCAACGCATGATTTGGAGCTAGCGGCGATTGTGTTCGCATTAAAGATTTGGAGGCATTACTTGTGTGGAGAGAGGTTCCAAATTTACACTGACCACCAAAGTCTGAAGTATTTGTTCTCCCAATGAGAATTGAATATGAGACAACGTCGATGGATGAAACCGCTTAAGGACTACGACGGTGACATTCTATATCACCCAAGAAAGGCGAATAAGGTTGTGGATGCACTCAGTAGGAAATCAAGCATGGCGCACTTGATGGTTAAGGAGTGAACTTTGTTGGAAGGAATAAGAGATTCGGATTTAAGCTTGAAGTGTGCCAACTGTCTAGTTTGATGGCCACGCAGAGACCGGAAGCGGAGATTCGAGAAAGAGTTAAGGCCTTGCAATCTACGGACGATGAAGTTTGGAAAATTCTCGAGACGGATAAGGAGAAAAGGAAGCTTGATTTCCAAGTGTTAGAGGATGGGACCCTGATGTTTCGCAGAAGGCTGTGCATATCCAAGGATGAGGAATTAAGGGAAAGGATCTTATCGGAAGCCCACGAAGCGGTTACGGTATCCATCCAGGTAGCACGAAGATGTATCGGAATTTACGCCAGCATTAATGGTGGAACGGGATGAAAGTGGATGTCGCAAAGCACGTAGGAAAATGTCGGACGTGCCAGCAAGTGAAGGCACAACATCTGTAAATCGGGAGGCCTACTTCAGCCGTTGGAGATTCCAAAGTGGAAGTGGGAACACATTACAATGGATTTTGTTATGGCCTTATCGAGGAGTCAAAGGGGACATGACTCCATATGGGTGATCGTAGATCGTTTGACCAAGTATGCGCATTTCTTAGCAATGCGAAAGGACTTCGCCATGGACAGATACGCCGAATTGTATATACGACAATTTGTTTGACTACATGGAGTCCTAGTGACAATCATTTGAGACAGAGACTTCAAGTTTACCGCGTCATTTTGGAAGAGCCTGCAGGAGGCAATGGGGACAAAGTTGCGATACAGTACCGCCTACCATCCCCGGACAGACGGACGGTCCGAGAGAACTATTCGGACATTAGAGGACATGTTACGGGCGTCCGTCAAACATTTCAAAGGAAGTTGGGAGGAGCGAGTTACACCTTGTGGAGTTCGCTTATAATAACGGCTATCGGCGAGTATTGGGATGGCGCCATTCGAAGCACTTGTGTGACGAGCGTGCAAAACGCCGATATGTTGGAACGAAGTCGGTGAAAGAAGAATAACGGGACCTGAGTTGGTGGAACAGGTTAGTTGAGGTAGTAAAGGTGATTAGACAAAGACTTAAGACCGCCCGGAATCCCCACAAAGCTACGGCGACGGACGGCGTAAGCCTTTGGAATTCCGAGTGGGAGACCATGTATTTCTCAAGGTATCGCCCAATGCGAGAACTATCTCGATTCGGAAAGAAAGGGAAACCGAGCCCGAGATACGTAGGACCTTTTGAGATACTAGAACGGATTGGAACCCTAGCCTATCGGCTTGCCTTGCCGCCAAACCTTTTGCAAGTCCACAACGTTTTCACGTGTCAATGCTTGCGGAAGTACGAACCGGATCGACCCATGTCCTGGACTATGAAGCCATAGAAGTGGACGACCGAGTGACGTACGTGGAAAGGCTAGTGAGGATCGAGGACATGAAAGAGCAAGTCCTGAAGGAGTCACTTGGGAGAGCAAGGGAAGCAATGAGGCGTCAACACCCCCACCTGTTCGAGTAGAAAGTTTTGTAAATTTCAAGGACGAAATTTTTATAAGGGGGAAGAATTGTGAAATTCTAAATTCCGACCCCATTTTGAAGTTTATGAATAAAATGAGCATCGATGTATTCAGTAATCTCACTCGGAATTGATAACTCTAAAGACGGCGCCAAAAGGGAATGGCTAAATAGGATAGTACGCGGACTATAGAACTCGGCCGCGGACTAATATCCCGACCATCGGGATCGCCGAGAGTCTAGGCCATGCGAGGTTGATCTAAGATTAGTGTCGGAACAATCTGCTAGCGTCGTACGATTGGGATGCGGGTGATTCCACTAGGCCATAGCATGATTTGCGGATGACCCTAAAGCGATTCCTAACAATCGCGTCCCTGCCAGATCGCGGTTTCCTCGCGATTACATGACAATCGGGATCGCCGTCGTTAGAATAATTCTTAAACGTGATAAAAATCACGGGTCAATACATGCAGCTCCTAAGAGCCGCCCGTCGATCCGAGATGCACTGAAATTACGATCGTCTAATTTTAGCGTGAAGTGGACTTCAAATCGGCCGCGGTATTTGAGAATTCCAATGCAAATAAATTGGATATCGCCTCACCAGAGTAAATAAGGATTTTATATCGCTAGTATGAGTTAGAAAAAGTGGAAATCAGACCGCGAGCCGGAAGTGCACTCTGGTCCCGAATTTCGTTCACCATCTTGAGAAACCGCGAAGGAAATTTGAGAACTTCAGCCAAAGATATCAAGGAATTAGAGGGGGAAATGCTCTTGAAAAATTCAAAACCCCATTACCTACCTACACTATTCATGTCATATAACCACCTCATCACCTTGTCATTCTTGATGGATGGCTAGTCACAAAATCTCACCCTCTCCCTTCTCTTATGGGCTGAAGCAACTCCCCTCTCTCTCACTCCTACTTCATTTTCTCACTTTCACTCAAACTCTCAAGCTCACTCTCTCACTCTCTCTCTCGGCCCCATCCCGCCGACGTGAGTCGCCGTGAGCCTCCGCTGTCCCTGTCTCTTCTCCATGGGCACCGGTGCAGTAGCAAAATGGAGGAGTTGTCTCGCCGGTTGCTCGGCCATTTACGGAGGTAAGGTGCTTCATTCATGTCTTGGGATCTTGTGAGACCTAGAGTAGTGCAAGTAGTTAGTTTTTCAGAGGATTTCATGGGCCGAACTTCACCTTCCATGCTTGAACCCAACCGGACCTCCTTTGCTCAGGTTCTGGTCGCGCGAAGAGGAGGAGGAATCGCCTGCTTTCCACCATAAAAAACATGAGGTAAGTGGCTCTAATCCTTCCTTAGAACTATGGGTTACTAAGGGGCTCGATAGTTTGTGGATTAGGTTGATGTGTGGGCTGTTTTGGGCGTGAACTAAGGGGGACCGTTTCTGGAAATCTGACCTGCTGTTGTTCCAAAAGCTTGGCTGATAAATGAGTACGTTCTTAATTGATTTGGATGTTAAATGATGGTCTAAAATTAGGGTTATGGGCTGAGCATGCTAGGTTCGTCCTTAGGTGTGATTTAAAGGCAAATTGTTGCTTGTTGTGAGGTTGTTTGTTATCGCCGGATAGGCTTCCCAATGTTTTTCCGAACTAGAGGGACGAAGCGTCCGTTGCCCATCAATTGGCCTTTTGCCAAGTTGACGATTGTCTCGACAGGAGTAAACCACGAACCAGATGCGGCACCCCTTTTCTTCATATCCCTTTCAATCATATGCCCTCGCTCGTACATCACTTCATAGGTCCTTAGGTTCGGTGCGATCAACCGACTACGAAGGTTAGGCTTCAATCCATCTCGAAACCTTCGCGCTTTGTCTATCGGGTTCTCTACCATCCTCGGCGTGTACCTTGACAGCCTAGCAAACTCCGCCTCATACTAATCGATTGTTAATCGGTTCTCGCGAAGCCGCTTGGAATTCTACCGGCTTCGGCTCCGAGTGGTCTCGAGAAATACTTCCCGTTAAATGCCTTAGTAAAAGCGGTCCAAGTGAGAGCGGCGCCCTCCGGAAATACCCTTCCTCTAGTGGCCTTCCACCAATCATCCGCGGTACCCTCTAACCGGTAAGCCGCTAGGGTCAACTTCTCCTCATCGGTGCACCCAAGAACATCAAAGGCCTTCTCCAGCTTCTCAATCCATCGAGGTGCCATCTCGGGATCTCTAGCACCATCGAACTAAGCTGGCTTCAGCTTTAGAAATTGTTCCACCAGTTGGCACATTAAGCGATTCCCGTTTCCTCCTCCATGATTATTCCCATTTACCACGTTGGCGGCGGCTACAGCAGCCTCTCGCAGCCGGAGTAACGGCAGCGGGCCCCTTTCCCGAGCCTACTTGCCCATCAAGGTTACCGATTTCTTCCATGGCCTTGAGAACTCCATCAATTCTCGGATCCTCTACTGCGGGGGCCCTCGATCTAGAAGCTCCCCTTGTCCCTCTAGTCCTGTTGCTCATCTTAGTTAATCCTTACAACACCCGAACCACCCGTAACCCCACCGGGCGTCGAAACTAAATTAACGACTAGCCTACCAGGTGTCCCGCCCCGCGGCCTTCGAGAGCACCGACATCCCTCAAGCTGGCGAACTTACGCTTATCTTTTCCCGGGATTGATATTGCGATAAACTTAACGTAACGCCATATGCACATGCGAAAGCGACACAACACCCTAATGATAAAATTAAACAAAAAGACTTGAGAAGACAAGGAGTTCGATAGCATAGAACATAATCATTCATACAAGCAATGACATAACATTGCACAAACATTCGACGAGGGTAATACAACTCAAAAGGGGTGACTACTACTTAAACACCCAACATACTATCCTTAGGGTCGGACTCGCCATCCGTACACTCAACAACGGGTGAAGCGTACTCGGGGTCTAACTCCTCGGAGTCCAATTCCAGCTCGGATTCGGAAGTATCCATAGGGTCATCCTCGGCATTCCTCGGCTCCACGATCTCTCCCGGCCTCACTAGGGTCCTCGGGCTCCGGAGCTCAGGCCCGGCGGACTCGTCCTTGGGAACGACAGCCTCCCATCTATCCCGCGGCTCTCGGCACCTCGTCCGGTATGACGCAATCCCTCGATGGCCCAAAAAGCGTGTCCCCATCCTGGTACGTCCAAGACGAGAAGATGTGCGGTATCTAACTTTCACCTCCCTCATCGCCCCACACAATGCTAACCCCTTCTATAGTACACCTGGTCCGGACCCTTTTGGATACTCGGTGACTACGGACTCAAAATCTTTCGGCGGTCGAAAAAGCATCGGCATCTTCGGGGTCGGTGGTCCGAAAAGTGGGTCCCACAGAGGGGTGAGATTAAATCCTAGTAAGGTGGATCTAAGTCGACCCTAGGGTATGGTACCTCCGAGCAAACTAACTACCACAATCAATTAGACAATCACATACAAATTATTCTACACATATGACTAACTAAAATCGCCACAACATAAATCCCTAAAGCAAGGTCATATCACGTTTACTACGGGGGCTTTCGACTTAGGCACTATCACTAATCCGTCACACGTGGCATCAATTTCATACCGCCAATTCTTAAGCTAGCGTCTCAACGACTCGGGCCTATAGCATACATTTCAATAATCGGCCCGCATAAACACACATCGGGGTTAATAACATATTCTCGGTATTCGCGCCCGCGTAATAACGCATCGGGGTTAATAAGTATACATATTTATGAGCTGAATTCATAGACTGCGTAATAACGCATCGGGTCGGTCTCGAGTTTAATGCATCGGGATGGGCACAAATCCCACGTTTAACGCATCGGGATATGATGTGCATACGGATATGTCATAGTAATACACAATTGGCTATAAACCCCGCGTCTAAGGCATCGGGGTATCAGTACTTATGATTTCAAATTCAGAGATTTCCATTAATAAACTTCATTATTGAGTATAACGGATAAACTCAATTCACAACGATTCGATCACGCTACTTAACACATGGTTCCGTGCATCATAAATTTAGCCGATTCTCACATTGACACTTTTCAAGGTTCACATATCAATTTAGAACACTATAACACACACACAATGCACCAATTCCATTCAGCCCCATTTAAGTTACAAAATGCTCCATTTTGTTCCAATCAAATTACCACCGGTCTGGTACGTATTCTAACACAATTTACATCCAAATGGTACCCAACTCGAACTCATCATACAATATTCGGTCTTCACTATTTTCGATCATCACTACATGCCCGTACCAGCCCCAACATGCCCATTTATCTCCCAAAACTTCGAACCCACAGCAAGTTAAATTCTCAGAATCGGTTCCCCTTAATTTACGCCCAAAACAGCCCATATCTTATCCTAAACCCTTTTCCTTCTTCATTTCTTTGATATATTCGGCTGAAGTGAGGGTTCAGGTGAAGTAGCCAAAATTTTCCTTCGCGGTTTCTCAAAATCCTGAACAAAATTTGGGACCGGGGTGTACTTCTCGCCATGGTCCGACTCATATTGGCGATATAAAATCCTTATTGACTCTGGTGAGGCGACGTCCAATTTATTTGCATTGGAATTCTCAAATAGCCGGCCGCCGATTTCGAAGTTCACTTCGCGCTAAAAATTAGCCGATCGCGATTTCGGTGCATCTCGGATCGACGGGCGGCTCTCGGGAGTTACGTGTATCAACTCGTGATTTTTATCACGTTTAAGAATTATTCGCACCACGGCGATCCTGGTTGTCATGTAATCGCGAGGGAACCTCGCCCCGGGCGGGACGCGATCGCGTGTATCATTGCTTCCTCGCTTTAGCAGGTGGCTCCTTCCGTCCCGTGGTGTTCCTAGATTACTTTCACCAATGGAATCGTCTTGTTTCTCAAAACCTGCTGTTTTCTTTTCTCGATCCTCACTGGCCTTTCCACGTACGTCACTCGGTCGTTTACTTCTATGGCTGCATAATCCAAGACATGTGTCGGATTTGGTTCGTACTCGCCTAGACATCGACACCTGAAAGACATTGTGGACTTGCGACAGGTTTGGCGGCAAGGCAAGCCGATAGGCCAAGGTTCCAATCCGCTCCAAGTATCTCAAAAGGTTCCACGTATCTCGGGCTCAGCTCCTTTTCTTTCCAAATCGAGATAGTCCTCGCATCGGCGATACCTTGAGAAATACATGGTCTCCCACTTGGAATTCTAAAGGCTTACGCCGTCTTGTTCGCGTAGCTTTTCGGCGACTTTGGACGGTCTTAAGTCTTTCTCTCGATCACCTTCACTACCTCAACTGACTGCTCTACCAACTCCGGACCCGTTATAGTCCTCTCAACGACTTCGTCCCAACATATTAGCGTTCCGCACGCTCCGCCATACAAGTGCTTGAATCGCCATCCCAATACTCTACCGATAGCTGTTATTATAAACGAACTCCACAAGGTGCAATTGTTCCTCCCAACCTCCTTTGGAAATCTATGACACACGCCCTTACCATGTCTTCTAATGTCCGAATAGTCCTCTCGGATTGTCCATCCGCTCGGGGATGATAAAGGCCATCTGTATCTTGCAACTTTGTTCCCATTGCCTCCTGCAGCTCTTCCATAAAGAAGCGGTAAACTCGGGGACTCTATTCGACGTGATTGTCATAGGGACTCCATGTAATCGAACTATTTGTCGCATATATAATTCGGCGTACCTATTCATGGCGAAGTCCTTTCGCACTGCCAATAAGTGTAAAGACTTGGTCAATCGATCTACGATCACCCACATGGAGTCATGTCCCCTTTGACTCCTCGGTAAGGCCATAACAAAATCCATCATAATATGCTCCCATTTCCACGCAAGAATCTCCAACGGCTGAAATAGGCCTCCCGATTTGCAGTGTTGTGCCTTCACTTGTTGGTACGTCAAACATTTTGCCACGTGCTCCGCGATATCCACTTTCAACCCGTTCCATCGGTAATGCTGTCGCGAATTCGATACATCTTCGTGCTACCTGGATGGATCTGTAATTACTTCGTGAGCTTCCGACGGGATCCTTTCTCTTAGCTCCTCATCCTTGGGCACTTTGCCGCCCGCGAAACATTAAGGTCCCCTCTTCCGATACTTGGAATTCAGTCTTCCTTTTCTCCTCATCCATCTCCGGGATTTTTCGAACTTCATCGTCTGTAGATTACAAGGTCTTAACTCTTTCTCGAATCTCCCGGTTCCACCCTCGCCGTGGCCATCAAACTGGACAGGTGACACACTTCAAACTTAAATCCGAAATCTCTTATTCCTTCCAATGAGTCCACTCCTTGACCATCAAGTGCGCCGGGCCCGACTTCCTACTAAGAGCATCCGCAACCTTATTCGCCTTCTCGGGATGGTATAGAATGTCGCGATCGTAGTCCTTAAGCGAGTTCCATCCACCAACGTTGCCTCATATTCAATAAACGTTGGGAGAACAGATACTTCCGACTTTGGTGGTCGGTGTAAATCTGGAACCTTTCTCTACACAAGTAATGCCTCCAAATTTTTAATGTGAATACAATCGCTGCTAGCTCCAGATTATGCGTCGGGTAGTTTGTTTCATGAGGCCTTAAGCGTCTCGACGCATAAGCAATGACCCTTCCATGTTGCATCGGAGCACATCCTAGCCTTTTTCGACGATGCGTCGCTATATATCTCGTAGCCTCCCGGGCCGGAAGGAATCGTCAACACCGGCGCGGTCGTTAGTCTATGCTTGAGTTTTTTGAAAACTTCTTTCGCACTTATCTGTCCACTCAAACCGTGTATCATTCCTGGTCGGTTTCGTCAAAGGAGTTGCTATCGATGAGAACTTCTCCACAAATCTCCTATAATAGTCGGCCGGTCCTAAGAAACTCGAACTTCGGTAATTGACTTCGGCCTCGGCCAATTCGTGACCGCCTCAATCTTGGTAGGGTCTACTGAAATTCCATTTCCCGAAATGACGTGTCCGAGGAACGCCACTACGTTGAGCCGGAACTCGCATTTAGCGAACTTGGCGTAAAGCGAGTTCGGGAACTCGCATTTACCGAACGCCACTACTCTCGGGTGCTGGTCATGTTCCTCGGAGCTCTTCGAATAAACCAGGATGTCGTCGATGAAGACGATGACGAACTGATCCAAATATCCCTTAAACACTCTATGCATTAGATCCATGAAAGTGGCTGGAGCGTTGGTCGGTCCAAACGGCATAACCGTGAATTCGTAGTGACCATACCGTGTCCGAAACGCCGTCTTTGGTATGTCCTCCTTCTTTATCCTCAATCGATGGTACCCGGTTCTCAAGTCTATCTTAGAGAACACTTGCAGCTCCTTGCGGTTGATCGAACGGATCATCTATTCGGGTAATGGGTACTTGTTCTTAACGGTGACTGATTCAATTGCCTATAGTCAATGCATAAATGCAAGGACCAGTCCTTTTTCCTCATGAACAAAAGCGGCGCTCCCCACGGCGACGCACTTGGACGAATAAAACCCTTGTCCAACAGCTCTTGCATCCGAACCTTTAGTTCCTTTAACTCCGACAAGGACATCCGATACGGTGTTTTCGAGATCGATTTCGCTCCATGAGCTAATTCGATCACGACCTCTATTTCTCTTTTCGGTGGCAATCCCGCGATTCTTGGGGAAGACATCGGGAATTCGCGCACTATCGCTATATCTTCTAACTTGGGTTCCTCGATCGTCGGGTCTACCACAGCAGTCGGGTAAGCTTGACACCCTTCGCTAACGGTTTAGTCACCTCAAGTGACGAGATCAAAGGGAACGAGGTTCCTCCTCGACTCTCTACAAATTCGAATCTAGGGCGATCATTCGGATGAAAATGAATCACCTTGCTACCACAATCCATAACGGCCCCTTGTCTACCGAGCCAATCCATTCCGATTATAACATCAAAGTCGAACATGGGCAATACAACCAGATCTATCCTTTCCTCACTACTGCCAATAACTATCTTACAGTCCGAACATCCTAACGAGACTAGTACCTTATCATTTAACGGGGTAGTAACATGCAATATCACACTTAGCGGTTTTAATGTCATTTGAGCCTATTCAGCAAATTGTGCGAGATAGGAATGAGTGTGATGCTCCAGGGGTCAAACAATGGATAGGCAGCATGATTACACAATGTAACCGTACTTGTGACCACACCAGGCACATTCTCCACCTCCTTGCGCCCCACAAAGATACACTCGCTCTTGAGTGGCGGCCTATTCAGGTTGTTTCGCGGGGTAGCTCCCGGCTGGCGGTCCGTAATGAGGTCGTTGTCCCTGCAACTACGGTCCTAGAGCTTGACTAGTGCGGTTTCTTATTTGATGGCCCGGTTAGCCACACTTGAAGCACGAGCCCGTCTTACTCGGGCGGGGTCCATTCCCGTGCTTTTTCGCCGCCCGTCCTACTTAGTCGATGGGAAGGTTTCCCAATATTCTTTCGGGTTGGAGGGACGAAAACGTCTGTTGCCCGCCATCTGTCTCTTGCCAAATCGGCGATTGTCCCCTAACGGGAGCAAACCGTGAACCGGATGCGGCAGCCCTTTCCTTCATGTCCCTTTCGATCATCGGCCCCTTTCATACATCTCCTCGTAGGTCCTCGGATTTAGTGCTATCATCTCGGCTACGAAGGTTAGGCCTCGGCCCATCTCGGAATCTACGCGCCTTATCTCTTAGATCCTCCACCATCCTCGATGCATACCTTGATTGCCTAGCAAACTCCGCCTCATATTGGTCGATCGTTAATGGTCTTTGGCGAAGTTGTTGGAACTCTACCAACTTCCGCTCCCTGACTGGTTTCCGAGAAATACTTCCCATTAAATGCCTTAGTAAAGGCGGTCCATGTGAAAGCAGCGCCCTCGGGAAATACCCTTCCTCGGTGGCCTTCCACCAATCATCTGCAGTACCCTCTAGTTAGTAAGCCTCCCGGGGTCACCTTTTCCTCATCAATGCACCCAAGAACCTCAAAGGCTTTCTCCAACTTCTCAATCCATCGAGGTGCCATCTCCAGGATCTCCAACACCATTGAGGCGAGTGCGCTTCGGTTTAAATTGCTCCACTTGGTGACTCATTGGGCGATTCCTGTTTCCTCCTCCATGATTATTCCCATTTGCTACGTTGGCGAGCAGCCACAGCAGCTTCAGCGGCTTGAGCGATGACAAGAGCCCTTTCCTTGGACTCCAATTCCAGCTCGGATTCGAAAGTATCCATGGGGTCATCATCAGCATCCCTCGGCTCCACGATCTCTCCGACTTCACCGGGTCCTCGGGCTCCAGGAGCTCCGGCTCGGCGGATTCGTCCTCGGAACGACGGCTTCCATCTGTCCCGCGGCTCTAAACACCTCACCCGGTATGACGTAGTCCCTCGGTGGCCCAAAAAGCATGTCCCCATCCTTGTACTTCCAAGACGAGAAGATCACGGTATCCAACTTTCACCTCCCTCATCGACCCACACGGTGCTAGCCCTTCTATAGTACACCTGGTCGGGACCTACTCGATACTCGGTGACTACAAACTCAAAATCTTTCACAGTCCAAAAGCGGCGGCATCTTCGGGGTCGGTGGTCTGAAAAGTGGGTCCCATAGAGGGGTGAGATTACATCCCGGTAAGGTGGATCTAAGGTGACCCTAGGGTGTGGTACCTCCGAGCAAACTAACTACCACAATCAACTAGACAATCACATACAAATTATTCTACACATATGACTAGCTCAAACTGACACAACATAAATCCCTAAAGCAACGGTCAGGTCGCGATTACTACGGGGCTTTTGACTTAGGCACTATCACTAACCAATCATACGTCGCATCAATTTCAAACAGCCAATTCTCAAGCTCGCGTCCCCAACGCCTCGGGCCTATAGCACACACTTTCAATAATCGGCCCGCGTGAACATGCATCGGGCTTAATAACAGATTCTCATTATTCGCGCCCGCGTAATAACGCATCAGGCTTAATAAATATACATATTTATGAGCTCAATTCATAGACCGCGTAATAACGCATCGGGATATGATGTGCATACAAATATGTCATAGTAATATACAATCGGCTATAAATCCCGCGTCTAACGCATCGGGGTATCAATACTTATGATTTCACATCCATAAATTTCCATTATTAAACTTCATGATTGAGTATAACAGATAAACTCCAATTCACAACGATTCGATCACGCTACCAAACACATGGTTCCGCGCATCACAAATTTAGCCTATTCTCACATTGACACTTTTCAAGGTTCACATATGAATTTAGAACACTATGACACACCCACAATGCACCAATTCCATTGAGCCCCATTTAAGCTACAAAACGCTCCATTTCGTTCTAATCAAATTCCCGCCAGTGTGGCACGCATTCTAACATATGGTATCACATCTCACACACATGGCCGAATATATAATAGTCCCTAGGCTCATAAATTTCCACAATCCCACAATTTAAATGATACTAACAATCAGCACAACAACTAGCACATTTTACATCCAAATGGTACCCAACTCGAACTCATCATACAATATTTGGTCTTCACTATTTTGGATAATCCCTACATTCCTGAACCAGCCCCAACATGCTCATTTATGTCCCAAAACTTCGAGCCCACAGCAAGTTAAATTTCCAGAACCGGTTCCCCTTAATTCAAGCCCAAAACAACCCATATCTCATCCTAAACCACAAACTATCAAGTTCCTTAGTATCTCATAGTCCTAAGGAAGGATTAGAGCCACTTGCAAGCCCTTTCTACGGAAAGACTCTAGTTTCTCACCCTCAAATGTTGAGCAAAACCCGAGAATAGCCCTTCTCTCTAACTTGCTGCACCGGCGTCCAAAAGAGGGGGAGAAAGGCGGTGCGTTGGCAGCGGCGGTGGCTCACGATTTCTAGGGGAAGGAGAGGTGGTGGTGGTGGTTGCAGTACTTTGGGGTCGCTGGAGATGGGAGGTTCCGAGAGGGGGTTGGGAGAGAAAGAAAAGGAGAGATGAGAGAGTTTGAGAGTGAGCTTGAGTGAAAATGAGAGTGGGAATGAGAGAGAGAGATTGCTTCAGCCCATAAGAGAGGAGAGAGGGAGTGATTTGAGGTGACTAGCCCTCATTCAAGAGTGACAAGATAGTGGGGTTGGTATAAGACATGAATAGTGTTAGTAGGTAGTGGGATTTTTTCGAAAAATTTGGGTTTAAATTGGCTTTGGGAATTGAACCTTCAAGAACCCTTTTCCTTCATCATCTCCTTGATATATTCGACTGAAGTGAGGGTTTAGGTGAAGTGGCCAAAATTTTACTTCGCGGTTTCTCAAGATGCTGAACGAAATTCGGGCAGGGTGTACTTCTCGCTTCATTTCCAAAATTTTACTTCGCGGTTTCATTTCCACTTTTTCTGACTCATATTGTCGATATAAAATCCTTATTGACTCTGGTGAGGCGACGTCCAATTTATTTGCATTGGAATTCTCAAATACCCGGCCGCCGATTTGAAGTTCACTTCGCGATAAAAATTTTACTTCGCGGTTTCAGTGCATCTCGGATCGACGGGCGGCTATCGGGAGCTACGTGTATCGACCCATGATTTTTATCACGTTTAAGAATTATACAGACCACGGCGATCCTGGTTTTCATGTAATTGCGTGGGAAACTATCGTTCTAGCGGGACGCGATCGTTAGGAATCAGTTTAGGGTCATCCACAAATCATGCTATGGTATAGCGGAATCACCCGCGGTCCAATTGCACGACACTAAGCGTAACGTTCGACACTAATCTTAGATCGACCTCTTGGCCTAGAACGTACCCTCGACGATACTTATGGTCGGGATACTTGTCACGCCCCGTGTCCTTTTGGCGCGCCACATCCCTAACATTCACTTTCTTCTTCCAAGATAGACTCAGCAATTAAACTTAACGTAATGTCATATGCACACGCGAAGGGACACAACACCCTAATGATAAAATTAAATAGAATGATTTAAGAAGACAAGAGGTTCGATAGAATAGAACATAATCATTCATACAACACATAACATAGCAATACACTCGGAAAGGTTCGGGAGAGGGGGTCAATTACATTAAAAAGGGACGACCTAGTTAGAAGTTACGCCTATCTTATAGGTATTCGGAAAAGACCTAACGGCCTATCTAAAACTACTGGTCGGGTCCATGCCCTCTCGAAGGAACCCCGGGTATGTCCGACTCCTCCGACTCGGGATCTAGGTCCATGGGAGATCAAATGCATCCTCCGCCTCGGGCTCGACTCCGAATCCAATGGCTCATTAAGCTCGTCCATCGGTGCTTGCTCGTACTCGGTGAGCTCCTTCGACTAAAGATCACCGCCTGAAGGCTCCACCACTTGAGCTTCCTCTACCGGCTCCGAAGGCTTCGGCTAACTACCTACAAGTTTCGCTTTAGGATGACAGACCTCGCAGCTGCGGGGGAGTACGGTTGCACCATCCCGGGATGACGCCTCGTGGTACGTCAAAAGTCCTCCGTGGTCCAAAGTAGGTATCTCCGTCTCGATTAAATCATGCTTCAAAAAGATGAGGCTTCCAGACGTCGCCTCCTTCATCGACCCAAACTATACTACCTTTCCTTATATACGCCTTATCCCCATCTACTCGGTGTCTTCGTGCCGTGGTCATTATGTCCATCGACACACCAAAACGTGTCGGCGGAATCTCTCACGGTCGGGGGTCCGAAAAGTGGGTCCCACAGAGGGGTGAGTTACATCCCAAGAAGGTGGATCTAAATCGACCCTAGAGTATGGTACCTCCGAGCAAACTAACTACCTCCATCAATTAGGCAATCACATACAGATTATTCTACACATATGACTAGCTCAAACTAGCACAACATAAATCCTCAAAGCAACAATCGGACTTTCTATACTACGAAACTTTCGACTTAGGCACTATCATTAATCAGTCATACGTGGCATCAATTCAAACAATCAATTCTCAAGCTTGTGCCCCAATTGCCTCGGATCTATAGCACACACTTTTAATAATCCGTCCCGCGTAAACACGCATCGGGCTTAATAACACGACTTAGGCACTTACGCCCGCTTAATAATGCATCGAGGCTTAAAAATGTACTATCATAATGCATAATTACGATTTCACTTATTCGGTACAAAGCCTCGGACTCTTAGGAACATGGCTTGTACATATAGATCTATATATACATGTATGCACACTGGGGTCTCGGACACTTAGGTATACGCCCCATTAAATTCACGGTCTCGGACACTTAGTCGAACACGACTCGCTTTGGTCTCGGACGACTTAATTGAACATGACTTTCATAGTATCCATATATGCCATAGTATAATACAATCGGCTATGAACCCCGCGATTAACGCATCGGGGTACCAAGTACTCATAATTCACATCCAAGGCTTCATTAATAAACTTCATGATGGAGTATAACAAATAAAGCCCAATTTCATAATAATTCGATCGCGCTACTAAACACATGGTCCGCGCATTACAATCTAGCCGATTTTAACATTGACATTTCTAGAGTTCTCATATAAATTCATATCACTATGACACACCCACAATGCACCAAGTTCCCTTCGGCTCCAACTAAGCCACATAAAGCCTCATTTTATTCCAACCAAATTTACAACCGGTTGGACAAGCACTCCAACATGTAACACCACATTTCACTCACATGGCCGAACATAACATGTCCCAACTCAGAAATTTTCATAATTTTCACAATAATTTTAGACAATAACAAACGACATCACAACGTGCAACAACTCACATCCAATTCACCCCTAAGGCCGAATCTAGCATGCTCAGCCCACAATCCTCATCTTAGACCATCATTTAACACTCAAATCAACCAAGAACATGCTCATTTATCAACCAAATTTTCGGATCAACAGCAGATCAGAATTTTCTAGAATTGGTCCCACAATTCACGTCTAAACAGCCCACTTTTTGCAAGCTATGTCACAACCTAATAAGCCCCTTAGTATCCCATAAGTCTAAGGAAGGTTTAGAGCCACTTACCTAGGCCTCGGAAGCAAGTGGAAGGGCTCAAAGGCTCACGAACTCTAACTGGCATAAACTAGTTGTCTGTGCACCTCACGGTCTCGGACTTCTTCGGGGGAGCTACAGATATTGTATGAATGTAAGGTCAGTGCGATTTGAAAAAGCACTCAAAGAGGAGATAATGGAGATGGTTAAAGGTTAAAAGGACGTCATATGAGGGAGATATGCCCGTTCGAACTCGGCGGTACGGTGACCGGGGGCAGTGAGCGACCTACATTTCTCGGCTTATACGGGAAGCGTTCGGTTGAGTTAGGGGACGATCCAGGTATGCACGAAAAGAGGGAGAGAGACGCAGAGAATGGCGATGGTTTGAGGGTCATACGACACCGGATGAAGGAGATATGCCTGCTCGAAGTAGGCGGTACGGCGACCAGACGAGAGAGAGTGAGCAAGGGAGAAAGATGAGAGTGAGTTTGGGTGAAAATGAGAATGGGAGTGAGAGAGAGAGATTGCTTCAGCCTATAAGAGAGGAGAGAGGGAGTGATTTGAGTGACTTGCTACTAATCAAGAGTGACAAGATGATGGGGTTGTTGTATGACATGAATAGTGGAAATTGGTATGTGGTTTTGGCGAAAAATGGGGTTTTAATGAGTCTTGGAACTTGGGCAATCAAGAGCACTTCTTCCCTCTCCAAATCTTTATAATTTCAACTGAAGTAGTGGGGATAGATGAAGTGGCCGAATTCCCTTTGCGGTTTCTCAAGTTCCTGAACGAAATTCGGGACCGGAGTATACCTCTCCAAATCTTGGAACTCATACTTGTCGATATAAAATCCTTATTAACTTTGGTGAGGTGAAGTCCAATTTATTTACATTGGAATTCTCAAATACCCGGCCACCGATTTCGAAGTCAACTTTGCGCTAAAAAATTAGCCGATCGCAGTTTCGGTGCATCTCGGATCGACGGGCCGCTCTCGGGAGTTACGTGTATCGACCCGTGATTTTTATCACGTTTAAGAATTATTCGAACCACGGCGATCATGGTTGTCATGTAATCGCGAGGAAACCGCCGATCTTGGCGGGACACGATTGTCGAGGAATCACTTCGGGGTCATCCGCAAATCATGCTTTGGTCTAGCGGAATCACCCGCGTCCCAATCGTACGACGCTAGCGGATTGTTCGACACTAATCTTAGATTGACTGCCTGGCCTAGAATATACCTCGGCGATCCTTATGGTCGGATATTAATCCGCGGCCGAGTTCTTTAGTCCGCGTACTATCCTATTTAGCCATTCCCCTTCGGTGAATCGTGTCTAGAGTGATCAATTCCGAGTGAGATTCTTGAAATACATCGATGCTCATTTTGTTCATAAACTTCGAAATGGGGTCGGAATTCGGAATGTCACAATACTAGTCCGCGACCGAGTTCCGTAGTCCGCGTACTATCCTATTTAGCCATTCCCCTTCGGTCGGTCGTCTCTAGAGTGATCAATTCGAGTGAGATTACTAAAATACATCGATGCTCATTTTATTCATAAACTTCGAAATGGGGTATTCAGAATGTAACAATACTAGTCCGCGGCCGAGTTCTTTAGTTCGCGTACTATCCTATTTAGCCATTCCCCTTCGGGTCGATCGTCTCTAGAGTGATCAATTCCGAGTGAGATTACTAAAATACATCGATGCTCATTTTATTCATAAGCTTCGAAATGGGGTCGAAATTCAGAATGTCACACCAGGTCTATGTCATCACTCATGGTGACAGCCACAACAAGATAAACACTTTACACGGCAAGCAATCAAATCGTCAAGGGGTTCACATTCCAGGGTTCAAGCTCTTACCTTAAGTCCAGACGCATCCGAACTCCAAGAAATGATATTCAACTAGCCACTCATTCAACAAACAAAGACACCAACCCCTAATAATTAGTGCCAAGTATACAGCTCCCATAGTCTTATAATCACCAAAGGTGATGCCAATCCAATATGCCAGTCACAAGCACCACTTCATATGTCATGCATTTCGTGCCTAACTCTAGTGGATTTCCTAAGGTCTCACTACCCGGTCGCTTCTAAGTCATCCCTCCTTATTACTCCAAACCTCAATCGTCCTAGATCGAGCTAACCTTGCTTTGATACCAATTCAACTAAGATGTCATGCCCCGTGTCCTTTTGGCGAGCCAACATCTCTAACATTCACTTTCAATCTTCCAAGATCGACACAGCAATAAACTTAAAGTAATGCCATATGCACATGCGGAAGCGACACAACACCCTAATGATAAAATTAAACAGAATGACTTGGAAGACAAGGAGATTTTATAACATAGAGACGATCATTCTTACAATGCATAGGAACGAAATACATAAGGATCACAAGGGAGAGACAGTAGTGGGGGTAAAAAGGGCTCCCACAAAATATACGACAATTGAGAGTAGGCGTTCCGTTAGACTACATACATCAACAGGGTATACCAAAAAGGTTAAGTGGCCCTACTCTAGCCTTCAGTTCGCGCCCTCTACTAGTGGTGGCACATCTTTCGGGTTAGACTCCATCGGCTCTTCAAGTACTCTCCACGTCCATCGGATCGACGTCCGGTCCACGACTTCTCCACCCCAGGGCAAGCACTCGCTAGGGTCCAACTCTATGGGGTCTCCTTGCTCGTCCTTAGGCCTATAGCACACACTTTCAATAATCCGGCCTGCGTAAACACGCATCGGGCTTAATAACGGATTCTCGTATTTAGGCTCGCGTAATAACACATTAGGCTTAATAAATGATTCTCGGTATTCGGGCCCACGTAATATCGCATCGGGCTTAATAAGTATACATAGTTATGAGCTCAATTCATAGACCCGCGTAATAACGAATCGGGACGGGCACAAACCCGCGTTTAACGCATCGTAGTATGAGTGCATACGGGATATGTCGTAGTAATATACAATCGGCTATAAACCCCGCGTTTAACACATCAGGGTATCAATACTTATGATTTCACATCCAGAGATTTCCATTAATAAACTTCATGATCGAGTATAACGTATAAACTCAATTCACAACGATTCGATCACGCAACCTAACACATGGTTTCGCGCATCACAATCTAGCCGATTTCCACATCAATGATCCGGAGTACACATGTAAATTTCTCTTCACTATGACGTGCTCTTAACGCACCAATTTCTACTCGGCCCGGCTAAACCACCTAGAGCCCCATTTTAATTCCAACTGAACTTACACTCGATCCGGCACCAAATCCAACACATTATAACACATCTCACACACATGGTCGAACACATTATGTTCCCAACTCAGAAAATTTCACAATTTCGCAACACAAATGGGCATCAAACCTTAAGCAAGCATATTGCACATTTTAGTACCCATTCACGCCTAAATTGTACCTAACTGGAACTCATCATGCAATCTTCAGTCTTCACCATTTTAGGCCATCACTACATACCCGAACTAGCCCCAAACATGCTCATTTCCCAGTATTAAATTTCCGATCACAACAGCCCATTCATTTCCAGAACTGGTCCCCACATTTTACGCCCAAAATAGCCCACACATCAACCTAATCCACAAACTATCAAGCCCCTTAGTAACCCATAGTTCTAAGGAAGGATTAGAGCCACTTAGCAGTCCTTTTCGGCGAAGAAAACCCGACGGATGAGCGGCGAACTCGCGCGACCAGAACCTGACCTAATCTGCCTCCTTTGGTTCAAGTAAGAAAACACCAACTTTAGCTCAAGAAATCCTCCTAAAATCCACCCATGAACCTTGCTTAAACTACCCGAGAAGATTATGGCAAGACTCTAGGTCCTTACCTTCAAATGAGGAGCAAAACCGGCGAACAGCCCCCCTTCCCTTAATCCGCTGCACCTGCGTCCAAAGAGGATGAGTGAGGCGGTTCGATGGCGGCTGCAGCTCCTCTTGACCACCGGAGAGAGGGTCGGGCGAGAGAGAAAAATGAGAGAGTGAGCTTGAGAGTTTGTGTGAAAATGGAAGTGAGGGAATGAGAAAGTATCACGCCCCGTGTCCTTCGAGAGCGCCGACATCCCTCAAGCTGGAAAACTAACGCTTATCTTCTCCCGGGATCGATACGGCGATAAACTTAGCGTAATGCGATATGCACATGCGGAAGCGACATAACGCCCTTATAAGAAACTCAACAGAATGACTTTAGAAGACAAGGATTCGATAGCATAAAAAAAATGTAATCATTCATACAACACACAACATAGCAATACACTTTGGAAAGGTTAGGGAGAGGGGGTCAATTACATAAAAAAGGGACGACCTAGCTAGGAGTTATGCCTATCCTATAGATACCCGAAAAGACCAAACGGCCTATCTAAAACTACTGGTCGGGTCCACTGCCCTCGGACGGAACCTCGGGTATGTCCGACTCCTCCGATTCGGAATCTAGGTCCATTGGGAGATCGAATGCATCCTCCGCCTCGGGCTCCAACTCGGAATCCAAATGGCTCATTAAGCTCGTCCATCGGTGCTTGCTCGGACTCAATGGGCTCCTCCGACTCAGCACCACCGTCCGAAGGCTCCACCACTTGAGCTTCCTCTACCGACTTCGGCTGACTACCTTCGGGTTTCGCTTCAAGATGAAAGACCTCGCCGTGCGGGGGTGTAGGGTTGCACCATCCCGGGATGACGGTGCGTGGTACGTCAAAAGCCCTCAATGGTCCAAAGGTGGTATCTCTGTCTCGATAGAACCATGCTTCAAAAGATGAGGCATCCGGACGTCGCTTCCAAACTCTTCCAACCATACAACCTCTCCTTATATACGCCTTATCCCCATCTACTCGGTATCTCCGTATCCGTGGTCGTTATATCCATCAGCATACAAAAACCTATCGGCGACATCTCTCGGGGTCGGGGGTCTGAAAAGTGGGTCCCACGGAGGGGGTGAGATTACATCCCGAGTAAGGTGGATCTAAGCCGACCCTAGGTTACGCGTACCTCCGAGCAAACTAACTACCACGATCAACGGGACAATCACATACAGATTATTCTACACATATGACTAGCTTAAACGGCACAACATAAATCCTCAAAGCAACGGTCGGTCACGACTACTACGGAGCTTTCGACTTAGGCACTTTCACTAATTAGTCGTGCGCGGCATCAATTTCGGACAATCAATTCTCGGCCCACGCCTCAACCCTTCGGGCTTATAACATACACTTTCAATAATCGCCCGCGTAAACAAGGATCGGGCTTAACAAAAGATTTTCGGTATTCGCGCTGCGTATTAACGCATCAGGCTTAATAAGTATACATATTTATGAGCTCAATTCATAGACCCGCGTAATAACGCATCAGGTCGATCCCGCATTTAACGCATCGGGACGGGCACAAATCCCGCGTTTAACGCATCGGGATATAATGTGCATATAGATATGTCATAGTAATATACAATCGGCTATAAACCCCGCGATTAACGTATCCGGGTACCAGTCCTCATAATTCACATCCAGAGGCTTCATTAATAAACTTTACGATCGAGTATAACAAATAAAGCCCAATAGCACAGCGGTTCAATCGCGCTACCCAACGCATGGTTCGCGCATCACAAATTTAGACGATTCTCACATTGACACTTTTCAAGGTTCACATATCAATTTAGAACACTATGACACACCCACAATGCATCAATTCCATTCAGCCCCATTTAAGCTACAAAACGCTCCATTTAGTTCCAATCAAATTCCTACCGGTCTGGCACGCATTCTAATACATGGTATCACATCTCACTCACATGGCCGAATATATAATAGTCCCTAGGCTCATAAATTTCCACGTTCTCACAATTTAAACGATACTACCCATCAGCACAACAACTAGCACAATTTACATCCAAATGGTACCCAACACGAACTCATCATACAATGTTCGGTCTTCACTATTTGGGATCATCATCACTACATGCCCGAACCAGCCCCAACATGCTCATTTATCTCCCAAAACTTTGAACCCACAGCAAGTTAAATTTCCAGAACCGGTTCCCCTTAATTCACGCCCAAAACAGCCCATATCTCATCCTAAACCACAAATTATCAAGCTCCTTAGTATCCCATAGTCCTAAGGAAGGATTAGAGCCATTTATAAGCCCTTTTGATGAAGAAGAATCCCACGAGAGAGCTGCAACTCGACGCGACCAGATTCTGATCTAGGGAGTTCTACCGGTTTCAAGCAAGAAAACAACACTTTTAGTCCATGAAATCCTCCCAAAATCCACCTACGAACCTTACCCGAACTATCTTAGAGGTCCACGGAAAGACTCTAGTTTCTCACCATCAAATGGTGAGCAAAACCCGAGAATAGCCCTTCTCTCTAACTTGCTGCACCGGCGTCCAAAAGAGGGGGAGAAAGGCGGTTCGTTGGCGGCGGCGGTGGCTCACGGTTCTAAGGGAAGCAGAGGTGGTGGTGGTTGCAGTACTTTGGGGTCGCTGGAGATGGGAGGTGCCGAGAGGGAGTCGGGAGAGAAAGGAAGGGAGAGATGAGAGAGTTTGAGAGCGAGCTTGAGTGAAAATGAGAATGGGAGTGAGAGAGAAAGATTGCTTCAGCCCATAAGAGAGGAGAGAGGGAGTGATTTGAGGTGACTAGCCCTCTTTCAAGAATGACAGGATAGTAGGGTTGGTACGGACATGAATAGTGTTAGTAGGTAGTGGGATTTTTGGAGAAATTGGGGTTTTTGGGGTTTTAATTGGCTTTGGAGATTGAACCTTCAAGAAATCTTTTCCTTCTTCATTTCCTTGATATATTCGGCTGAAGTGAGGGTTTAGGTGAAGTGGCCGAAATATTCCTTTACGGTTTCTCAAGATGCTGAACGAAATTCGGGACCGAGGTGTACTTCTCGCTTCGCAGTTTGATTTCCACTTTTTCTGACTCATGTTGGCGATATAAAATCCTTATTGACTCTGGTGAGGCGACGTCCAATTTATTTGCATTGGAATTCTCAAATACTCGGTCGCCGATTTCAAAGTTCACTTCGCGCAAAAAAATTAGCCGATTGATCCTCGCAATTACATGACAACCAAAGTCACCATGGTTCGAATAACTCTTAAACGTAATAAATAATCACGGGTCGATACGCGTAACTCCTAAGAGCCGCCCATTAGTTGAGATATGCTGAAACCGAGATCGAACAATTTTAGCCATGAAATAGACTTGAAGTTCGGCATTGAGAATTCAAGGATTTCAAGTATGGAAATTCGGACGTCGCCTTGTTAATATAATTTGGATTGTAAATTGAGGCCGTAAGTTGGAAGTTACAGTTTTACCCCTAGTGTTAATGCTCATTCCTCTTGAATTTAGTAAAGGGCAAGTTGGTCTTTCGATTTTAGGCACATGTGCCCAAAAAATGAGGGGCAAAGTTGTCCAAAGTGCTCTTGAAATCCTTGTGAGTTGACTAGAGACAAGGAATGACACATGAAAACCCCACCAACCACTCTTACTATTCACTCCTATTAACGCATCACATGTCATTCAAGCTTGTCCTTCATTTGTCCACCAAAGTACACCCCATCACCAACTCCTCCACTCACTTTTGAACATTTGAAGCCTTATATAAACCTTGTGAAGCTGCACTTTCTTCTTCTTCTTCTTCTTGGACCGAGAACTCTCTCTCTCTTTTCTCACTCTCTCGGCCTTCTCTCTCTCCCTCGCTCGAATGCCACCCTACTTCCACCACCATGAGCCATCTCAACCGCCATCACGCCACCACCAAACCACGACGAGCCACCGCACCTTCGGCCGCGCGAACCACCGCGAACCGCCGGGAACCAGTGCACCCCATCACTGGTTTTGCGGGCTGTTCATAGCCCATCCTTGAGGTAGGACACCTTCTAAGCTTACTCTAAGTCTTATGGAACCTTGATATGTTGGTTAAAGTTTGGTTAAGGTGGTTTTAAAGGCTGATTGGTTGTTTACTTGGAAACCGAAAATCAGCCTCCAAAGCTTGCAATCTGGTCGCCGGTGTTCGCTGCTGTACTGAGGGCTTGAAGAGCTTGCTTTAAGTGGTGAGTTAGCCCTAAACTCATTTTAGGACTTGAGGTTACTAATAGACCTAATAATGATGAGTTTTGGCATGAATAATGAGTAGTTTTAGTGGATTTTTGCTCTAAATCCGAGAGTAAAATTGCTTGCTGCCCTATACTTATTTTGATTGAGGAATTTTAGTGGTTGAACCTAAGTTCTTATGGGATATATATGTTCGGTTGAGTATGGGGTAAAGAGAGCATCATGGATGATTCTTGTGTAAATTGGCTTTTGGATGGTTTTTGGAGTCAAAATGATGTTGTAGTTCAATGCGGTGCTAAGTGATTGTAAAGGAATTATGGACATAAAATTGAATTTCAAGTTGAATCTTAAGCTCTTGGATCCTAAGCGGCCTTGTTTGATGTTATTGACAAGCTTAAGTTATCAATGTGTTAATTAACCGAAAATGGAGAAATGAGAGCTAAGTGCCGAGTTAGTGCGCTTGAGATCGATTTGTATCCACGGATTTCGTTATGTGCTTGATTGATCGATCGAATGAATTGTGGTGATGTACATGTGAAAACCGTAAAGTGCCTATATGACGCGGGGAATGCGCTTGAAACCCTGAAGCGCTTATATGACGCGGGGAATGCGCTTGAAACCCTGAAGCGCCTATATGACGCGGGACATGTGCTTGAATACCCTGAGGCGCCCATATGACCGAGGAATGTGATTATGAATAGCTCGAAACAATAATCGCAGGCCTGATTGCTGAGTATTCGAACCACATGAATTTATTACCACACGTTGTGATTGAATGGTTGTTAGGTGCCTATGCATGAAGCTTAGTGTAGTTCGACCGCATTATTTGACCCTTGAATTGCAGACTTGACTGTGAGTTTTAAAGTGCCAGTATGTTATAAATCTTGTGACACGTCTTTTACTAAGTATCTCTATTAAATAGAAATATATGTGGAAAGTGTCTAGGGGTACTCTTGACCTAAGATAGGGTTAGGGTTCACTCATTGAGATTTTATCTCACCCCGTCGTGGGACCCACTTTTCAGACCCGAGGCCTTGAAGCATGCCGATATTTTTTGGTTTACCGAAGGATTTTGAGTTCGCGACCATGTCGTACCCGATAGGCCCGAGTCTATGTACCATAGGAAGGTGGACACCCTTTGGGTAGATGATGGAGGTGATAGTCGGACGCCGTATACCTTCGTATCTTGGACGTATAAGGATGGAGACATGCTTTTTGGACCCCCGAGAGAGCTGCGTCATACCGGACGAGGTGTTGAGAGCCGCAGGGGCAGTTGGAGGCGGACTTTTCCGAGGACGAGTCCACCGAGACGGAGTTTCCAGAGCCCGAGGACCCCGCCAAGGGAAGAGGGATCGTAGAGCCTTGGGATGCTGATGACGACCCCATGGACACATCTCGATTCCGATCCTAAGGCGAGAATTCCCATCGAGGATGCTTTAGTTGCCGTCGAGTCTTTGGTCGACGAATCGACCCTTAGGTATATTAGGCTGGGTGTTGAAGTGGTAGTTACCCTTTTGATTTGTATTGTTTCCGTCGGACCCTCTAGTATGTTGTCTGGTCTTTGAACATTGTATGATGATCTATTCTATGTTATGGGATTTCATTCCTTAGTCATCTTGTTGTTTTAAAATTGTCAGGTGTTTCCCACGTTTTTGTTTGTGCATATCGCATTACGTTGAAATTTATCACGGTATTGATCTTGGAATGAAACCAAGTAACGGCAGTCAAGGGATGTTGGCGCGCTCAAAGGACACGGGGCGTGACAATCCGTCTGTGGATGATAAGTAGTGCTATATTGCACTTTTGTTCCCATAGCATTCTGAAAACTCTTCCAAAAAGTTGTGGTAAACTTAGAATCCCTATCCGAAGTAATTGTAACTGGAACCCCATGAAGTCGAACTATTTGGGGCTTATACAGCTCAAGCATACTTGTCCATTGCGAAGTCCTTTCGCACCGTCAGAAAATGTGCAGACTTTGTCAATCTGTGCTCACGATTACCCAAATTGAAGCATGCCCTCTCTGGCTCCGTGGTAATCCCATGTCGAAATCCACTCGTAACTTGCTCCTATTTCCACTTGTGAATCTCCAACGGTCGAAGTAATCCACCAGGCTTACAATGTTGTGCCTCCACTTGTTCGTACGTCAAGTAGTTGGCCACATGCTTCGCCACGTCCACTTTCATCTCATTCCACCAGTAATGCCGACGCAAATTCGATACATCTTGGTGCTACTTCGATGTACACCGTAGCTGCTTCGATGAGCTGCGACAAGATCTTTTCCTTAATTTCCTCATCATTAGGAACACACAAACGTCCATGAACCTTCAAGATTCCGTCCTCGGCCACATGAAAGTCAAGTTTCCTCATCATTAGGGTCCATAGACTGCAACTCCTTAATCTTTGCTTGGATCTCAGGTTCAACTCTCAAACTAGCCAATAAACTCGAGAGGTAACAAATCTCAAGCTTAAACTTTGAATCCATCAATTCTTCAAGCAAAGTTCACTCTTTAACCACTAAATGCGCGATACTTGACTTTCGACTCAATTATCCGCTACCTTATTTGCTTTCCTAGGGTGATATAGGATATCACAATCATAGTCATTAGTAACTCCATCCATTGACGTTGTCTCATATTCAGCTCCTTTTGGGAAAACAAGTACTTTAAACTCTAATGGTCCGTGTAGATCTGAAACCTTTCTCCCCACAAATAATGCCTCCAAATCTTTAACGCAAAGACAATTGCCCGCAAGCTCCAAATCATGTGTTGCTTAGTTCATTTCGTGTAGTCTTAATCGACGCGAAGCATAAGAAACAACTCTGCCATGTTGCATGAGGACACATCCTAGTCCCTTTAGCGATGCGTCGCTATAAATTTCATAGCCTCCGGGTCCGTAAGGTATTGTCGATATCGGTACAGTCGTCGGTTTATGCTTGAGTTCTTGAAAACTCCTTTTGCACTTATCTGTCCTTTCGAACTTCGTCTCCTTCTTTATTGATCCGGGGAACGGAATGGCTATAGAAGAAAACTTCTCTACGAACCTCCTATAGTAACCTTCGCCAATCCTAAGAAACTTCGAACCTCGCCATCGACGTTGGTCTCGGCTAATTCATAACCTCTTCAATTTTAGCCGGGTCCACTGAAATTCGTTCCCCGTAAACCGCATGTCCAAGGAATGCTACTTTACTAAGTCAAAACTTGCATTTACTAAATTTAGCATAAAGCGAGTGTTCCCTTAGTGTCTGCAGAACAATCCTTAGTTGCACTTCATGTTCATTTTTACTCCTTGAGTAAATTGGAATGTCATCTATAAAGACAATTATGAACTGATCCAAATATTCCTTAAATACACGATGCATCGGATCCATGAACGCATTCGGGGCGTTAGTCAATTCGGACGGCATAACCGTAAACTTGTAATGTCCATATCTCGTACGGAAAGCGGTCTTCCGTATGTCCTCTTTCTTAATCCTTAATCGATGGTAGCCTGTCCTCATGTCAATCTTGGAAAACACCGATGCCCCTTGCGGTTAATCGAACAAGTCATCTATTCTTCGCAATGGATACTTGTTTTTAATGGTTACTTGATTCAACTCGCCGATAGTCAATGCACAAAAGCAATGACCTGTCCTTCTTCCTTACAAACAAGACTGGTGCTCCCAATGGCGATGCACTAGGGCGGATGAATCCTTTGTTCAGCAATTCCTGCATTTGGGCCTTCAATTCCTTTAACTCCGATAGGGACGTTCGGTATGGCGTCTTAGAAATTGGTTCTTTTCCAATAGCTAATTCAATTACAAACTCCACTTTCCTTTCGGGTAGCAATCCCGGCAATTCTTGAGGAAATACATCGAGAAAATCGCACACCACGGCTATATCCTCTAGCCGTGATCCTTCAATAAAGAGTCAACTATTGCAGCTAGATACCCTTGGTATCCTTCGTCTAACAACTTAGTCACTTCAAGTGACGAGATTAAAGGAATCGAGATTCCTCCTCGACTTCCCGTAAATTCATATCTAGGATGACCAATCGGATTGAATTGGATCACCCTACTACCACAAACCAAGACAGCCCTTTGTTCCCCAACCAATCTATCCCAATTATAACGTCAAAGCCATACATGGTCAAAATTGCCAAATCTATCGGTTCTTCTCTACCACCAATGATTATCTTACATACGTGCACCCTAATGAAATCAATACTTTATCCTTTAAGGGTGTGGTTAAATGCAGTAATACTTCTAGCAATTTCGACTCAATTCCAGCTAATTCCACAAATTGCGCAGATATAAAGGATAAGAAGCATGATCACATAAAGAGACCACACATGTGACCACGCCCGGCGCATTCTCAACCTTATTGCGTGCCACTGCATAAACTCTTCCTTGAGCTGGCGGTCTGTTCTAATTATTCTGCGGGGCAGCTCCAACTTGAGGTCTTGCTTGAGTTCGCTCTACCTTCTCGCTCTGTCTAAAGGATTCTTAACTATCCTTGGCGCATACTTTGACAATCTTGAAAATTCTGCCTCATGCTGATCAATTGTCATCTAATTTTTTACGAAACTGCTGAAATTTCAACATCTTCGTTCTTGAGCCGTCTCGGAGAAATACTTCCCATTAAATGTCTCAACAAAGGCGGTTAAGTTCGGAACCACACCCTTAGGAAAAACTCTTCTTTTGGTGGCCTTCCACCAATCACTAGCAAGATATCTTGAAGCCGATAAATTACCAGGATTACATTTTCCTCCTCGGTGCACCCCAAAACTTCAAACACTTTCTCCAAATCCTCAATCTTATGGTCACCTTTCCCGTTAAACCTAGCCGATTTTAACTTCGAAACTTTTTCACTAAGCGATGCTTCTGTCTATTCCCATTATTCCCTTGATTCCCATTTGCTCCATTAGCAACAACACCCTCACGGCTTGGGCAATAGTGGAAGCTCGTTCTTGAGCCCGCCTACTCATCAAATTCCTAATATCTCGCTAGAACCTTAAGGACTCTGTCCACTCTCGGGTCCTCCACAACTTGCCCCCTTGAACTAGACGCTCCTCTTGGTACCTCTACCTCGGTTGCTCATTCTTGTAAACTTTTCACAACACTTGACTCCCTATAATTCCATTAAGGAATTAGAGACCTAAGGCATTTACTTAAGTCTAGCAGTTATAAACTATACATCATGGCAACATTAGCAATCAAGACAATCAACTCACAACAAGTAAATCAAGAGTACCAAAACCAACATTCTTCATTCATACTTTAAGCCCGGATGCATCTACAACTTGTTATAATCACAATAAACCATCCATCACATTAGATAGGCAACAGCCAAACATTAGGCAACGCTAAGTACGAGACTCTATCGTCTTCTAATCACCCAAGGTGATATCAATCAAGTGTGCCAATCACAAACACAAATTCAAATGACATGCATTTCGTGCCTAACTCTAGCGAATCCCTAAGGTCTCGCTACCCGGTCATCCCAAAGTGATCACTCCTTATTACTCCAGGCCTCAATCAATTTGGATTGAGCTGACCTTGCTCTCATACCAATCAAACGGCAGTGTCAAGCCCCGAACCCTTTGGGCTCGATAACATCCCACCACGACCGTTTACTTTGAGTATTCCCAGGGGTCCAACAACCAACAAAACTCAAGCTTAATATAAGAAAATGCACATGTAGAAGCGGATGCAAAACCCCTTACAAATAAACAAAGATGATTTGGAATGGAAATAAACTTTATATTACAACAGCATCAAAGGTTCTTTACAACCGATTGGGAGCATGGAATTTAATATACAATAACTAGGTTGGGGTCGAAGGGAACCGAGGGGCCAAACCAAAAGAGAACCCTATAGGTTCCTCTAAGATGCCTCCATCCTAAGAGGACATCCAAAAAGAACCCTACCTCGTTACGCCCGCTAGTCGGTGTCACTACCATCGGACTCCTCCTCGTCCTCAACGGGATCACACTCGGAGGAACTATCGGGTCTGTCTCTAGAGAGTCATCATCTTCGTCTTCCTCTCGATGTAGGCACCTTAATGATTTCCATTTCCTCCTCAACGATCGGGGACTTCTCCGGGATGTTCCTAGATGCAGCTACGGAGTGCTCCATGTCACCTTCCACGGGGCAAAATGGTACTACTCGGGAATTTCGTCCCTAGGTATCTCCGGATGGCTTCAGAGGTGCAGTAGTCGAGATCCCCAAACGGTAGTACCACGACTCGTAGAGATGAGGCTTCCAATACTCGCCCCCTTCATCCACCCACACAATGGTCCCCTTACGAATATGCTCCCTATCTTGGCCTATTGGAAATTCCTCGACGGACGTATCCATATCCATCGGGACGCCAAAACGTACGAGAGGCATAGTTAAGGGTTGGGGTCTGAAAATCTTAACCCACGAGGGGATGAGAATATATCTCAAGCAAACAAATTCCTAAACCTAGGTCGGGGTGATAGTTCCTCCGGATACACCCTAAACATTCAAGGTTAGAATAACTAATGAACTCTACTAAATGCACTTAATCATAAAACAAGAATCAATGTCAAATATCCAATAAAATAAAAAGAAAAATGCATATCATTCTCCAAATCTCGAATCCTTAATCAAGGTCATAATATAAGAGCAGACCGCGTAATAACGCCTCAAGCCATTATAGTGCTCCGGACCATCGTTTAATGCATCAGGTCGATATAATCACTTTCAATCCCCGCGTAATAACGCCTCAGGCTATATAGTACACTAGACCCGCGTAATAACGCCTCAGGTCATCATCCCACATTTAATGCCTCAAGATGAATACAAAACCCCGCGTTTAACGCTTCTGGGTATAACATAATCTCGTATACATTTTGACCCCCGCGTAGCAACGCTCAGGTATAACTTCCACAAAAGCATAATAGGGTCTCACTTATACAGCAACCCCGTGTAATAACGGTTCGGGGTAAAACTTTCATCATCACACTTTATTTTCCCCATAAAAGACTCTATATCAATAATATTCACTCAAATAATCGATTGGTACGACATGATCTACCAAAGATTCTTCCGATACATCATTCCGGACCACATGATCTCATTATAGTTTCCCAATTAACAGATCGTAACCACACGATCTTTCTAATCTTCCCAATCACTCAATCGAGATCGTACGATTATCCCATACTAAAGCATATTCGATTGGGACTGAACGATCTTTCTAATCCTCCCAATCACTCGATCAAGACCACACGATTATCTCATACCAAAGCGATACTCGATCGGGACCGCACGATCTTTCTAATCTTCCCAATCACTCGATCGAGACCGTACGATTATCTCATACTAAAGCGACACTCGATCGAGACCGTACGATTATCTCATACTAAAGCGACACTCGATCGGGACCACTCGATTAAATGAAACTAAAGTAATCAACCTATCGAGACCACACGATTAAATCATCATCAAGCAATATTTAATCGAGACTACACGATCAAATCATCATAAAGCTACCATTAATCAAGACCGTACGATTAAATCATCATAAAGCATTAATCAATGACAACCACACGATCAAGTATATGATGAACTCGTGAAATCAATACCACACGATGAATCACAAATCATCAAATTCGGCCAAGGCAACCAAGAGCATAAACCAAGCAAATTTTCATCCAAAATCCACCCAATCTAATACCTTTAGCATTCTAACAACCTAATCAAGGTTTAGAAGTTTGTTTACCTTGAAACCGAGCTAAAAAATTCGGCTAAAAGGTTGAAAAAATCGAGATCCTAGCGGCACAGACGGCGGTGGCTTCTCGGCGGGAGTTCGGTTCGGTCAGCATCCCACGGCGGCGGCTGGTGCTCCGGTGGTGTTCGATGGCTCATGGCGGGGCGAGTGGTGGCGGGATGGTGATTCGGCGGCGCGGTTGGTGGTTCGGTGGAGGTTCAACCGAACAAGAGAGAGAGAGAAAAGTGAAAGGAAAGTGAAGTCCAAATGAAGAAGATGATATTGATGGTTAGATATGATAGATTAGGATATTTTTGGCAAGATACAAAGTGGAATTATTGGTGTTGAATTGATGAGACAAAGACGCCTGGGACCTGCCAATAATTCATCTCATTTCTCTCTTGAAATGCAAGAAGGGTAGTTTGGTAATTTCGCTGAAGAAGTGGTCATCTTGTCCACCAATAATTTGGCCACTATGAGGGATTAAAAGACCGAAATGTCCTTTGACCAAATTAAAAATATGGGCATTTCCTAAGGGTAAAAAGGTTATTTCTCATTTCAGATCTGATTTCATTTTTCTAACCCCTTTGGGGCAAATCATGAAATACACATGCTTGGGTCGAAGCAACGTCCAAAATATTAATGTTGGAATCTTTTAAAGTCCGACGTTCAATTTCGAAGTCCAATTCATGGTGAATATCAATTAATTGCAACTTCGGTGTATCTCAAACTAATAGGC
This sequence comes from Rhodamnia rubescens, assembly GCA_021437795.1. NCBI lineage: Eukaryota > Viridiplantae > Streptophyta > Magnoliopsida > Myrtales > Myrtaceae > Rhodamnia > Rhodamnia rubescens. Next base: position 3,056,482 of record JAILYA010000034.1, read on the forward strand.
AGTTTTTAGGAGTTACGCGTATCGACCCGTGATTAATATCACGTTTAAGAGTTACTCGAGCCATGACAACCTTGGTTGTCATGTAATTGCGAGGGTCAATCACTAGTCTCGAAAGACACGATCATTAGAAAATGATTTAGGGACGTTCGGAACCCATACAGGGTCAAACGGAATCACCCCCGATCCAATTGTAAGGTATTCACAAATTGTCCTTTAACCACTCTAGGATCGGCCTATAATTGTCCAAAATATTCCCTCAACAATCCTTATGACCAATGAGTCAATCCAGGGTCAAGTTCTTAGGTCCACGTACTTGATTGTCCTAACTAGCCATTCCCCATTGGTTAGTCTTCTCAAGAATGATCAAATTTGAGTGAGATTTAATCGAAATGCACCAAGTGTGATATTTTATTCATTTATAGCTTCGAGAATGGGTCGAAATTCTGGATGTCACACCTCCTGGACTTCAAGCAAATTCATATCTAGGATGACTAATCGGATTGAATTGGATCACCCTCCTACAACAATCCAAACAGCCCTTTGTTTTCCCAACCATCCATCCCAATTATAACATCAAAGTCATGCATGGTTAAAACTACCAAGTCTATCGGTTCTTCTTTACCACCAAAAACAATCTTACATCCCGAACACCCTAATGAAACCAATACTTTTATCCTTTAAGGGTGTGGTTACTTCTAGCGATTTCGATTCAACTCGACTAATTCCACAAATTGCTCGAGATGCGAAGGAATGCGATGCTCCGGAGGATCAAATAAGGCATAAGCAGCATGATGACATAAAGAGACCATACGTGACCACGCCAAGCGCATTTTTAGCCTCATTGTGTGCCACTACATAAACCTTCCCTTGAGCTAGTGGTCTTTTTCGATTATTTCGTGGAGCGGCTACAACTTGAAGTCTTACCCGAGTTCGGTGGGGCTAAAATCGAGGTCCGTGGCCAGAAGCAGTAGCCCTCTCTTTCAAGTCTCGTTCCACCATCTAACCCCTTTCATAGAGTTCATCATAGTCCCTCAAATTCAATAGTATCAAGCGGCTACGAAGTTATGGCTTCAATCCATCCCGGTAACCTTCTTGCTCTATCCAAAGGAATCTCAACCATTCTTGGCGCAGACCTTGACAATCTCGAAAATTCTGCTTCATACTGATCGATCGTAACCCGATTCTCACGGAGCTGCTGAAACTCCAACATCTTCTATTCTTGAGCCGTCTTAGAGAAATACTTCCCATTAAACGTCTCACCAAAAGTGGTCCATTCGGAACCACATCTTTAGGAAAAACTCTTCCTTTGGTGGCCTTCCACCAATGACTAGCGATATCTTGAAGTTGATAAACTAGTAAGGTCACTTTTTCCTCTTGGTGCATCCCAAAACTTCAAATGCCTTCTCCAAATCCTCAATCCAACGAGGAGCATTCTCGGGATCACCTTTCCCGTTAAACCTAGCTGGTTTTTAACTTCAAAACCTGTTCTACTAACTAGTGCATCTGTCTATTCCCATTATCATTCCCTTGATTCCCATTCGTTCCATTAGCAGCAGCAGCTTCAACGGCTTCGGCAATAGTGGCAGCTCGTTCTTGAGCCTGACTTCCCATCAAATTTTCAATTTCTTCTAGAGCCCTAAGGACTCCGTCCACAACTTGCGCCCTTGAAGTAGATGCACCTCTAGTACCTCTACCTCGGTTGCTCATTCTTACTAACTTTTCACAACACCTAAACCCCTATAATTCCATCAAGGAATTACAGACCTAAGCCATCTACTTAAGTCTAGCGGTTCTACATTACTCATCATAGCAGCAATTACAACCAAGGTAACCAATCATCACGTAACAATCAAGAGTGTCGTAATCGCAATTCACAATCATACCTTAAGTCCAGACGCATCTGCAACTTATTATAACATAACAAACCATCCATCATATCAAATAGGCAACAGCCAAAGATCGAGCAACGCTAAGTACGAGACTCTACAGCCTTCTAATCACCAAATGTTACATCAATCAAGTGTGCCAATCACAAACACCAATTCAAATGACATGCATATCGTGCCTAACCCTAGAAAATCCCTAAGGTCTCACTACCTAACCATCCCAAAGTCATTACTCCTTATTACTCCAAGCCTTAATCAACTTGGATAGAGCTAACCTTGCTCGATACTAATTTAAATGGAGATGTCACGCCCCAAACCATACGTGCACGCCAACATCCCACATGGCCACACTTAAATACAAATTCCCAAGAACCAGTAGCTAACAAGATTTAGATAAATGCAAATGAAAAACGCATGAGGAAGCGAATGCAATCCCCGTACAATTTACTAAAGATGACTTAGGATAATAACCAACATTATATTACAAAAGCAAACTTTATAATACAAAAGGCATCATAAGTTCTTTACAACCAACTAGGATCGGGGTCAATATACAACATACTAGGTGGGGGTCAAAGGAATCGAGGGACCAAATCAAAAGACAACGCTCTAAGTACCTCTATTATGTCTCTATCCTAAGGGGACAACCAAAAATGAATCCAGCCTCTCTTATGACCACTAGTCGGTGTCACTACCCTCGGACTCATCATCGTCCTCGACGGGATCATACTCAAAAGAGCTATCGGGGTCTATTTCCATGGTATCTTCCTATTCGTCTTCCTCGGATGTAGACACCTCTATGACTTCCATCTTCTCCTCAACGATCGGGGACTTCTCCGAGATGTTCCTAGATCCAGCTACATTGTTCTCCATGTCACCTTCTCCGGGTGTAGGGTGGCACCACTCGAGAATTTCGTCCATAGGTATCTCCCAACCGCTTGGAGGTTCGGCAATCAAATCCCCAAAATGGTAGTACCACGACTCGTAGCGGTGAGGCTTCCAATACTCTCTCCCTTCATCCACCCATACTGTAATCCCTTTCCGAATATATACCCTATCCTGGCCTACTAGAAATTCCTCTACGGATGTATCCATATCCATCGGGATGCCAAAACGTACGGGAGACATAGTCAAGGATTGGGGTCTGAAAATGTTAACCCAAGACGGGGTGAGAATAAATCTCAGTAAACAAATTCCTAAACCTAGGTTAAGGTGATAGTGCCTCCGGATATATCCTAGACATTCAAAGTTATAAAAACTAACAAATTCAACTAAATGCACTCAATCATAAAATAAGAATCAAAATCATATATCCAATTGAATTAAATGCATATCATTCCTCCAATCTCAACTCATTTACCAAGGCTATAGTATAAGAGCAGATCCGCGTAATAACGCCTCAAGCCATAATAATGCTTTGGACTCGCGTAATTACGCCTCAGGTTTGTATAATTGCTTTCAATGTCTGCATAATAACGCCTCGGGCCATATAGTACTCCGCACCCGCGTAATAACGCATCAGGGTCGATATAACCCGCGTTTAACGCCTCAGGTTAGCATCCCGCTTTTAACTCCTTAGGATGAATACAAAACCTGGCGTAATAACGCCTAGGGTATAACATAATCTTGTATATATATCGACTCCGCGTGATAACGTCTCGTGGTATAACTTTCACAAGTGTATAATATGGTCTCATGTACACAACAACCCCGCATAATAACGCCTCAAGGTATAATATAATCTCGTATATATATCGACCCTGCGTGATACGCCTTAGGGTATAGCTTTCACAAGAGTATAATATGGTCTCATATATACAATAACCCCGCATAATAACGCCTCATGGTATAACTTTCACAATTATCCTTGAATCTCCTCGAGAAAAGACCATATATCAATAATATTCACTCGAACACTCGATCGAAACCGCACGATCACATCAACCTTTTCGATAAACCAATCTAAACCCTACGATCTTGGTAAACTTCCCGATTAACAGATCCAACCATATGATCTCACTCTGCTTTCCCGATTAACCGATCTGAACCACACGGTCTTCCTAATCCTCCCAATTAACCAATCAAGACTACACAATCTTAATAATCTTCCCGATCCATCAATCCAAACCATACGATCTTACTATTCTTCCCGATCCATAAATCCAGACCACTTGATCTTAGTAATCTTCCCGATCCATCAATCTAAACCACACGATCAATTATACTAAAGCAATATCCGATCGGCACCACACAATTAACTCATACTAAAGCAACGATCAATCAGGACCACCCGATTAAATCACACTAAAATGATCAACCAATCGGGTCCATACGATTAAATCATCATAAAGCAACAATGAATCAGGACCGCATTACGATTAAATCATCATAAAGCAACAATCAATCGGGACCATACGATTAAATCATCATAAAGCAATAATCAATCGGGACCGTACGATTAAATCATCATAACGCAATAATCAATCTCAACCACACGATCAATCACATGATGAACTCATGAAATCAAGACCACACGATCATCATACACCACAAAATTCTGCCAAAGCATTTCAAGAACCCAACCAAGCAATTTTCATCAAAACTCTCCAATCTAACACCATTAGCAACCAAGCAACCTAATCAAGGTTTAGAAACTTGCTTACCTTGAATTCTAGCAAAAACCTACGGTTAAAATGTTTGAAAATCCGAGATCCAAGCGGCAGCGTTTGGCTCCACGGCGGTTCCGAGACAACGGCAACTCAACGGCGGCGGCTGGACCTTCGTTATATAGCTGGAGGCTCACGGCGTGGCCGGTGGCTGTTCGGTGGTGGCCGTGGTGGTTCGGCGAAGCAAGGTTGAGAGAGAAGTGAGAGAAAATTAAGTCCAAATGAAAAAGATGAAGATGGTGGATAGATAAGCTAGGCTAAGATATTTTTGGGATGGGATATTTACTAGAGTTATTGATCTTGCAATGATGAGATAGGAACTTGTGGGTCCACCAATAATTCACGTCATTTCTCTCTTAAAACACAAGAAGGGTACTCCGGTAATTTGTTTCACAAGTGGACACCAATAATTTCGGCCACTAGGGGTTGTAAATGATTGAAATTCCCTTTGACCAAATTAAAGATATGGGCATTGCCTAAGGGTAAAAGGGTCATTTCCCATTTCCAGTCTAGATTTAACTTTTCCGAACACTTTGGGGCGAATAGCGAAATATACATGCTCCGGATGAGGAGACGTCCAAAACCTTGTTATTGGAATCCTTGAAAGTCCCCTCACTTCTTCTCTTTCATTTTCCACTCAAACTCTCTCTCTCTAGCTTTGTCATCTCTCTCCGCTCTCTCTCTCTCTCCATTCCGGCTACGCCAAAGAGAGGAAGCTGCAACCAGCACCCATCCTCCTTGCTGGACCACCATGGGTCACCAAACCATGGCCGGAGCTCCACCTTTTTCTCTCTTGGACGTCGGAATAGCAGCCGTTTGCGAGGAGGACGGATCGCCGGCTTGTTCAGCCATTTTTAGAGGTAAGCAACGATGGATTGAACTCTAGCTCAATAAGAGACTTAGGGTAGTGTTTCTAGTTGGTTCTTAAGCAAGTTTTATCGGCTAAAGTTGGTGTTTTCTTGCTTGAATCGAGAGAGACAGTTCTGGGCAGAATCTGGTCGCGCAAAAAGGGAATCCATCCGCTGGTCTTTCTTCATAAAAAAGAACGGTAAGTGGCTCTTAAACTCACCCAAGGACTATGGGTTACTAATGAGTGCTCTTGGGTGTGGATTTGGTGAGAAATCTAGGCTGATTTACATAATTTTTAGGGGGAAAGATTCTGAGTTTGGGTGGCCGGTTCTTGATTAGTTGGTATTGAGGAGAAATGAACATGTTTCATGGTTGATTTGATGTGTTATGATGGTTTAGTATGATGGATGTGAGATGAGCATGCTAGGTTTGGAAATGGAGTGCGATTGGAGTGCTAATTTGTGCACGTGGTTGTGCTTAAAAATGTGATGCCCAATGTGTTGTCAAAGTAGTGAAAATTCTGAGTTAGGGCCATAGCATGTTCGGCCACATGTGAGAATATGGAATTGAATTGCTTGGATTTGTGTTGGGTCATCTACAACTTCTGTGGAAATTGAATTGGGCTTTATGTGGCGCGGTCGTGTCGATTGAGAATTTTGTGCAAATCGGATATGTTATAGTAGCTAGATGTTGATATGAGAACTACGGAAGTTCATGGTTGTAATCGGCTGGAAAGTGAGTAAGCGCGAACAAATTGTTGAGAAACTAAGCTAAATCTATTATATTTGATCATGAAATTTGTAAATGAGATGCCCTGAATGTAGCAAGTATTAATACTAGTACCACGATGCGTACTAATGCGGGGTTTATAGCCGATCGTATAATACTATGACATATCCGTATGCACATCATACCCCGATACGTTAAACGTGGGGTTTGTGCCCGTCCCGATGTGTTAAACGCGGGACCGACCTAATGCGTACCAACGCGGGTCTATGAATTGAGCTCATATATATATATGTATGCACATCGTACCACGATGCGTACTAACGCGGGGTTTCGCCCGTCCCGATGCGTTAAACGCGGGACCGACCTAATGCGTCCCCAACGCGGGTCTATGATATGAGATGGTAACCTGATGCGTACTAACCCGGGTGATTACTAAGCCTCGGGCGTATTTACGTGGGCATGATAGCTAGAGTTATTTTATGGAGCTAAGGCGTGTTTACGCGGGCAGGATAGCTGGAAGTATTTTATAGGGCCCGAGGCGTGTTTACACCGGGCAAGACAGTGGAAGTATTTTATGGAGCTTGAGGCGTGTTTACGCGAGCGGGATAGCTGGAAGCATTTTATGGAGCCCGAGGCGTGTTTACGCGGGTAGGATAGCAGGAAGTAGTTTATGGAGCTTAAAGCATGTTTACGAGGGCATGATAGTTGAAGATATTTTATGGAGCCTGAGCCGTTGTGACGGGGCCCGATTATTGGAATTTGAGCCAGGTAAAGTAATACGTTGCTACGAGAATGATGTGATAGCAAGTGCCTAAGTGCGAAGTATAGTCTTATTGGAATAATTGCATGTTAAGTGAGAGCATGCGAAGTGCCAAGTGATCATATAGCTAGATCGTGGTGTGGACTATTTTGTGATTGCTTCTATTGGGTTCTGTGCTTTATGAAATTGCTCGGAGGTACTATAGACCTAGGGTAGGTTTAGGCTCTCAACTTCTTCGGGATAAAATCTCACCCCTCGTGGGACCATTTTTCAGACCCTACGGCCGACCTATTTGAGGTGCCGATGCTTTTGGATCGTCGAAGGATTTCGAGCCTGAACCGAGCTTCCGGAGCTTGAGGACCATGACAAGGACGGAGCGATGGCGAAACAGAGGAAGGGCGAGACTAACCCTTACGCGTAGTGGATTTGGAGCATAGGTGGTAGTTACACTTTTGGTTGTATTGGTCTTACCGAACCTTGCATGCTTCCACTTGTGCTTATCGTTTGGTGTTAAGTTCGCTACCGATGGATCCTGGGAATATTAATAAGTAACGTTAATCAAGGGATATGGACGCGCTCGAAGGACACGAGGCGAGACAGAAATCACCCTTGATCCAATTGTAGGGTATCAACAAATCTTTCCTAAACCGCTTTAGGATCGGCCTATAATGGTCCAAAATATTCCCTCGACAATCCTCATAGCCAAAGAGTCGAGTCCAGGATCAAGGTTTTAGATCCACATACTTGATTTTCCTAGCTAGCCATTCCCCATTAGTTACGCTTCTCAAGAATGATCAAATCGAGTGAGATTTAACTAAAATGCATCAATGAGATATTTCATTCATTCACGGCTTCCAAAGTAGGTGGAAATTTAGGATGTAGCAATGGAATAATAGGGGTTCGGGTGTTGTGAAAAGTTAGCAAGAATGGGCAACCGAGGTAGAGGTACCAGAGGAGCGTCTAGTTCAAGGGCGTAAGTTGTGGAGGACCCGATAGTGGACGGAGTCCTTAGGGTTCTAGAGAAAATTAGAAATTTGATGGGTAGGCAGGCTCAAGAACGAGCTGCCACTATTGCCCAAGCCACCGAGGCCGTCGTCCCCGTCGCGTGGGCTGATGGAGCAAATGGGAATAAAGGGAATGATAATGGGAATAGACAGATGCACCAATTAATAGAACAGTTTTTGAAGCTAAAACCAGCTAGGTTTAATGGGTAAGGTGACCTCGAGATTGCTCCTCGTTGGATAGAGGACTTGGAGAATGCGTTTGAAGTTCTAGGGTACACTTGAAGAGGAAAAAGTGACCTTGGCAGTATATCAACTCTAAGATACTGCTAGTGATTCGTGGAAGGCCACCAAAGGAAGAGTTTTTCCTGAAGGTATGATTTCAAAGCTGGACCGCATGTGCTGAGATTTTCAATGGAAAATATTTCTTTGAGACTATTTAGGAACGGAAGATGTTGGAGTTTCAACAGCTCAGTCGAGAATCATATGACGATTGATCAATATGAGGAAAAATTTTTGAGGTTATCAAAGTATGCACCAAGGATGGTCAAAAATCCTTTAGAGAGAGCGAGAATGTTGTGGGATGGATTGAAGTCGGAGCTTCGTAGTCGGTTTATCCTGCTGAATTTGAGGGATTTCGATGAACTCTATGAAAGGGGTAAGATAATGGAACAGGATATGAAAGAGAGGGTTGCCGCTTCGGATCTCGGCATGTGCCGCCTAGGGATAATCGCTAGTTTGGCAAGAGGCCTATGGTGGGGAATTGACGTTTCGTTCCTCATGTCGAAGAAATAATGGGAAATCGGCGTACCAATCTAACAGAATTACCGACTTTGTGGAAGGAGACACGGAAATGGACCTTGCCGGCGGGGAAGGGAGCGTGTTTTTAAGTGTGGTAAGCTTGACCAACAAATAAGGTATAAATGTGAATCGTTGGGTGTTCTTTGGCCGAGGCTTGTGTGAAGTGTTGAACGTCCTGTTGTGATTGTATTAAGTCGCATGTACGATAGGACTTAAGGTACGAATGAGTACCACATGGAATTGATACCGGAGTGTTTATTGGATGTTTGCCTAGTTGGGGCTTATTGAGTAATAGTTTGCTGGTTGTGGGCTTCTTGTTGGTTGGCTAATGGATGTGATTGCTCTTTGTGGTGAATAGTTTATAAGCGCTAGACTTGAATGGAGGGCTTAGGTCTTTGATTCGTTGGTGGAATTGTAGCGGTTCCAATAATGTGAGAGCCTGGTAAGGATGAGCAATTGGGATAGGAGTACCCAAGGAGCTTCTAGCTCGAGAACCCAGATTGTGGAGGACCCAAGAGTAAATGGAGTCCTTAGAGCATTGGATGATATCGGAAACCTTATGGGCGAAGGCGGTGCTCAAGAACGAGCCGCCGCTGTTGCTTTTACGCCCCATGCCCTTTTGGTGCGGCAACATCCCCAACATTCATTTTCTTCTTCTTCCGGGATCGACACAGCAATTAACTTAACGTAATGCCATATGCACATGCGGAAGCGACACAACACCCTAATGATAAAATTAAACAGAATGACTTAAGAAGACAAGAGGTTCGATAGCATTGAACATAATCATTCATACAAGCAATGACATAATATTACACAAAAAAAGGTTCAACGAGGGTAATATAACTCAAAATGGGTGACTATTACCTAAACACCCAACATACTATCCTAAGGGTCATACTCACCGTCGTAGACTCGGCGACAGGTGAAGTGTACTAGGGCTCTAACTCCTCGGACTCCAACTCCAGCTCGGATTCGGAAGTATCCATGGGGTCATCCTCAACATCCCTCGGCTCCACAATCTCTCCCGGCCTCACCGGGGTCCTCGGGCTCCGGGAGCTTCAGCTGGCTACTCGCTCCGGCTCGGCGGACTCGTCCTCGAGAACGACGGCCTCCATCTATCCCGCGGCTCTCAGCACCTCGTCCGTATAACACGGTCCCTTAGTGGCCCAAAAGCGTGCCCCATCCTTGTACATCCAAGACGAGAAGATGTGCGGTATCCAACTTTCACCTCCCTCATCGACCCACGGTGTTAGCCCTTCTATAGTACACCCGGTGCGTTGGCATCCTCGAGGTCGGTGGTCCGAAAAGTGGGTCCCACGGAGGGGTGAGATTACATCCCAATAAGGTGGATCTAAGCCGACCCTAGGGTATGGTACCTCCGAGCAAACTAACTACCACCATCAACTAGGCAATCACATGCAAATTATTCTACACATATGACTAGCTCAAAGCGGCACAACATAAATCCTCAAAGCAACAATCGGACTTTCATACTATCGAGCTTTCGATTTAGGCGATATCACTAATCGGCCATACATGGCATCAATTCAAACGATCAATTTTCAAGCTCGCATCCCAACCCCTCGGGCCTATAGCACACACTTTCAATAATCTCTCCCGCGCAATCCACACATCGGACTTAATAACTGATTCTCGAGTATTGAGGCCCGCGTAATAACGCATCGAGCTTAATAATGATTCTCGGTATTGGGGCCCGCGTAATAACGCATCAAGTTTAATAAAGATTCTTAGTATTCGGCCCGCGTAATAACGCATCGGGCTTAATAACGGATTCTCGAGTATTGAGGCCCGCGTAATAACGCATCAAGTTTAATAACAGATTCTCGGTATTCAAGGCCCGCGTAATAACGCATCGACTTAATATGTATACATATTTCGAGCTCGGTTCATAGACCCGCGTAATAACGCATCACGTCGATCCGCGTTTAACGTATCGGGACGGGCACAAATCCTGCGTTTAACGCATCAGGATATGATGTGCATACAGATATATCATAGTAATATATAGTCGATTATAAACCCCGCGTTTAACGCATCGGAGTACCAAGTACTCATAATAGCACAGCGGTTCAATCGCGCTACCTAATACAGGGTTCGCGCATCACAAATTTAGCCGATTTTCACATTGACAATTTTCAAGGTTCACATATCAATTTAGAACACTATGACACACCCACAATACACCAATTCCATTTAGCCCCATGTAAGCTACAAAACGCTCCATTTCGTTCCAATCAAATTCCCACCGGTCCGGCACACATTCTAACATGTGGTATCACATCTCACTCACATGACCGAATATAGAATAGTCCCTAAGCTCATAAATTTCCACAATCCCACAATTTAAACGATACTAACAGTCAACACAACAACTAGCACAATTTACATCCAAATGGTACCCAACTCGAACTCATCATACAATTTTCGGTCTTCACTATTTTGAATCATCACTACATGCCCGAACCAGCCCCAACATGCTCATTTATCTCCCAAGACTTGAACCCACGGCAAGTTAAATTTCCAGAACCGGTTCCCCTTAATTCACCCCCCAAAACAGCCCATATCTCATGTTAAACCACAAACTATCAAGCTCCTTAGTATCCCATAGTCCTAAGGAGGGATTAGAGGCATTACTTCTTGTTTTTTATGGTGGAAAGCCGGCGATTCCTCCTCCTCTTCACGCGACCAGAACCTGAGCAAAGGAGGTCCGGTTTGGTTCAAGCATGGAAGGTGAAGTTCGGCCCATGAAATCCTCTCAAAAACTAACTACATGCACTACCCTAGGTCTCACAAGATCCCAAGACATGAATGGAGCCCCTTACCTCCGTAAATGGCCGAGCAACCAGCAAGACAACTCCTCCAATTTGCTGCTGCACCAGTGCCCAAGGAGAAGAGAGAGGGACGGCGGCAGCACTCCGGCGACTCACGGCCTTGAGGGGACGGCGAGATGGTGTGGAGGTGGCTGCAGCTCCTTCACGCCGGCGGGATGGGGCCGAGAGAGAGAGATGAGAGAGTGAGCTTGAGAGTTTGAGTGAAAGTGAGAGAGAGATGAGTTGCTTCAGCCCATAAGAGAGGAGAGAGGGAGTGATTGAGTGATTGGCCATCCATCAAGAGTAATAAGGTCATGGGGTGGTTATATGACATGAATATGTGGGTAGGTAGTGGGATTTTTTGGGGAAATTGGGGTTTTAATTGGCTTTGGGGATTGAACCTTCAAGAACTCTTTTCCTACTTCATTTCCTTGATATATTTGGCTAAAGTGAGGGTTTAGGTGAAGTGGCCGAAATTTTCCTTCGCGAGTTTCTTAAGATGCTGAACGAAATTCTGGACCGGGGTGTACTTCTCGCTTCGCGGTTTGATTTCCACTTTTTCTGACTCATGTTGGCAGTATAAAATCCTTATTGACTCGGTGAGGCGACGTCCAATTTATTTGCATTGGAATTCTCAAATACCGGTCGCCGATTTGAAGTTCACTTCGCACTAAAAATTAGCCGATCGTGGTTTCGTTGTATCGACCCATGATTTTTATCACGTTTAAGAATTATTCGGACCACGGCGATCCTGGTTGTCATGTAATCGCGAGGAAATTGTCGATCCTGGCAAGACGCAATCGTTAAGAATCAGTTCGGGGTCATCCACAAATCATGCTTTGGTATAGCGGAATCACCCGCGGTCCAATTGTACGACGCCAGTGAAACGTTCGACACTAATCTTAGATCCACCTGCTTGGCCTAGAACGTACCCTCGACGATCTTTATGGTTAGGAAATTAGTCCGCGGCCGAGTTCTTTAGTCCGCGTACTATCCTATTTAGGCATTCCTCTTCGGTCACTCGTCTCTAGAGTGATCAATTTCGAGTGAGATTACTGAAATACATCGATGCTCATTTTATTCATAAACTTCGAAATGGGGTCGGAATTTAGAATGTCACAGTGGCCCAACCCACTAAGGCTAGTGGCTGTTGTTCCTACTGTTGAGGGAACTAATGATAGCAATCAAAGGAATGGTAATGGAAGTGGAAATGGAGATCACCTGATAAACCTGCTTGTGGAGCGATTTTCAAAGTTAAAGGATGGACAAAACTTGACGAGAAAAGGTGATCTTGAGGCCACTCCCTTATGGATTAAGGAGTTGGAGAGAAATTTCGAGGTTTTAGGGTGCACTAAAAAGAAAAAGTGACCCCCTGGCAGTTTACTCGACGTCAAGGTACTGCGAATGATTGGTGGGAGGTCACCAAAGGAAGAGTTTTCCAAGAAGGCAAGATTTTGAATTGGGCCGCCTTCACCGAAACTTTCAAGAGGAATTACCTTTGTAAGTCTACTCGAGGATAGAAGTAGGTTAAGTTTCCATTGCTTCATCAGAATTAGATGACGGTCAATGAATATGAGACAAGGTTCTCAAAGCCATATAAGTACGCATCAAGGATAATCAAGAACCCTTTTGACAGGGCAAGAAGATTCAAGGATGGATTGAAACCGAAACTTCATAACTAGCTAGTACTCCTAGGTCCGAGGGACCATGACGAGCCTATGAAAGGGTTCAATGGTTAAAGAGGATGTCGAAGGAGGGATTGCCACTTCTAGATAGTGGTATGTGCTTGAAAGAATGACCGCTATGTTAGCTAGAGGCCTATGGCGTGAAATAGACGTTTCGCCCGGGCTGTCGAGAAAGGAAAGATGAGAAGTCACCACACCAATCTAATTGGGTTTGTTGGCCTTTTGGAAGCAGGTACAGAATGGATCCGCCGAGTAGGACGAGAGTGTCACGCTCAAGTATGTCCGAACAATTTGTTGGATTGGTGGAATAGAGTGAGATCATTAGAAGTGGGGTCACAAGTTACCACTTCTCTAAGGGATAAACCATTGATCTCTTTAAGATGTTCGGACTATGAGGTAGCCAAAGGAAAAAAAAAAGGAGGATGGAAAAACTTGATAGTCTTGGCTATGTGGAATGTTAATATATAGTTAGATGGATTGGTTAGAGTAAGTAAAAGGCAGTTGTTGTTGATTGTGGTAGTAGGGCGATTCAATTTCTTGCTGTTGATCGCCCTAGATTTGAACTTGTCGGAAGTCGAGGAGGAATCTCGATTCCTTTGACCTCGTCGCTTAGGGCGACTAAGATGACATAAGAAGGATTTAAGGCCTACTTAGCCATGGTATTGGAATCAAGGATTGAGAAACCAAAGTTGGATAGTATACATGTGGTGCAGAACTTTCCCGATGTCTTTCCTCATGAATTGCCGGGACTACCACTTGAAAGGGAGTAGAGTTCGTGATTGAGTTAGCTTCGGAACGGAGCCGATCTCGAAGGTACCTTATAGGATGTCATTATCGGAGTTAAAAGAGTTGATGTCTCGAGATGCCGAAAATATTGGACAAAGGATTTATTTGTCTAAGCGCGTCTTCATGGGGAGCGCCGGTAATGTTTGTGAAGAAAAAGCATGGGTCGTTGCGGTCATGCATCGACTATAGACAACTAAACCAAGTGATTGTTAAGAATAAGTACATGTTACTAAGGATCGACGATTTGTTCGATTAGTTGCAGGGAGAATTGGTTGAATTAAATGGCATTCCGGGGATATGTTGTTTTTGGAGAAGGGACCTCGGTCGATCCTACCAAGATCGAAGCGGTCATGAATTGGCTAATGCCAACGACGGTCATGGAAGCGCGAAGTTTTTGGGGATTGACCGGCTACTATAGGAGATTGGTGGAAAAAGTTCTCCTCGATAGCTACCCCTACAACAAAGTTGATAAGGAAGGACGCGGTTGAATGGACATATAGGTGGGAAAGGAGCTTCCCGTGAATTCAAAAATGGACTGACAATCGCACTCTAAGATCGACGATTCCTCTAGCCCGAGAGGCTACATGATTGAGATTCGCAAGGAAGATAATGAGAACCATGAAGCTTTAAGCGTGGATTTGAACCGATGAAGGAGTTTGAGGTTTAGTAATTCTCTTATGGGCGAAGGGCCGGTTGGATTATATGATTATAATTTTGGATTGTTAACGACCAAACTTGAAGAAATATTATAATGGTCGTCGGGTGGATTAGATGATAAGTTCGGAAGGCAAGGATTTGACTTAAATCATTGGAGTTCGGTGGTTAGCTTATTTGGAGTTGTGGCAATGGATAATTGGGGAGTATAAGTCTAAATTTGTGTGGTCCTAATTGATGAGAAGAGGATCGTAAGAAAGTGAGCAACGGATGTTTGGACTAAAGGCCGGTGCGATTGAATGCATATGGGCATGACTTGAACAAGAGATCGGAACTTGAGGTACATAGATGAATCAGGGGCAATTGATCCTTGGTGTAATGATCGCTTGTGGAGATCGAAAGATCAAGTTAAGGTAAGGATGGAGATGAAAAGATTGACGTGTAAGGAGTAGTAAGGACGATCATGCATTGCGCGTGTTTATTGCATTAAAACCAAATTGAGAAACGTACACGCATGAGCATACATTATTTTGTCGGATTTTGATAAACCGTCACTCGGTATGGGACGGAGATAGGCAGGGATGCCTATAAACCGTAAGGCATGGTATGGAACGTATCAAGCGGGGCTCAACTTTATAGGCGTGTGGCTTGGAGAAGTCTTGTAACGACCAGATCCGAAGAGGGCAAGGAGTGTCGCCGAGGGTAGAGAGGGCTCGGCCAGGTACGGCTCCTGGCAAGCTTCTAGGATGGCGAGGGGGACAGGAACGAACCAAGTCATATGTTGAAAAAAGGTGGGTCTAGGTATCGTGCTAAATCTAACCTTTATTAAAAGATACGTTGCATTACAGGTTGGTTTTCAAAATGAAAAATATTTTTTTTATTTGAAAATGCATAGCATGGCATATCTAAAATCGAAGTGGTGAAGGACGTAACGATGACGGAATTAAGGTACCCTGGACAAGGATGTGAAAATGCCCGTATTGCTTGGTGGGAAGTTGGTGAAAGTACATTTGTGCTATCTTCGAGGTTGTTGTGGGAGAAGATCCCATCTGTGTGCGGGATGTGATGTTTATGCGTGCTGCAAGAATGTGTCTCCTGAGGTCCGGATTGCATCAAACTTGTTTGAAAATTGTGTTTTGTGCAAAACCGGTAGTCGATGGAACCACAGGCGAGGCATGTGGAGCACGAGTTGTGGGAGTGAACATGAAAGGTTCGTGGGAAATTGAGGGAAAATAAGTGATCAAGGCGGTGATAGTACGAGAGTTGAGGTCAAGATTGCGAGATGTGGCAATTGAGGAAAATAAGTGATCGGGTGCGCAACAAAAGCGTAGTAAGGCCGGATAGTTTAGTGGAATGAAAGTTAAGGTAGCTAAGCACATGGTTAAGTGTTGCATGCCAACAAGTGAAGGCGCAACATTGTAAGCTCGGTGGTATGATTGTAATCGTTGGGGGATTCCCGAGTGGAAACGGGAACATATTACCGTAAACTTCATCATGGGTCCATCGAGGAAGTACGAGTCGGACCCGGCTAACGTGTTAAATTGTGAAGCTATAAACGTGGATGACAAAGTGTCGGACGTTGAGAGGCTAGTTTCGATAGAGGGCGAAAAGGAGCAAGTCCCGAGGAACAAGAAAATTGCACTTGTGAAAATGATGCGGGGTTACCGTGGAACGGAAGGAGTTACTTGGGAAAGTGAATGAATGAGAGGCGCAATGCCCCATTTGTTTGAGTGGTTGGGTTTATTATAAATTTCGAGGTCGAAATTTTTGTAAGGAGGGAAGAGTTGTCACATTCTGAAATTCGACCATTTGGTGGAACACGGTTTGGACTTTGAAACTAGAGGTCGGGTATTTAAGAGTTCCAGTGCAAATAAATTGGACATCGCCTCCTCAAGATCAATAAGGATTTTATGACGCTCCATTTGAATTAGAAAAGTGAAAATCGGACTGCGAAGTGAAAATTACGATTTGCCCCGAGAGCTCGTTCAGTCTTTTGGAAATTGGCAAGGGCATTTCGGTCTATTCCATACCCACTCACTATGGCTGAAATATCTAGGGGCAAAGTGGGGATAAGAGCTCTTGAATGATTGAGGTAATTTAAACATGTGTGTTTTATTTCCCCAAGAACCCCACCAACCACTCCCACCAACTCCCACTATTCACATGTCACCTCATGTCCCATCCTTAATGTCTTGAAAATCTAAGAAGCTAACCACTCCCCTCTCTCTCTTTCCTTCTTGAATAATTGAACCCTCCCCTCACTTCTTCTCTTTCATTTTCCACTCAAACTCTCTCTCTAGCTCTCTCGGCTCTCTCTCTCTCCATTCCAGCTACGCCAAAGAGAGGAAGTTGCAACCACCACCCATCCTCCTTGTTGGACCACCGTGGGTCACCGAACCACCGCCGAAGCTCCACCTCTCTCTCTCTTGGACGTCGGAATAGCAGCCGTTTGGGAGGAGGGCTGATCGCCGACTTGTTCAGCCATTTTTAGAGGTGAGCAGCTATGGATTGAACTCTAGCTTGATAAGAGACTTAGGGTAGTGTTTCTAGTTGGTTCTTAAGCAAGTTTTATGGGCTAAAGTTGGTGTTTTCTTGCTTGAATCGAGAGTCAATTCTGGGCAGAATCTGGTCGCGCAAAAAGGAACCCATCCGCTGGTCTTTCTTCATAAAAAACGGTAAGTGGCTCCTAAACTCACCTTAGGACTATGGGTTACTAATGAATGCTCTTGGGTGTTGATTTGGTGAGAAATGTGGGCTGATTTGCATGATTTATAGGGGGAAAGATTCTGAGTTTGGGTGGCCGGTTCTTGATTAGTTGGTATTGAGAAGAAATGAACATGTTTCATGGTTGATTGGATGTGTTATGATGATTTAGTATGATGGATGCGAGATGAGCATGCTAGGTTCGGAAATGGAATGCGATTGGAGTGCTAATTTGTGCACGTGGTTGTGCTTAAAAATTTGATGCCCAATGTGTTGTCAAAGTAGTGAAAATTCTGAATTAGGGCCATAGCATGTTCGACCACATGTGAGAATATGGAATGAATTGCTAGGATTTGTGTTGGGTCGTATACGACTTCTGTGGGAAATTGAATTGGGCTTTATGTGGCGCGGTCGTGTCGATTGAGAATTTTGTGCAAATCGGATATGTTATAGTGGCTAGAAGTTGATATGAGAACTCGGAAGTTGATGATTGTAATCGGCTGGAAAGTGAGTAGAGCGAACTGCATGCTAGGTAGCGCGAACAATTTTTGAGAAACTAAGCTAAATACATTATATTTGATCATGAAGTTAGTAAATGAGATGCCCTGAATGTGGCGGTATTAATACTAGTACCTTGATGCGTACTAACGCAGGGTTTATAGCCGATCGTATAATACTATGACATATCTGTTTGCACATCATACCCTGATGCGTTAAACGCGGGTTTGTGCCCATCTACGATGCGTTAAACGCGGGGTTTGTGCCCATCCGATGCGTTAAACGCGGGGCCCGGCGATGCGTTATTACGCGGTCTATGAATTGAGCTCATATATATGTATGCACATCGTACCACGATGCGTACTAACGCGAGTCTATGAATTGAGCTCATATATATATGTATGCACATCGTACCCTGATGCGTACTAACGCGAGTCTATGAATTGAGCTCATATATATGTATGCACATCGTACCACGATGCGTACTAACGTGAGGTTTCGGGCCGTCCAAATGCGTACCAACGGGTATATGATATGAGATGGTAACCCGATGCGTACTAGCGGGTGATTACTAAGCTTGAGGCGTATTTACGCGGGCATGATAGCTAGAGTTATTTTATGGAGCCTGAGGCGTGTTTACGCGGGCGGGAAAGCTAGAAGTATTTTTATGGAGCCCGAGGCGTGTTTACGTGGGCGGGATAGCTGGAAGTACTTTATGGAGCTTGAGGCATGTTTACGAGGACATGATATTGGAGATATTTTATGGAGCCTAAGGCGTTGTGACGCTGGCCTGATTATTGGAATTTGAGCAAGGTAAAGTAATACGTTGCTCCGAGAATGATGTGATAGCAAGTGCCTAAGTGCGAAGTATAGTCTTATTGGAATAATTGCATGTTAAGTGAGAGCATGCGAAGTGCCAAGTGATCATATAGTTGGATTGTGGTATCGTACAGGGTAGGTTTAGGCTCAACTTGTGGGATAAAAATCTCACCCCTCGTGGGACCGTTTTTTAGACCCTAAAGCCTGACCTATTTGAGGTGCCGTGCTTTTGGATTGTCAAAGGATTTCGAGCCAGAACCCTGAGCGAGCTTCGGAGCTGAGGACCTGACGGGGGACGGAGCAATGGCGAAGGGGGAATGGCGAGACTGACCCTTAAGCGTAGTGGATTTGGAGCATAGGTGGTAGTTACACTTTTGGTTGTATTACTCTTCTTGAACCTTGCTAGCTTGTTGCTTTACTTGTTGGAGTTGTTAGACATGAAGTGCTATGTAATGTGATTCTCTTCCTAAAGTCACCTTGTTTTAATAAGATCGGAGTTTGTGCATGCTTCCGCTTGTGCTTATCGTTTGGTGTTAAGTTCGTACCGATGGATCTTGGGAATATTAATAAGTAACATTAATCAAAGGGATATGGCCGCTCGAAGGACACAGGGCGAGACAATCACCCTTGATCCAATTGTAGTAGTATCAACAAATCTTTCCTAAACCGCTTTAGGATCGGCCTATAATGGTCCAAAATATTCCCTCGACAATCCTCATGGCCAAAGAGTCAATCCAGGATCAAGTTTTTAGGTCCACGTAATTGATTTTCCTAGCTAGTCATTCCCCATTTGTTACACTTCTCAAGAATGATCAAATGCGAGTGAGATTTAACTAAAATGCATCAATGAGATATTTCATTCATTCACAACTTCCAAAGTAGGTCGAAATTGCGGATGTCGCAATGGAATAATAGGGGTTGGTGTTGTCAAAAATTAGCAAGAATGAGCAAGCCGAGGTAGAGGTACAAGAGGAGCGTCTAGTTTAAGGGGTGTAAGTTGTGGAGGACAGGTAGTGGACAGAGTCCTTAGGGTTCTAGAGGAAATTGGAATTTTGATGGGTAGGCAGCTCAAGAACGAGCTGCCACTATTACCCAATATGGCCGAGAGGTCGTCCCACCGTGCCTCTGGTGATGGAGCAAATGGGAATCAAGGGAATGATAATGGGAATGAACATATGCATCAGTTAAGTAGAATAGTTTTGAAGCTTAAACCGGCTAGGTTTAATGGGTAAGGTGACCTTGAGATTACTCCTCGTTGGATAGAGGACTTGGAGAATGCGATTGAAGTTCTAGGGTGCGAAGAGGAAAAAGTGACCCTGGCGATATATCAACTCCAAGATATGCTAGTGATTGGTGGAAAGCCACCAAAGGAAGAGTTTTTCTGAAGGTACAGATTTTCAAAGCTGGACCGCATTTTTTGAGATTTTCAATGGAAAATATTTGCTTTGAGAGTGTTTAGGAACAGAAGATGTTGGAGTTTCAACAGCTCCGCGAATCAGATGACGATCGATCAATATGAGGAAAACTTTTCGAGGTTATCAAAGTATGCACCAAGGATGGTCAAAAATCCTTTAGCCAGGCGGAAAATGTTATGGGATGGATTGAACTGGGAGCTTCGTAGTCGGTTTATCCCGCTGAATTTGAGGGATTTTAGTGAACTCTATGAAAGGGGTTAGATAATGGAACAAGGAATGTGAAAGAGAGGGCTGCCGCTCGGGATCTCGGCTTGTGCCAGCTAGGGATAATCGCCCGATTTGGCAGAAAAGGCCTATGGTGGGGAATTGACGTTTCGTTCCTCATGTCGGAAGAAATAATGGGACATTGGCGTACCAATCTAACAGGAATTACCGACTTTGTGGAAGGAGACACGGAAATGGACATTGCCGGAGCAGGACGGGAGCGTGTTTTAAATGTGGTAGTTGCGACCATCAAATAAGGAATTGCTCGTGAGCAACCCCACAGGACCCCGTTCTGCTCTCCGACTACCTTAGGCAAGACCTCAAGTTGGAGCAGTTCCACGTGAATAATCAAAACAAAAAGCCGCCTCAAGGGAGAGTTTATGTTGTGGCGCGCGATGAGGTCGAGAATGCGCCTAGCGTAGTCACGTGCATGGTGTCTTTATGTGATCATGTTGCTTATCCTTTATTTGACCTTGCAGCATCACATTCATTTATATTTGAGCAATTTGTAGAATTAGTTGGAATTATTCGCAGGCCCGGTAGAAGTAATGTTGCATGTAACCACACCCTTAAAGGATAAAAGTATTGATTTCCATTGGGTGTTCCGGGATGTTAAGTTAGTAATTAATGCGTAGAGAAGAGCCCGATGCAAGCGTGGCAGGTTTTGACCATGCATGATTTGATGTTATAATTGGGATGGATTGGTTGGAAAACAAACTGGTTGTTTTGATCATAGTAGCGAGTGATCCAATTTAATCCGATTGGTCATCCTAGATATGAATTTGCCGGGATTCGAGGAGGAATCTCGATTTCTTTGATCTCGTCACTTCTAGTGGCTAAGTTGTTAGATGAAGGGTGCCAAGGGTATTTGGCTGCAGTAGTAGAATCGTTGATTGGACAACGGAGGGCTAGAGGATATAGCCATGATGTGCGATTTTTCCGACATATTTTCCTCGAAGAATCTTCCGGATTAGTTACCTTAAAAGGTAGTGGAGTTTGCTAATTGAATTAGTTCTTGGGATAAAACCAATTTCTAAGACGCTTAATCCGAATCGTCCCCATCGGAATTAATGGAACTGAAGGTCCAAATGTACCAGAACTCGTAGCTGCAAAGGATTCATCCGCCCTGAGTGCATCACCATGGGGTGCGCCGTTGCTATTTGTGAGGGAAGAAGGATGGGTCATTGCGTTTGTGCATTGAACACTTGATCGCTTCAATCAAGGGACCATTGCAAGGAGCATCGTTGTTTTCCAAGATCGTGACTTTGAGGACGGGCCACCATCGTTAAGGATCAAGAAGGAGGACACATACTGAAGACCACTTTCTTTACGAGATGTGGACATTCACGAAGTTTACGATTATGCCGTTTCGATTTACTAATGCCCCACTGTATTCATGGACATGATGCATTGTGTGTTTAAGTGGTGTATTTGGATCAGTTCGTAATTGTCTTTATAGATGATATTTTGATTTACTCGAGGAGTAAGGATGAACATGAAGTAGCAACTAAGGATTGTCCTACATACGCTAAGGGAACACTCGCTTTTATGCTAAGTTTAGTAAATGCCAGTTTTAGCTGAGTAAAGTAGCATTCCTTCGACATTTAGTTTGGAGAAGGAATTTCATGGACCCAACTAAGATAAAAGCGGTACATGAATGAGGCCGATGACCAAAGTCAGAAATGAGGTTCGAAGTTTCTTGGGATTAGCAGGTTACTATAGGAGGGTTTGTGGAAAAGTCTCTTGATAGCTATTTCGCTACGACGCAGTTTAACGAAGAGGAAACACATCGAATGATGTGCATGTTCCAAAGGAGTTTCCAAGAACTTAAGCATGGTTGACAACCACACCAATTTTAACGATACCATCTAGTCTTGGAGGATTTGAGATTTATAACGATGCCTCGCTAAAAGAGACGTGCGGATGTGTCCTGATGCAACATGGCCCAGAGTTATTTGCTCATGCATCGCTGGATTGAACCTTATGAGCTAAACTACCCAACGCACGATTTCGGAGCTTGCGACGTGTCTTTGCATTAAAGATTTAGATCTACACGGACCATCGTAGTTTGAAGTATTTATTATCCCAAAAGAAACCGAGAACGGAGACACAGGTAGTTGGATGGAATTGTTAAAGCGACTATGATTGTGATATTTTATATCACCCAGAAAGCTAATGGAGTAGCGGATGCGCTTCACCAAGTCAAGCATCCCGTATTTGATGGTTAAAGAATGGATTTTGCTTGAAGAATTGGAGGATTCAAAGTTTAAGTTGGAGGTTTGTCACATCTCTAGTTTGCGGCTCTTTTTGAGAGTTGAACCCGAGATCCAGCCCAAGGATTAAGATGTTACAAACTGTGACCCTAATATTCAAAAGATTCTAGAGATGGATACGGCTAAGAGAAAACCTAAATTTTAAGTGGCTGAGGGATGGAATCTTGAAGTTTCGTGGACGTTCGTTTGTTCCTAACGATGAAGAACTTAAAGAGAAATATCCTATCGTAAGCTCATGCGCTAGCTACAAATGTACATCTAGGTAGCACCAAGATGTATCGGAATTTGCATCGGCATTCTTGGTGGATTGGGATGAAAGTGGACGGGTTAAGCATGTGGCTAAGTGTTTGACGTGCCAACAGGTGAAGGCACAACATTGTCAGCCTAGTGGATTACTTCGACGTTGCAATGGATTTCATTATGGGATTATGGTGACCGTAGGAGTGCATTTATTCGATTTGGGTAATCGTGACGATTAACTTGAGTCCGCACATTTTCTAACGGTGCCAAAAGACTTTGCAATGGAGAAGTATGATGTGCTGTGTATCCGCCTGATAATTCAACTTCATGAGGTTCATTCACAATTACTTCGGATAGGGATCCTAAGTTTATCGCGACTTTTTGGAAGAGCCGTGAGAATGCTATAGGAACAAAAGTGCGTATGGCACGCCATCATCCTTGACAGATTTTTTGGACGGCCCGAGGTGATCCAGACACTAAGGATATGTTGTGGGCATGCGTAACAAACTTTAAAGGAAGTTGGGGAAGAACAATTGCATTTGGTAGAATTTGCCTACAATAATAACTACCAGCGGAGAGTATTGGAATGGCATGCATTTGAGGGGTTATATGGCAAAGTTTACTGTGACACCCGAGTATGTTGGGATGAAGGTGGCAAGAGGAGTATAACGAGTCGGGACTTGAATTCAACAATCCGTTGAGGTAGTGAAAGTAATCGTGAGAAAGGCTTAAGACGTCTCAAAGTCTTATAAGAGTTATCGCGAGGATTTAATGCACTCAGAATTCCTTAGGCGAGATCTCGCTTTTCCTTATAGTGTCCCTTAAATGCTGGCGTTTGTCTCGGCTTTGGGAAAAAAAGAACAGGGTCGAAATCCAGCATCTAGGTTCATTTAAAAATCTAGAAGTGATGGGGACTTCTACCCTATCGTCTCGCTTTACCGCCGAATTTATCACAAGTTCACAACATCTTTCATGTATCCATGCTAAGGAAGTACAAGCCTGCGACCTAACCCATGTGCTGATTATGAAGTTGCTGGACGTAAACGAAAGAGTATCTACATAGAGAGGCTGGTAAGAATAAGATGGAAAGAACAAGTTCTGAGAAACAAGACAATTCCACTAGTCAAAGTAATGTCGGGAGCACCATGGAAC